>CM069441.1:61533050-61932105 GCA_035610835.1 Ophiura sarsii | reverse complement strand
AAACACAAATAACATGCAAACACTGTTTACAACAGGTAATGATTTTATAAATTACCAACCCACAAATTAAGTGTCTTGAAAGACTTTAATGCAAGTCAAGTCTTGTATACAAAGTCTGGTTTTGTGCTGGGAAAGTGAAATGAAACCCAAAAAAAATTGTGCCCATATGTTTGATGGGGTAACCTTTTAGAAATTTAGTTTTATCCAAATTGTGGACACTTGGTATTTGAGACTTCACTTTACATAATTCTGGATGTATGTGGGTAGCATTTAACCAACATTTGAATCATTTAGAAGTTGTTATTTTCAGACAAGTTAGAATTCTTATTGTTGAGTTTAAGAGTTTAACAAATATTTGATGACCTTCAGTTGATATATAATGATGTAATGCATAGTTGATTAATGATGAGGGCTTATCATGCTTATAGAACAAATAAATTATAGTATTTAAATGGATAAGCCTACTCAGAATTGTGAACATTTCAGGAATTAGGTGTTGTAAATTGCCCAAACCAGTGCAATTGGGGCCGGGAATGTAAATATTCCAAATCAAGAAGACTCTCAGGACGAAAATGCATGCAATTGGGTGACATACCATCACCTTCTGTGCATGCAAAAGACAAAACTATTGAGGAAAAGCTAGCCTAATTAACTTTACATGGATATTTACGTAACAGTAAGGAGGTTTTAAAAAAATTGCAAAAATGGTGTTATCACAAATTATGGCCTTGTAAACTATTGCCTAAATCATTTTATGTAATTTTGTGGGACTCATGAACATTAAGGGTAATACTTTAAAAAGGTTGACGTGTCGTTGATGGGAAGGATGGGATCGCTATTAACTCTGTAATGGGCTAGCTTTTCCTCAGTTTTGTCCCATGCTGTGTTGCTTTTCCCACAGAAGGTGGTGGTATGCGTTCCAGTTTTGGCATTAACAATGCGGATCCACTTGATGCCTCTGAAATGACAAGAAAGATAAAAACAACCAATAATGAATACAGACATTAATTTCTGTTGAGAATGTAATAACGCTTTGCATCCGTGGCACCAATAAAATAACATTAATATCAAGATAATGTCACAGGTAGTGATATCGGGTTGCCCAATTATCAAGGGGCTCTCCGACGCGTAAATAATTTCAACCCGGAATGTAAACCGTATAATACCGAGACGCATGCTTTGTCTAATGCCAAGTTGTTCATGATCAGAAAACTCAGGATTGTTCATCCTGTACCGGGCCTATGTATGTGGTTCAAAAATAAGGTAAATACACAAAAAGACTAAATACTTACATTTCAGGGAGATGGGACGTCATCAACTTTAAGGGCAGTGACGTATTTCCCTTCAGTTTGTGGGGCATCCGTCCTTCAAGAGATATGGACTGCGTATCGAAGGATAGGGGAATGGGGGAAGAGAAAATCATCCTCTGAAGGTTGCTAGGCTTCATGTTATTTACATAGTGCCTGCAAGAACAACAAATGATAAAAATAGCAGGTGAAATTGAAACGTGGCAAAGATGACTGCATAAAGTTAATAAAATAGGCTATAGGTTTCTACAGGCGTGACGTCAGTGCATAAATGAACGGACGTGCGCGTGTGGACATTGTGCGACTGTTTGAATTTTACTTTAGCATTCCAACACGATAGCATATTGGCCAAGCTTTATTTCTTGTTTGTTATGAATCCTAAACGTATAGAAACTCCCATTGAAATGTCTCAAAAGGTTAGTATCGAGTTCAGTTAGCCTAAGGGACGCACCATTAGATTTTCAGGGGGGGCGTAGGAAGTTTTCGGGAAGAAAAAAAAATTCACCCTCTATGCAGGCCAAAAAAAAAAAAATTCACCACCTGATGAGTAAAAAAAAAAACAAAAAAAAATCTACCCCCACCCAACTCAATATGAATGGATACATTAAAAAAAAAAATTCGCCGCCTATGGCGGCGCAAAAAAAAAATTCACCCCTTGCGGCGGCCAACAAAAAAAAAATCTCCTCCGAACCCAACTTCCTACCCCCCCCCCCTGAAAATCAAATGGTGCGTCCCTAATTCAACCGATAGAGCCTATTATTTTGCATTTGACGAGGGAGGGGAGGCAAGAAAGACAACGGCACAACAGGCCTAATTGTATATAACACAGCATGGACCCTGTTAAGAGCCATTGAATGTTTATAAGATGAACTTTGTCAAACAGATAAGAACGAAAATCTGTCTATAGTATATCAAATCTTACCACTGAGTATGTGCCACCAGTCCCCTGAGGCGGACTTCATGGTATGGGCGCCACCCATCTCTGTGCATCATCATATCCAACAAGTAGATGTATAGGCCGGAATTGCCCCTATTGGCAATTTGGTTGTACGCGGCTAGTGGTCCTACGGCTGGTATCTTATAGTTTCTCTGCAACGTAATATAATAATGAACAAACCCAATGAACATGTTAATTAACGAAATCGTTTAAGTTTTATTGATGAACGCCTCATCTCAGCCGGTCACAATGTGGTTTGGGAATGCCATCTTAAAGTAAAGATTCCATTCTTAGGACTGCTATATCCTGGAACCAACACGAGACAAACAACATAGGCTATAGGCTAGCCCTTGTTTTTAAATATCTACCGAGTTGATAAGATGATGGTATGGCTATCATTATACAATGGACATGGAAAATATCAAAGTAGAACAGGAGGGTCAATTATTTTCTTATACATGTATATTTCAGGAGGGAAATTTTAGACGGAAACAAAAGTCATATTTTTTCGAAGAAAAGACTAAATCGTCACTCAAATGCGATCTTTCATGTTACCATTTTTAAATAAATCAGTTATATGTGAGCTTCGACTAGAAATTTCCTTAGTTTAAACATGGATTCAGCTCTGCAAATGATACTTTTTTATCAAAATCCGCTATCGATATGTCACTGTCTACTTAAGCTTTATAATTAATATCTTTTACATCTTTTATCAATGTCAACTGACGTTAAAGCGATTTTTTTGGGGGGGGGGGGGAGCAAATGATTTAAAGCACTCATTCTGATATAGAGTTTTACCATCAATTTTCACGAATATTTCTAAGTTCGACTTTTAGTCCACTTTCAAAGGACAACAAATGAAACATGTGTAGTATTTACAAAATTGGTATCCGTTACTCACCCAAATCTTTGTCCCCATTCTGTTATCGCCAAGATGATCAAAACCAGTATGGCTAATGATAACAGGCTGGCGGACAATAACCCCACACTCAGTACTTGCTCCCCATCGCCACAATCAGAGGTACTTATGTTCACCAAATCGTCCCATATTGCTGTATGGAAAAATGATGGAGGACATTACACAATTTTATATATATAGGCCTATGTCAATTTGTGGCATGATATCAGTTATTTTGCACCCTGGAATTTCATTGCAAGCTTGGTATATAGTTAATTGGAATTGTACCTAATACGCCACTGGCTTAGGCCTATAAGTTGATAATCTGATAAGCGGATCAAAAGATTGAAAAGTCAATCTTAAAAATTGTGCTAAGGGAAGTATCTTTAAAGATTGAACATATTCAATCTAATAGAGTGAAATTTTAATATATTGGACCGAAACTTCACTCTATTCATGTTCAATCTTTTAAGATCTTTCCCTCAGCACTATCTGACTATCTTTAAGATTGACTTTTCAATCTTTTGATTTAACAACCTGCTTACTACACAAATTGTGACCTACAATCAGTGGGTCATTTGTGAGGAAATAATAACTTCTTGGGCTGCTTCAAATTCAGTGTGGAGCGACACATTGTATCAACCAATAAGCCTAAAAAGGCACTAACTCAACTAACAGATCATCGTAATAAAGGGTCTTGACATTGCTCCCCGCGGGTTTTACTGAGATCCATGATGTGTTCGCTTTTCAAATCTCCAAATTCCTTTCCCTCTCAGTCATAATGCGTGTTAGGGCTATCAACCATCTCCTCGGTGAACATATGGACCATTATTATAGGCCTATTGGTTTAAGAAATTGAAAAGCACTAAAAAACACCTAAGCACTGACATAATTGCGTTTTAACACGTGTGATCATGTGAGGTGATTATTACACATTAGCAACGACAGTTCAGCGAGATGTATCCGTTGGGAGAACTGCCATGCATTATGACCTAAATTTCAAATATCACAGAACTTACCTTGTCAGATAGGTCATTCAGAAGATAATTTCATTCAGAAGATAACACTCTGTTTCTCTTGGAGAGAAGAAGGTAACACTCTGTTTCTCCTTGGAGAAGAAGAAGATAACACTCTGTTTCTCTTGGAGAAGAAGATAACACTCTGTTTCTCTTGGAGAAGAAGATAACACTCTGTTTCTTTTGGAGAGAAGATAACACTCTTTTTCTCTTGGAGAGAAGAAGATAACACTCTGTTTCGCTTGAGAATATCGCTAGATGAACTTATCTGAACGAGAGCTCGGCAAGTTATGTTTCACAATGTTTACAGGTATCCCGGAGTTACAATACGGTAACCAAGTGAGAGGACGCTCGCTCGCGATTATTTGCGTTTGTGTTACGCGCCGCACAGTGCGTATTTCCCGCAACCATTTGACGCAAGAGTTGTGCGCAACTTTGCTGCAAGATCAGTAAATTGAACCGCTCCACGGAGCACTGGGTTTTACAGCATTATTCTCCCACGATTTTGGGAGGAACTTCCATCGAAAGCAATGTGATAAACATACTGCTATGCTGACTTCTAAAGATAGCATACAGCACACACTGCTATCCACTGAAGAAGGCATCATCAAGCATATGCAATCTACTGAAGATAGGTTTTACAGCATTATTCTCCCACGATTTCGGAGGAGACTTCCAACGAAAGCAATGTGATAAACATACTGCTATGCTTACTTCTGAAGATAGCATACAGCACACACACCTGCTATTCACTGAAGAAGGCATCATCAAGCATATTGCTGCTATCTACTGAAGAGGATTATGACACTCATGCTGTCAACTGCCGAAGATATCATAGCACACATACCGTATTGCTATCAACTAAAAATAGCATTACAGCACACACGTTGATCGACTGAAAATATCATTACAGAACATGTCGCCGGGGGAGGCCCGGGGCCATGACATAGTTGTACCGACGAAAGGCATGATGTACCGACAAAACAACAAAACAAAAATTTACAGACTCCAACAAAATCGTAAAGGGGGCGGAGGCGCCCTCCCGAAAAAAAATTGACCG
The DNA here is from genome assembly GCA_035610835.1 of Ophiura sarsii. Classification (NCBI taxonomy): domain Eukaryota; kingdom Metazoa; phylum Echinodermata; class Ophiuroidea; order Amphilepidida; family Ophiuridae; genus Ophiura; species Ophiura sarsii. The sequence goes on along the minus strand of CM069441.1, from coordinate 61,926,887 downwards.
GGAAAATCAGGAAGGAAAAGAAAGGGAGAAGAGGAGACCAAAAGGGAAGGAAACTGAAAAGGGAAAGGAAACGGACAGAAAGGAGAAAGGAACACATGGACAATTTAGTTGGAAATTGCAGTTTTTCACTCCGGTATGGGGACGCAACGCCTCTCACCCCACCCCCCCCCCCCCCCCCCCCCCTTGACAACACCCCCCAACCCCCTAGTCAGAAGCTATGCCCCTCAAATGAAATATGACAACATACAATGTTACCCATGACAGTGCAATACATCCTAATTTGCCCAGTGGCTTGCCTTTTAAAGTAAAAATTGCTCTAAAATGGTCTGAAATACCTGCTTATAATAGACCAAATTTTAAACCTAATTTAGGTAATTTTGATATTAAAAAAGGCATACATTTTCGCGTTGCCCCACAAATGTATCTTGCCCAATTGTTTTTTAATACGCCACTGCATATGCCCCCTCCCCCAGTCAGAGACCATGCCCCCTTGATGCCCCCCCCCCCCCCCCCCTCCCCTCCAATTGAAATACCTAGTTACGCCCTGAAACAGATTGTCAGTGCCTAATCCCAGTGACACAAATTTGAATGAGTCACACCCGGTTCAGGTAGGGTTCTAGCCAGTAGCGTAGCCAGGCTGGGAAAGCCCTCCCGGGCGGGGGAGGGGGGGGGGGGGGGGGGGGGGGGGTAGGAGTGACGTTGTCCTCAAAATCGACAGAAAAAACTCATGGTCAAAATCAGAAATACCGACGGAGGCTCGTGTGTACCGACGGGGATGTGGCCCCCGCCCCCCCCCCCCCCCCCCCATTACTGTCTACTGAAGATAGCAATAAATCGCACCAATTACTGTCTACTGAAGATAGCAATATAACGCACATTATTGTGTACTAAAGATAGCAATCACGCACTTATTACTGTCAATTGGAGATAACAATAGAATACACCCATTATTACTCGACTGAAGACGGCCATAGAACGCACCCATTACTGTAGTCTACTAAATATAGCAATAGGACGCATTCATACTGTCTACTGAAGATAGCAATAGAACGCACCCATAATACTGTATTTATACTGAAGATAGCAATAGAACGCACCCATTTACTGTATACTGAAGATAGCAATAGAACGCACCCATTTACTGTCTACTGAAGATAGCAATATAACGCACTCATTTACCGTCTACACTGATGATAGCAATACAACGCACCTATTACTGTCTACTGAAGATAGCAATATAATGCACCTGATTATATCACAAGAATTAAACATGCAAATTATGAAACCAAGTAATGAAATTATGGAGATGGGTGAGCTAAATCACAAAATAAATCAAGTAAGCTTATTATAATAAATTCTGTACGAAACATTAAAACAACAGTGCATTATTGGCTAAACATAGCCGATAGCAATTTATGCAGGCCTAGGCCTCTAGGCGTAGATTAAGTCAGTAATAAACAATTGGGTCCATATTGGGACTAGCATGCCGCTTGATAAATTTGCTCAAATATCGTTATGCAATCGAGATTCAAACACATGAACAAACATCCATACACATCAGACAAATTATAAATGCGATTTACTATTATACAACAAGAACATTATGGTTATTTGTATCTTAAAATCCGTCAAATTTAGCACGCCAAACACCTCCCATGAACACACCCGGCATTCGGCAATGACGTCGTGTCAGCGATGTCAAGATCGGTTTCCGTACTGGATTTGGAGGGATAATTTGTTCCAAATGTGTCTCGTCATAAAACTCGTCGCAAATTTTCTAATCAGATTCGTGTAGATTCGTCATTTACATTTCAAAGTCATTAATTTGTTAAAACGAAAACTTAATTCGTAAACAGTTTTTAAGTACTTATGTCTAGACCTTGGGATTTGTCATTCACATTTTGATCGCAAGACTAATATTTGGACCCTATTTGACGAATTTATCTCACACGTATGACACGGGGTCATGTAAGTCAAAATCCATTGTTACATTGAAACCATACAGAGATTCCAAATTCACAGCCATTGCGTCGTGTCCAGCGTCGTCTGGGTTTATCAGACGACGCTGGATACGATTTGCCTAAATTTGCCAATTCGACGTATTGGTTTCACCGTCGTAAAAAGTAATCGCGAATACCCATCGAAAAATTCTTAATATCACATTCCTATACAACTAAATTAAATATAATCCCAAATAGTAGGGTCATAATCTTGGATTCCGTGACCATTTGCTCGGTACCTTGGTTTCTTGTTGAATTTGTCAACTAGAACCATTTTAGAAGAAAATGAGCTCCTATGTCCCTCTCAAAAGTGACGGGAACTTTTTTTATAGCGCAAATTCCAAAATGGCCGCTATACAGGGGCCCGAAAATTCAAATGGCTTCAAGTAAGCTAAAAAGCATACCAAATTGTTCGGCTGAGCACAAGGATTCCAGAAAAGTATAGTTTGCCATACTTCCGATGTTTGGTTAACGAGTTATTGGGTAAAACGTAAAAAGGTCGTTGACCTTTGTATATGGGGTCAAAATGTAAACTTGCCCCGATTTTGAAAAACAATATCTCATATTGTTCGTATGATCACGAGGATTACAGAAATGATAGTTTTTACCACCTAGAGTGTCTGTTGTACCTTATAAAAGGGTCAAAAGGTCAGGTTCCATATAGGTCAGTATACCTTGACCTTTTGACCCCCCACAATATAGGCTGGTTCTAAAGAAAACACCATTTCTGGAATCCTTTTGACAAATTCACCAATAAACCAAGGTACGGAGCAAATGGTCACGGAATCCAAGATTATGACCCTACTAAAACCAATCTAAGTGTCCTTTCTTTACATTTTTGCAAGTTAAATAATAGTTCTTGAACATAGTCCGATAGTCGAGTGTAAAGTGTTTAGCTCGAAATTTCATATTATGCACCTCAAAAGGGATTTGCCTACTTGACGATATCCTGGCCTTAAAGGGGCACTAAGAGATGTGTTGGAGGCTGCGCCCTCAATTATGATAAAAACTGAGATTAGTATATTTTCATAATTGTATTACATGTATGAACTTACACCTATAAGGATTAAGAAAAATCAGCTCTCTTTGTACAAGTAAACGTCGATTCAAAAATGCTCGTACAGAAAAATCAACCGTGCGCTGCCTTTTCACAGTTTTTGCCCCTAAAACCATCATCATAGCTCAGCTCAGCAATCAAATATCCTATAATTTTCGTTGTTGTTGTAAAATGAAGCTGATATTGTTATGCTATTTTTAGTATATTATATGTATTTTTGAAAAAATATACCGTTAGGAGGATCTCAAAGTGAATAGTGCTAGTTTGGCCCTAGTTTGGTTCGTTTTTCAGTGCATCAATGATATTTTCGGCAAAAACAAAAGAGTACAACTTGGTTTATATTTATTGAACATTTTCACAATTTGTGTGTAGGTGAAAATGCGTAACAGACAATAGATTGGTTATTGACTTTGTATTGTTCTCAGTTGTTGGAAAGTCAAGAGGACTATTCTTCATTTAGACCAGGTCTAATAAAGAAGACGGGTTAACTTGTTTGTTTTGTTTTTGTGTCTGTACGGACCCAGGGATCTTGCCACTATCATGACTGTGATTTCGCGCGACCGCCATCGTCTGGGGCACAGAAGACTATCACAAAACGCCGCCAACGTCCCAGGTCAGACATGGCCAATTTCCTCTCCTTTTTCGACATCGGAACGGGAAAATAATGGATCGGTGGAATCATTTTGTGAAATTCACTCAATTTTGCATCAACTTCTATCGTTAAATGTGTAGATTCTAGAGAAGCGCCATGGAATTCCTTAATAAACCGATGTCTGAGGTATGGAAAGCCACAAAAAAGACATTCAACGAGTTTATGGAAACTGGTCATTCTGAGTTGACAGCAGCGCAGACCGAGTCGAGACAGGGAAGTCGCGATAATTCTGAACCAAACGAAACAATAACAACAACGGCCTCGTCAGAAGAAAATCCTAGCCGATTGCGGTATCGGAATTCGAAGACAGCTTCACTTCCTAGGTTACAAAAAGCAACTAAAAAGAGCGATTCCGATGATTATTATGTTATTAACTCACGGGAATCGGACGGAAATGATGACGCTAATAATGTGGGCGGTCGTTCTAGGACAACTTCTAGCGTGATGACAATGTCTGTAGACATGCATGACACTACTGTCAGTAGATCACGAGGGTTATCGGACTCTGGTGGTAGTGGTCAATCCATTCCTAGGAACAGATACAGAAGTAACTCAAGTGATAGAGCTTCGATGAGAAATCGCAATGAAGAAGCCATGGTTTCTGCTAATAACAGATATCAGAGGTAGGCCTAAATTGTAATTCATGTCAGGATGTTTTTGTTGACAACAAACAATATAGCGCCCTACTCTACTGGCCCTAGTAATACTAATAGGTCAACTCAACCATATGTCAACTCAAAGCTTCGCTTATTAAAGGTAGATGTTCCGATTTTCAACTTGAAGTTTTCTATTCTACATGAAAGGTCATCCTTAAAAAAGTCGTGTTCCAAAGTTTGAGTTGCATAGCTCTAATGGTTCTTATTTTAGACGCACAAGATGCTGTGAACTGTACCTATTGAGTAGTACACAAACTTTATCGGTGGTTACCACCATTCGCGGTAATTCGACGTTATTTCATCGATTTCTCCGTAATTATACCGATTTAGGCCGTCAAATTTCAGTATGATGATGAGAAAAATACAAGCTTTCATATGATATGAAAATCTCCGTATGTTTGAAATAATTCTGTGTTATGAAAATGTGATCGGGTCATCTACCTTTAATATTATATAACTTTTTATTTAAAGCAATACAACATAACATGTAGCAGCTCTGAATCCTATAATCAAAAATTTGTCAATCACAGCGTCATGATCCGAGCGCTCGCGATCATTACAAAGGTTGAGCGTGTCCTTGCATGCAGTGCGTTCCAAAACAGTCGCAGCGCGGCAATGGGGTCTTGTTGATATTGGTCAATTACTTATTTGTTTACAAGTACGTCACATCTTCCGGTTTTACTGCGCCCTTGCCATCGCAAATGACGCGGTTATGCACGATACGCACCAGTCACATGGGATGCGAGGGAATCGTATACGCTATATTATGATCGACAATTTTTTGTTTTGATTATAGTTCTCTGTGGGAGAGCTATGGAATTAAAGCATAATGTGATGCGAATGCGATAAATAGGTTGCACCAAACTACCAACGAGTAAGCAAGTACTAGGGTCTGCGACCAGCGACTGGCTAATATGTAATGAGCATAAGCCCCGGCCGTTTCAATATGGATGGGTTGATCAAACATGCATAAAATGTCAAATATTCGATAATAAAAAATAGCCTCATCACTCAGCAAAAAAAGTAACGGGAAACGAAAATTGGCTTTCATTAGCCTATCAATGAGTTTGTTAGATTGGGGACCGAATTTCTGATGTGTAAATAAGATCGTCCGCAGCAAACAGCTAGACGAGAAGTAAAGACAACCTAGATTAGAAAAGGTGATAACTCAAGGAGCTATTGATTGAAAGCGTAAACATGGCATACAGATGTTGGACTGATGGCAACATGTCTATCTCTTATAATATCTCTGCACATCACGGGGGTTGTGAACCCTAATTTTCACATTTCACTACCTTCTCCCAACCATCCAGTCGGGCAGGTACAATAGCAAGTAAAACTTACCAGCCCAACTGTTAACTTACCAGCCCAACAAGTAATCTTCATATTTTTGACGAGATGAAAATAAAAGGTTATATTCACTAACCCTAACCAGGGCTCAAATTACATCGCGGCCATTGCCGCAATGCCCTCGCATCTGGCCGCGATGCCCTCGGATCAGTAAAAAAATCACGGCCATAATGGCCGTGCCCTATTTTTAACAGTGGCCGTGTGCCCTTTTGGCTCGCGGTTGGGGGTTCCGATAAACTTAACTTTGATCAAATTATTCCAAGTTCAATCCGATTTTGAAAGGTGCAATGTGCTTTAAAATTTTACAAAAATGACGATGTGACAGTCCATTCGAGGTGTAAAGTTTTCATCTATCTAATGTTTGTTTTTAAACATGTATCCACCTTGTCTCTAGCTACGCAATTGCTCACTGCTCTGCTTTCCAACAGCAACGTTTTTATATAACATCACAAATTCACAACTTGACACTGATACAGTATTAAAATATGTTGATTGACAAAATAAACAGACTGTCTCGTTTCATGCTGTAAAGTATTTAATAAAAGTCCTAGTGAAGTTTACATGTAAAATTATGGTATAAATAATGTAATATAAAATGGCCTTGGTGCCCTTTCATTCCAATATTGGTTTGGCCTTGGTGCCCCAGAACATGGCCTCGATGCCCTTCGAAATGTGTTATTTTTAAGGCCAAAGTGGCCGTGCCCCTAAATTGACGAAATTTGAGGCCTGACCCTAACCCTACCATATACCCCCAAATACCACAACTGGGCACGTTGATACCACCCGGCGTGGAAGTTTGTTGATGAAAAAATGGACCCAGCCCATACATGTAGCTTGCGCAATATACTGCGCAAACTAGCCTTGACAGCTGTGGTGTAGTGGGGAATTGTTCGCCTACTGGTGCTAGAGGTCCCTGGATCAAATCCTGGGGCGATCAGGGGGATATTTTGGTCAATTTTCCACGTTGAAGAAAAAATTCTGACAAAAAAGTGGGTGGTAGAGAATAGGGTTAAGACTCTTGAATCAGTATATCATTGTCTTTATTTTGTCCAAACAAAATGTTTGATAACAAAATACACATAAAGCACACTACATCATTTACTGATTACTACTGGTCAGTCTCCTCTTGAATCAGTATATCATTGTCTTTATTTTGTCCAAACAAAATGTTTGATAACAAAATACACATAAAGCACACTACATCATTTACTGATTACTACTGGTCAGTCTCAGTCACTGCTGTAGATGTCGGACTCTATTGGGTCCTCGTCGTGTCCAAGTCTACGATTACCAGAATTCACCCATACAATGTAATTCGATGGTACCATCCGCCATCCGGATCAAATTCTTTGACTGATGGATACTCTACTTTTAGCATCATTAGACTTTTTAGAGATGCCGTTTGATCAGACTTGATCTCTTTCATGGCCCTAAAGCCTCGCTCACACATGGTGGTGGATGCTGGAATTGTAAGCATGAGGTCAATAAAATCCAACACAGTGCAGTACCAAGGGGCTTTGTTTCTGATATATAAATTACACGATGAAGTGGCGAGGGCCACCTGGTCCAGCAAGATATTTTTAATGACATTTCTAAATGTGACAATGTCTCTATTCCTAAATTATGTATGTATACTGTGCTGGTTTTCAATGCATGTTGGCAATATTGGGTGTTTAAATGTATATCATGGCCAGGAATATTAATATTATGATAAAATGTGTAAACATTCTGCTAGAGATCATATTCGGGATCATATTTTCTACGCGTCATCATATGTCGGACGCATTTTGTGTAGTACACAGGTAAACAGGATGTTCATTTTAAGAGAACCCAAAAATATTTACCAACAGCAAAATTCTTACTGGCCGCCAGCCTGGCGTGTATATTTGAAAATTTACCCGCCCGACGCAAAACGTACCCGCCAGGGTTTGAATTAATCGAAGGCCATTGCCTTCGATGCCCCACCTACATACATGTAGTAGCCTTGATGCCCTCAATTTCTGGCTGTTTTCACTCCATAAACTGTACATAATGGCCTTGGATAAAGTTGGTGCCCCTTTCAAATTGCCTGCCCTTTTCATTTCTTATTTCAAGGCCTGTTACCCGCCCGACGCAAAATGTACACGCCCGACACAAAATTTACCCGCCCAACCAGGCGCGTACCGCGGCATGTGAGCCAGGGGGGGGGGGGGGGCAGACTAGTGTCGTCCCGACAGTGGCGTAAATTTTCGTATAAGGTTGCCCCAAAAAAATTCCCAGTCAGTCACCTCCTGAATTTCACGTAAGTGGGGGGGGGGGGGTAGGGTCAAAAAAAATTGCAGGGTCACAAAATTTCGCACGGTCACAAAATTTCGCAGTCCAAAAACCACCACAACAGTCAACAAATAATGCCCAATCCTCGGTGTTTTCAGACTAGGCCATATTTATTTTTGTGTTATGCGGATTTTGCGTCCCGGTATTGCGAATTTAGCGTCCCGGTATTTGGAGCCAGGGGGGCCAACTTGCTGCCCCCCCCCCCTACGCCCCTGCGCCCAACGCAAAATTTACCCACCCGACGCAAAATTTACACTGCTTCGGGCGTGCAGGTACTATGTACAGTCCTACTCCTCTGTGACCCCGCCCTAAAATTTGCCAATTCCCCCATAGACAGAACATGTGTATAAAATATATCTTCTCCCCCCCCCCCCCCCCCCCCCCCCCCCCCCACTACTGAAGATGAGTGCAATTAAGGAATAACCAGAGGAATTTTTTTAATGTAAAAGCTGTGACATAATTAACATACGGACCAGGGGCATTTTGAGGTTTAGCAGCCCTGGGTCAATTTGGTCCTGGCGCCTGCCTATTTCAAGCCTTGTAGCGCAACAAGAGAATGTAATGGTGCCCTACCCTACAATGTACATGTATTAAATTGAGTTTTGGTGTTCAAATTGGGAACAGATTTACAATGCAAACATGAGCTTTTTTCTTCAAAAAATTAATACCGAATTGTGCTCAAAATTGATGTAAATCTGTTCATCAAAAGCAAAATTATGACCATGAAAACAGTTTGGGGCTGAACTGGGGTTGCAGTGAGTGGCTGAGGTGTGAAAGTATTATACTCGAGTAGAGCACTTTAACAAGAGACATGAAAAGGAGTCCTGCAATCCCCAATATACAATCTGCAATGTATAGATGGGGTGACAGGTGACGTCACACCGGGCAAAACGTGGCTAGTTGCCATTGTTCTTTGCACGCGGGCAATTCCACGGTAACAGCGTGACGGTTTGGAAGATATTTTCACACTTCATATGCAAATAACATACACACTTGAATTATTCAGAACATTTTTTTATTGCATTTCTACTACTACTAGTACAACCTACTCATAGAAAGTTAAGAAAAGAAAAAAATCATTCACATTTATGAAATATGAATATTAATGAGTGCGGTAACAGCGTGACGCTAAAAAGGACATAGGTATTTTTCTCATTTATGAATGGTTAAAACTCTGTGAACTTTTTTTTTTTTTTTAAGTTTCATCAGGTGGCTTGTAATTATAAGAAAGTCAGCTATAACTTCCCTGTATAAAAAAGAAAATATCTTATGATTTTAAATATATATGATACAATAAACAAATTTGCATACGGTAACAGCGTGACGGTAACAGCGTGACCAAAGGCTGACCCTATATGAGCAATGCAGAAAGATCAAACATTGACGATACAATGATCTCCAAAACTTACACTGATTATAGTGATTGTTGATTTTAATTAAATTAAATCACATTATAGTGTTCTTTGTTAGTTTAAAATAGATAAAATACAATATTAAATACAATACTAAGTTAATTAAATTATCCAATTAAAACACATTTAACTTGTATTTGAACTCACTGTATAATTCAATGGGGGTCACGCTGTTACCGTCACGCTGTTACCAAAAAAGTAACAGCGTGACATATTGCTAATTGAAATAATTAATTAACAAAAGGTAGTATTGCATCTTTGAAGCATGTATGTTATAGGTCTATGGGAGTGTGATTTGCATTGCAAGTATTATTTAATTTGTATAAATGTAGATTTAATGAAAATTTAAAAAAACCTTATAAACATCAATTTTTTCGGTAACAGCGTGACATTTTGGTGAAATCTTAATAAAAATTGATCGTTGAGTCGCAATGCAGAGTTTTTTGTGTGTTTTTTTTAATTTAAAGAATAATACAAGTATGTAAGAGCTCACAACTGATAAAATAATTTTAAAGTGATTATTTTCAGTTTATAAATGAATAGCATTATAAATAACAGATTTTACAACAAAATTAATAAAATTAGTAGATTATGCTAATTAAAACTGGGAAAAAACACAAAATATGTAAAATAAATGAAGATAAAGTTCATTTCTGGAAAATTTAGACTTTTAGCTTTAATTTGATACTAAATATGTTAGGATATGAATAACTTGAAAATTAGTGGTCATGTCCACCTTTGCATGGAATTGCCCACTTGCACATCCTGTTTTGTTAATAGGACTCATGCTTTTAAAACTCGTGCCAAAGCATTATAAAGGGCAATATGGCATATAGCGGACTGTGGCGGACAGTGTTGTGGTCATGCTGTTCCCTCAAGCGTGTATCGACAGTCCAGTCCCTTCGACTGTTACGTTTGTTGATAAACATTGGATGTAAACAACGGTCACCTCATCTATAGTCAGCATCATAAGGCCTAAAAAAAATGTTGGATTGCCCTTTCACCTCATTTTTTGGGGGTCGGTAGGTGATTTCTTTTTCTTTTCTTTTTTAGATTCCAAAGAATGACCAAATCACACTGGAATACACTGAGTTTGTATAATTTAACTAAATTTTGATATTAAAAAGACAAAGTCTGGTAGCATGGATAAATATTTCAGAGGGGTCACATAGGGGTCAATTGAGGTCATTTAGTTGACGAATTTGTAATTTCTTAAAAATAAAAATAAAAAGTGGTTTGGTGACTGAGTGTGACTGAGTTTTACTGATTTATACGGTCGGTCGGGTAAGGGCAATCCAACATTCTTTTTTTAGGCCTTATGATGAATACAAAATGCCACCAATGCGTGTGTTGTCCCAGTGAACTGTCACTGGTTGTCCATAGCATGATGCGACTGTGTAACTTGCGTAAACCCAGAAGTGCATATCGGAAGCTTAAAATAATGGCCGTACGCCCGCACGTCCTGATAAGTCAAAGGTGAAATCACCATGCGCATGCATGCATATATAGTTGTTCGCACATATCATGCATTTGAGCACAGCCCTTTAATTTCATCCTTGGCATTATGACAATGATTAGACATCTCTGCAGCCATGATTTGGTACCGGGTACATAACATCAGCGTCAAATTGTTTGTTTCACCATTCTTGTTTTTCTTTTATTTGATCAGATCCACATCTTATGATAAAGCTATGGACAATTCTGCTGGTGAGGAGGAAGGGGAAGAAGATGACCAGCCAGACAAGATGAAAACAAAATTAATGTCGATGTGGAATAATATGAAATATGGTAAGAGAAAAGATAGTGTCAAACTGATGTCAATGTGGAACAATATCTTATTAAATATGGTAAGAGAAAAGATAGTTATAAATATTTTAAAAAGGTTCGCCGTCGAGGGTAGAAAAGAGATAATAATGGGAAAACGATCTCGCCCGGGAATCGAACCCAGGATCTGTTGCTTGCTTGGCAACTGCCTTGTCCATTGGGCCACAAGACCTCGCATGGTAAAGCATCTGAAATTCAAACCTAAGCGATTTCGTTTCCCAGTCTCCTGCCACAAGTATTACCCGGAGTAGCTCGGGCCTATACAGGTGTAATAATCAAGTGCCGTCCTCCCTGTAGAGGGAAAATACATAGAAATAATAGGCATATTATACGACGGGTATTAAACAAATTATAAATATTTTAAACAGGTTCGCCGTCGAGGGTAGAAAAGAGACAATAATGGGAAAACGATCTCGCCCGGGAATCGAACCCAGGATCTGTTGCTTGCTTGGCAACTGCCTTGTTCATTGGGCCACAAGACCTCGCATGGTAAAGCATCTGAAATTCAAACCTAAGCGATTTCGTTTCCCAGTCTCCTGCCACAAGTATGAGATACGTATGGGAATGCCCCCTCAATTTGTCTGGAAATCAGTTTTGTTGCACCTATGTAATACTTAGGTATATACCATCTAACAAACGTTTACATTTTAATTCGTCGTCTATCATGTAAAAGTTTACAATTAGTATTTTCGATGTACATGTAGATCACATCAAAATTATCAGCATCATTTACTCATCACATAACTTGCTTCAACTAAAATTTCAATCTAGGGTAATTGTTCAGCCGTTTTCCCATAAATTTTATACCTCAGGGTTGCTACGTACCTATCTATTGAAACAATTCCTTTTTTACAAATTTCGTTTTTCTCGGTAATCTGTCAATGCCCCTTTAACATCGTGCATACAATATGTACCAAACGTTTGTACATGTCCACCGACCCAACAGCAACCGTTCCTGACCATGTACTTCATGTATAGCTAATTCAAAATCAAAAATCAGTACAGAATATCTGGTAAATTTGACACCTCAGTTAAAAAAATAATTGGATACTTTATGGGGCGGTATTCACGTACTAAACACAGTTGTAGCTTAAAACCGTGACAACCTAAACTCGGGTCTAAATTAAACATGAGCTTATCTTTTAAACGAGGTGTTTAACAAAACCTGTGCAAATCTCGTCCCCAGAGTGGATGTGTCGTTCACTGTATTTCATAATATTGTGGCACAAATGGGTTACAATATAGATATCGACTAAATTCCTCATGCATGTGTATTTTTAAGACTACATACACAATCTGCACATCAGCTTGCATGGTTGAGTTATCATTCAAAGGGTACAATTGGTGCACAAGTTTAGTCAAATCTCTCAGGTTAAATGCATGTATACCCCCATACACTTTTCAGTGAGTTAGATGTGTGTTTAAGATAATAAACACATTTTTGAGAATTGCGCTTAGTTAAATGGAGTGTTTAATGTAAAAGTTAAACGCATGTTTAGCTTAGAACCACGTTTGAATACGTACAAGAATACGGCCCATGATGTTTAAAGTTACCACTTCTTATGATGAAATGTAGCACATTTATTTCTTGAATGAAGTATAACAAATATCCCAATTAGATGACCTTAATAAATCTTTCACCAGACTAACGCTTATTTGGTTTTTTCAATGCAGGTTGGACAGTGAAGAGTAAGACTCAATTTAGCTTACAAAAACCTATATGGTTTCTTGGCAAATGTTATCAACACAGACCATCAGGTATGAAACCAGTCATTTTTTTGTGTGTGATATTTTTGGGAAAATAAGTTCATAGGGTTAATGAGTTTCTTCAAGCAAACTTTATTTGGCTTTTTTGTGTGTGAATACTTTGGTACATGTAGGTACGTACCATACATAGGAGACTTAATAAATATCGCCTGAAAGGACAAGGACCATGGCCTAATTGGTTGCAGCCCTATATCCTAAATCCTTATGAATATATTCTACTTGAAAGCATGGGAGTAATTTACAAAATGAATCATGTTTAGGGTTTATCTAGTCTCTTTATTCTGTTCAAATTGTACACATCCTGTCGCTACTTATCAGTAGTACAGGTGCCTGTGTCTATGCCGTTTAATATGCATGATGAACAATCTCAGGGGTTTCCTTAAGAATGGTCCTGCCCATGCCGGTCATACAAGCATACCATTTGCATGTCAGTATTAGCTTGCTCTGGTAAAACACTTGACAACTATTAATAAGGCAGATCAGGTCATCATTGTTAGAACTAACTAAACATGAAAAGAAAATATTTTTCAAGATTCACAAATGATTAGACACTTACAAGAAAAGAAAAAGGAGAATCAATTCTAGCTTATGATTTCAACACTTGAAACTGTTGGAACTTAATAGCATTTCAATTTTGAATTTTGAAAAATAAGTTTTAAAATAATTTGTCAAAAAAATTATTCTGATGTCAGGAGCAGGTGTTCAAATTAGACGATATAGGTGACAGGTCCTATTTAAACCATACTTCTAGGAGTTAGAGAAGGTAACTTATTAGTTTTTTGCCAACTGTTGTGCATTGTGTTTCGTTAATTTTCAATAAACTTGGGACACATTATTTGAAGGAAGACTATAGCCTAACCGTTTAAGCTGCTGACAATTTATAGGCCTATTCAATACTTGAAATAATTCACTCATTTAAACGCATCAAGGAAAGTTTAGGGCAGACGGATGAATTGTAGCAGGAAATAATGTATCAATTTTAATTAGCTTCGTCGTGGCTATCAGCCAAAAGACAATGATTATGATCTGTGATAATGATCGATCTGCAATAAACCGTATTAGAAATCTAACACAGCTAGTCAGTCATCTATCCATTGTTCTTTACAATTACTGGTATTGTATAATGACCTCACATGTCATCAAGGTATCCTCTATATTTAATTATGATTATTTTGTTGATGATTATCAGATCCAGAACCAGTGATTCACCCCGGTATGGACTCTGTCAAATCACCTCAGATGGAACTCTTCAAGCAAGACTTCACCTCTCGTCTGTGGATGACGTATAGACGGGATTTCCCTCAGTTAGAAGGCTCCACGTTGACCACCGACTGCGGCTGGGGATGCATGCTTAGATCTGGGCAGATGCTACTAGCGCAGTGCCTTGTCACTCATTTCATGGGCAGAGGTAGGGGGAAAAAGGGGGGGGAAATGTGTAGAAAAGCGGAAGATACATTTAACCCCCAGAAAAAAATGCATTTCATTTTGGTAAAAAACGCACTAACTTTTAAGCAAAAGCGAGATATACGGAGATTTCATCAGATTTACTCAAAACCCGAGAAAAACGCACCGAAATTGCTAATAACGAGAGAAAAACGAGAAATCGCGCTGTCACTCATTCTCAAGCAATAACAAAAAGGTTGTGACCGAAAATCACCCCTAAATATCGCTCCTTGAATTCTATTTTAAAAAGTAAATAAGCTTACTTTTTGTCCAATTTTCTTACCTACATGACAGCATAATAATTTTGCAAGTTATTCCAGATAAAGAAGTTTCGTAATGTTCATTATATTCCAATTAGTAGCTGCCGTATTTCGACTTTTTTAATGTCAAACATTTGGTTTTTTTCATTCGCACATGGTTTTATGCTCCGTTTCATGTTCCCCACACGCTGGATCAAAAATGTGTACAAATTTTGGGACCAACCAATTTACTGCCATTGCGCTGCACGCCAAAAATAAATACCGGGAATCATGAACTCTGAACTTTGTGGTTCCGATTCCACACTCGCTCGATTGCTAGACTCTGGCGCACGCGTTAAGAGCAAACCACATTATCACGGTGTTAAAAAGCAGATTGTCAAAAGATTAACAACATCGCTTTTGTTTACATTTAGAGAAGGATATTTCCCAGTTCCCACGCCCATGAGGTTTCCAAAAGGTACGATTGAAAAAATGAAGAATTTAACTTGACATTTAATCCA
The DNA here is from genome assembly GCA_035610835.1 of Ophiura sarsii. Lineage (NCBI taxonomy): Eukaryota > Metazoa > Echinodermata > Ophiuroidea > Amphilepidida > Ophiuridae > Ophiura > Ophiura sarsii. Next base: position 61,911,653 of record CM069441.1, on the reverse strand, counting down.
ATTTCTGGATCGTAAAATAGTTGATACAAAGGTAATTTCATCAGTATTTCGATGTGTTTAGATGACAAAATCGTCGATCGTGCTCAGACTAGTTGTTGGTATGGAAAATGCTGCGATGTATGCTTCCGCAATCGATTGTGGGTAATCGAGGATGGATGACGGAAAGTTCATTGTTATTTTTGTTGATCAGTCGGTACGCTAATTAGTATAAAAGCCCTTCTAATCATGCTATGATGTAATTGTATTCTACCGCATTGATGCGGAAAATCGAAGCTACTTCCTGGGCACTTCACATTTAATCTCATTCCCGGACGACTGTTAAAATACACGGGTCGATTTGATCTCTATTTTAATGATTGACATTTTTCTTTGAAAAAACCCGCGATTTCAGAATTTTTCTTTGATAAAACCCACGATGCCGAGAATTCGTGGGCGATTTTCAATAAACCGAGAAATGTTCCTAAAAGCGAGAATCACACCGTGAATAACGCAATCGCGTTTTACTCCGGGGCTTAGATACATTGCATGCGTAAATGCTGCACCTGCAAAGTTACATCACTATCCAGAGGAAGAGAGTTTAGTGCCAAAAGATGTGTATTAATTGATGATGCAAGTGTATAGCAATTGATTCGTGTGTGCACTATGCATCAGTTCATTAAAAGTATGTGTCAGATGATGCAAGTATGCATCGCACCTACAACATGTTCTGTTGCGCATTTATTGCACGTATCTTGATTTTCAGTATAGTGAGGCATTGAACAATCTATAGTTGTTTTCTTACAGCTATTCAAGCTACATGTATTACAGTGAATAACAATGTTTGGCCTTTTAACATACCTATATATTGGCTTGGTATTCAACCACTAACAATCTCACTTTGATTTCAGATTGGAACTTTTATCAAGAACAATCCGAAGAAATAAACAAATATCATCATGAAATTATCAGATGGTTTGGAGATCAGCCTAGTGATATGAGTCCATTCTCTTTACATAGACTCATTGATATAGGGAAAAAATCAGGGAAGAAAGCAGGGGACTGGTATGGACCAGCATCTGTTGCTCATATAATGAGGTAGGTACGGGCAGCGTCTTTGTCACTTCAGTCAAGGAAAAATGTTGGTCTGCCTATGTATTGCTTGACAGTTTGGAGAGGGGGGTGACCAATATAGACCTTGTACCGAAAAAGACAGGGGACTGGTATGGACCAGCATCTGTTGCTCATATAATGAGGTAGGTACAGGCAGCGTCTTTGTCACTTCAGTCAAGCAAAAATGTTGGTCTGCCTATGTATTGCTTGACAGTTAGGAGAGGGGGGGGTGACCAATATAGACCTTGCACCGAAGACGGTCAGAACAGCCAGCATTCATCAACGCATAATCTCACATGCGGGGAATTTGGAACTGCCTCTGCAGACTATGTCCTGCAAACTGTACGAGGGGTATCAAAAAGGTTTTGAAATCACCCAGAAGTGAAGGAGCCAGAAACTTAATTTTGATATGTGACCCTTCAGACATCTTTACAAAGTCACTGTGCAAAGTGACACATTTCTCCCACTATTTATTACCTGTCCACAGACCGCCATTGTAGAGATCCTCAGATTGACCGCCATTGATTGATCCTCAGATTGCGTTATTTCATAAACCTCAATATATAGTTTAAAGTTTTAACAGCAGAGGTCAAAGGTCATGTAAGGGTCATTAGAGGTCAATCTGTGTACACCACATGTTACCAATAAGATAATTGTCACCAAGCTTGTTTGTATGACCTTTGACCCCTTTTTGTCAACACTTTAAACTATGTATTGCTGTTTTTTGGGAATAATGCAATCTGAGGCAATTAGAGGATCAATCAATGGCGGTCAATCTGAGGATCTCTACAATGGCGGTCTGTGGACAGGTAATAAATAGTGGGAGAAGTGTGTGATTTTGCACAGTGACTTTGTAAAGATGTGTGAAGGATCAGATATAAAAATTAAGTTTCTGGCTCCTTTACTTCTTGGTGATTTCAAAAACTTGTTGATACCCCCTCGTACATGTACATCAGAGCAATAACCATACATCAGGAATAGCGGTTAACTCTAAAATGAAATGGTCATGGATTACCTTTTGTTAGATTGATTGATAAATAAACCAAAAAAAGGCTTTCCCTGATACACATGCATTGAGTTGAGCTTTGACACAATTTTAAATGGTGGTAATGAAATTATAAAAATGATACCCTTACATAATTGTACTTTCAAAGTTTAGCTCTCTCCTGTTAAGTCTGTAAATTGCCCCTAATTTGTAACCATATTTTACTGGGATGTTCACTGGGGATGACCAATTGATATAAAACATTTAGTATTTATATAAGATTATCCAAATGGTAGGATATCCCAATGTCTGTACCCCATCATTGAAGGCAAAGCGATTTACCAATTTATCAAATAAAATGGCAACAAGTGTAGCGATATAGACTTGATTAAAGGGGCACTAATAGATGTGTTGGAGGCTGCACCCTCAATTATGATAAAAACTGGGATTAGTATATTTTTATAATTGTATTACATGTATGAACTTACACCTATAAGGATTAAGAAAAATCAGCCCTCTTTGTACAAGAAAACGTCGATTCAAAAATGCTCGTACAGCCGGGACGAGCATTTTACGTCCGGCAGTATTCCCCTGCAGTACGCGTGATACATAACGCGAACCATATTTGCATAGAGGGCGTTTTTTCAATAAATAGCGATGATATTGTTTTAATCAAGTTTTGCTGTGTTTTTGTTAGTAGAAACAACAATAATGGAAATTTTTAATGTTCATCTTGAATTCTGAAGTAAATTTTTTACATTTAACATTTTCAACACCACTTAATGTCCCTTTAACAGTCCACAGGATTGTTGGTGTTAATATGCGATACCTATTGCTTTTGTACATGTTTTAGTTGCATACATGCTCTAAATTGTCAAATTATGAATAAAGTCCACTAGTAAAAATGAACAAGAATGACAAACTGTAGGTTTTTGATGCACTGAATATGTTTGATATAATGTGATGTGATCAAGCAAAATGAGTCGGACGTCGCAAATATTGATTTCCAGATATAACCAAACAGAGGATAGAATTTCTTATGATTTCTATTGAAAACCTTTCATTTACTCATTATCTTTGGAATTAATTGTCCATTCTTAATGGGGTTCCCTGCAACAACAAAAAAATGGCAAATTCTGTCGTCAAGTAGAAAATAAACTTCAAATGTGATATTTTTCTACTTCAGACTTATTTTGCTTGATCGCATCACATAATATGCATTATAACAATTACAACAAAAGCCAACGATAACAAAATCAGTCAAATCAAGTTATAGAAATGCACACTCAACCCATCTGTGGGAAAATTAAGCATGATGTCCATCGATAATGTCTATTCATTTATAATATTTCATTTTGTTATGATTTGTTTTCAGAGATGCGTTGCATACAGCCCCTGAGTTAAACCCCCTATTTGAGCAAGTGTGCGTTTATGTAGCTCAGGATTGCACAGGTAGGTCGCAAGAGTGGGGTTCGGTTTTTTTTATTTTTTAAATTCAATTTCCTGTATTTCCTATATTTTGTGATATGTTCTTATTGTGTTGCATATCAATATCAACTTTCCAATAATACCACATTTGTAAGAACCGCTTGATTCAATGCTAAGCCACTCCCTTGGGAATGTGTGTACATCGCAATCCCAATGTGCTGAAATCCACCACTATTTTGCGCCTCATCAGGCCGGTGCCACTGTACACAGACTCCCATTGCCGAGATTGAAGCCTTTCTAAGAGGTACATTGCGCGCCCCCATTTCCAAGAGGTACATCACACGTCTCAATGTCCTCTTATAAGGACTTTTGTGCCGTCAATCATAGCGTTGTCAAGATAGCGCTTCATTTCAAGAGTTACATCGCGCGTACTCACGCCCACATGCCCATACATAGGAGGCTTCAGTTTTGCGATTCCAATTTCCTCTCCCATTATATAAGCTCCCTGGCCTCATGTGTCCAATAGAATATCTTTACCGTAGTCGTCAATGGTACACTTCATTGAACAGGCAGCAGGGTTGTACTGATAGCTACAAATGTGGTCTCTCTCGTTGGGCAGATGAACACATCAGCTTTCAATTGATCCATAACTTAATATGAACATATCCAAAATCAGGCGATTGAAAATAAATTATGAACTTTTTTGAGTTGTCGTTTTTGAAATATGTATTCCTGCTATGCGGGTGTTTTAAAAAAATGAAATGCCCTTCATTATTTCTTCAATAAAAAAATTGGATATCCCTTTTGACTAATTATAGAAAAAATCAGTACTGATTGTAGATAAAACTACTGAATGATTTCATCAATTATAATGGTACCGCCTGTGACAAATTACTTGCAATAACCAATGGTAACAGGTTTGCTATAGCTTTGTTATGCCAATACAACCTATTATTTCATTTTGGACTTGGACGTAATCAGTATACCATCTTATATGAATCATGAATTATTTTTATTTTTTTCTATTTTTGGTTTGTTTTATGTCTTTGCAGTTTACAAACAAGACGTGATTGACCTGTGTCATAATAGGAAGCAAGGTTCACCGCAGCCAGTCTACAAAGACAGACCCGTCACATCGAGTCAGGGCTCACAACAATCCGTGTGCAAAGACGAGTCATTCCCATCTAGTCAAGGCTCTCAGCACCCAGTGCACAAAGATGAGTCGTGCACAGCTAGTCAAGGCTCACTGCAATCAGACTTCAAAAACGGACCATTCCCATCTCATCGACAGAATACATCTCGTGCGGGTTCAGAGGTCGAAGAAGGTCATAGAAATGGCCTGACCCACACAACCAATTCTGCGCTCAATGGTGGTGTGGAAACTGTTATCAATGGACATTGTATTGATGGGGATTGTCATGAAGCATCTGGTGGTGACACTAGGCTACCAACCAGCAATAATACCCCACTTTCAGAAAGCTCAGAATGCAGGGACACATTTGCAAAACAAACTGATGATGCACAGATGTCGTCTTGTAATCTTGGAAGTGAAAGAACAATATCAGACAATTCATTTGGATTTTCAAACTCAAATGGCGCAAAGTGCACCTATACACGTGCTTTGTCGCTGCAGTCTGGTGCAAGTAATTCAACATCCCACAATGCAGCGGGGTATTTGAATAGAACTAAGTCTGAAAATGGAGAAGAGAATGTAAATATGGGAAGCATAGAACATCAAATTCCTAGGAGAAATGCAGTGAGAGAGAACAAACATGGCGGTTTCAATGGCGATGCGTATTCAGGACTAAGGAGTACCTATGCAGGACGAACATCAAACCCTAACAACAGAGTGACTCATGAGACGTCTACATCGAGCAGCAATTGTGATCAACAGGATCTAGCTACACCAGAGTGCAATAAAGAGTACCAATCCCATGAACCTGTCTGGCGAAGGCGATCTGAGGATCACAATCTGCCATCTTATGGTCAGGCCACAACATGTAGGGTGGGGAATTCACCCCTGCCGATCTGTAAAGAAACTGAAATAAACGGTCATTACAGACAGCGAGGGCGGAAAAACACCTCAAACTTGAAGACGAACCCATCGACCCATGTGAAGTCGCAACCAGCACCACAAGACCAGCCACAGAGTACGGCAGGGACAGGGGAAACAAATACATGGTGTTCTCTGATACTGTTGGTTCCTGTCAGGCTTGGGGGTGATGAGGTCAATCCTATCTATATCACACCTCTGAGGGCGCTTTTCACACTTGATAGCTGTATGGGTATCATCGGTGGGAAACCAAAACATTCCCTCTATTATGTCGGTTTCCAAGGTAGGTATTGTTTAATAGTTCATTAAAATCATTAAAGAAAAGCCTGGAATTTTCAGGTGTTGCTACACCATTCATCAGCAGACTATTAAAGGTAGATGACCCGATCACATTTTCGTAACACAGAATTATTTCAAACATACGGAGATTTTCATATCATATGAATGCTTGTATTTATTACATTATAATTATTCCCAATCCCCATCAGTTTCACATTTGCAATAATCTCTCAAGTAGATTATCATACCAAGCAAAAGTCTAACAGATCGTATTTTGCCCCTTCCCTCATGGATATACCAAATATAGTTCTCCCAGTCCCCATCTAGGCAACCGCATTTACGTGATAAAAACTGGCAACACCCTCTAAATTTTCTTGTGTCAACCCAGATAGACGTTTGTTCGCCGAGTGGGTAAGATTGACCAAGTATTTGAGCCCTTAAGTAAGGCTCAGTTATCAATAATGTCAAGCATATTGTTTAGCATATAGATCGTAATTCATCTGAGATGTTTTGGTAAATTTCGTATTTTCAGAATACGAGATTTACAGCCCCTTTTTTATTTTTGCTACGACGAGTTCGTTCCAAATTGTCATTCAAAATGGCGGCAAGTTAGTGTCGTCGAATTCGTGACCCATTGATCGGGACTGTCGAATTCTCTTCTATTGCTTCGGAGGCCGGTTATATTATGTATTATATATTATAATGTTTATATATATATTTATATGACCTATGTGACTCCGATTTGTCCTTATGAATGCATGCAACTGTTTAAAGTATCCCGCATGTGAGTTGTTTCCCGATCACGCCGAGGAACGACGGACATATTTTCATTACGTCTTATTGTTGTTTTATAGATATTATAGACATATACGACGGGTATAAAACAGATTATAAATATTGTTATTTTGTTGTTATACTGATTAAAAATTGATTCTTGATGACCTATGTGACCCCGATTGTCCTATGCTCATGCTACTGTAACTGTTTAGAGTACCCCGCATGTCGGTTCCCGACTTGATTTAATTAAATAGTTTATTTCACGCCGAGAAACGAAGGACATTTCTTCTCATTACGTATTATGATTTTTATACTGATTAATTTCACGCCGAGGGTCGACGGACGAATATTTATCATTACGTATTATGGTTATTATACTGATTTATTTGATTCTTTATGACTCATTGTATTCATTTTCTACAACCTGTTTCCCTTTGTGTTTAATCATGAGGTATTGCCGACGTCATCTTGTTATGTACATCGTAGATGTTCAAGATTAAAATAGAGGTAGCTGGACTCGGATAAACCGAACTCATTCTGGGAGGAGATTGAGCAGCTAAAATTGTCATTTCCCCTCCCAAGTCTATACCTAAGATCAGACCCAAAACTAACTTAGTCAGGTTGTATACTACAGTATTTATAAGGTAAATCCTCTTCAGTCTGATTCCCTTTGTTTACATTCATTCTACTATGAAGTACTACCGTGTATACTACCCCTACCAGAGGGGAACCTTCATTCATCCCGATATATACACCACCGTTGTTCCAGTAATAACTTTTGCAAGCTAGACGCCGATTTACCGGCCGCTTTTTGGGATGTATTTGTGCAGTACGGCAGCCATTGTCTTTTCCCCTCCAAAGGCTTTAACTAGACATAGACCAGAGGTAGATCTGTTTTCTAAACCTCCTAGTTTTCCGTTTTTCCTTTCCCTCCCTAGCCATACCTTTACACATTTCTAGAGTTTATCTGTTATATAATAGACCCTACATGTATTGTATTCGCCACTCTGGTCGCTGGTGTACGCCCGTCTATTCTTTATTAGGCCGTTCGATCACCCGAGGGGTGCCACCTCCCTCGCAGAGGTGACGGTGCTTTGGTGTCAAGAACAGCCAGGGTAGTTTTTACAAAAGAAATAAACTTCGCTGGCAGTTCCTAGTCACACCAAATTTTTAACCCCCTGTTCCTAAGAGACTAAAACTGTCGAACAGGGGGAGGCCACTTTTTGTTTTGACCACTGTGCGTTAGGTCTGTTGTAAATCTGTTTCTGGACAGCATTAGATTTACCCAAATTATACTCGCGATTCTGAGCTGATCGCAGGTGAACGGTCGGCTATTCTGTTTAATAAAGCTGATCGATCACCCGAGGGGATCCACCTCCCACGTAAAGGTGACGGTGCAGGGGTCGTGAACAGTCAGGGAAGCTTTACAGCTCCTCTGACGGTTCCTAGTCATACCAGTTCTGATGGTGTGCAGATCCCCTCTCCCTGTTCCAATCAAACGAGCGAACAGGGGGAGAATAATCCCATTTCGGTAGTATCAGGAAACTCCTCACGAGGGGGTGTTCTCCCTGCCGTTATGACGTTCAGTAACAGAAAAACAACCTCCCATGATGGTGACCGTGCTTATAATAGAGGTTGTTGTGTTTCCCCCCCGGAAATACTGGTGAGACTGTTACTGATGAGGGGAGCACGGAAAGGGGAGCGCCTGTAAACAGTCAGGTGGTTCCTTTTTCCACTCAGGCATGTGAATCTATACCATCAAACACGCACCCAGATCACATCCTGGCTCCACCGGGCGGTGTAATTTCCTCGCGAGGTTATTATACTGCTCCTATTGTTGCTCTAGAGTCAGTTGTCGCACATCACCCCTCTTTACGGGGGGGTTTTGGTGCACAGCTACAGAGTAGGGGATCTCACCGGGGGGACCAGGGTACGCTATTTTATAGTAGTAACCTAGTCTCCTCCCCCAAAGACGCTTCTCGTACGGTAAATATTGACCCTCTTACCACAGATCCGGTCCGTATTGCCCAGAGTCGCGCCCCTGATTATCGCGCAAATATTTCCCCCCCGGAAATATCGGATATCAATCAGGGTATTTGTGACAAAGGTTCTTTAGAACCCGTTATGTCACGATCCAGTGACAATAATCGCTATCTGAAAGCAAACTCGTCACGCACTGACTATCGAGAGGATTATAGATCGAGCGGTCTCGCTTACCTTAATCCCTCTTTAGAGGATAACAGTGCAAGTCAAAGAGATGCATACAGGGGTTCTCAAGGAGAGTTAAGCGATGCATACAGGAGACAAAGGAATTCACACGGGGGGAGACTTTGACTATTATCCTGGCTCTTACCGCCAGACAATTCACCCTAATTATGGTCAGCAAATAGCTACCACTCCAAGGGTCATTGAACGACCGACCATGGGATCGCTTGAGGATTATAACTCATTCTATCAATGGCAGCAGTTTAAAGCTTTTCAAGCTAGAGTTAATACTGAGGGAAATTCCCAACCAACTCTTACACAGCCACGGGCGAATCACAATGTCACACAACCCACGGCTGCCCGTACTAGTACTAACAGTACTCAATCATCCCAGGTAGTCGCTACTACTGTCCCTTCTACTACTACTACTACTACAGTCACGGACTTAGTCAGCGTAGACGAGGAGGAGGATATCATCGAAGAGGAAGACGATGATGATTATGGGAATTATGATGATGATGATGATGACCTGTCACAGGGTTCAGGTGAACATAACTCAGACAATGATCCTGACAACTCTGGTATTTTCCCGGCCAATGTCCTGATAAGGAAGGAAATTTCTGAGGATGAACCTTCTCCTTTTGGGTTGGCTTGGCAGTCAAACAAAACTAAGAATATCTTCCAACGAAACAGAGTTGATCCTATCAACAGCTATGCAGCCAGTGCTATGGGACTGGCGCCCCCTGATGTTCCAGAGGAGTATTCCGGCGGATCTTTTTTCTTCGATAGCCTTAGTGAGCCGGCAGCGACGACTTCGAAGGTTAGGAACAAGGACAAACTGACTCTGGATAAGGAAGCCAGAATTGATAGAAGGGAAGCCATTGCGGCATTCAGAGTCTGCCCAACGGATGAAACCGAGTGTTTCGGTATCTCTTCCATCGATAAAGGAGTCATGGACTATATGAAGCCGAAATCTTCTTCAGTCAATAACTTCTCGAAGGAATGGGAGGAGGTACTATCGGCCGAACAGGAGGAACTTTCTGTTATCAGAAGACTCAGTATCTTCCAGATGTCGGTGATTAACGCCCTTGCTTTGGATCTCCAGCCTTCTCTTTTGAAAAAAACCTTCGGAGGAAGTACAGAGATCGTACGCTTCAGCACGACTCGCCATGGACATGTCAGGTCGTGTACTTCAGGGGACGACGATAGACATTCGTTTTTTCTCAAAGGATGAAGGTCTCTCCTTTCGATCAGAGATCGCACAAACGAGATGGATTTTCATCTCTTTTTTCTTTCCGTCATTTGTCCTTGAAAACAACGGAAACATGGGGAGCCAAGTGATTTCCAGGACTCTAGTTATTTACATATATAACTTTGTATGCCGCGTGCCTGTCTACGGCCATATCACGTCGGATAGATCGGTTTTCTCATCCAATTACCGAAGTTGAGCGACGTCGGGCCCGGTAGTACTTGGATGGGAGTCCGCCGGCCTGGGTATACCGGGAGCTGTATATATTTTTTATAAGAATATACACATCGACCTAACTTACTTTTTCAGCTGACTCTGATGTCAATCTGACAAGTATAGACTGACTTTCCTAGTTTGAATATTTATCTCTTTCAACGTGGGCCTTGGAGCCAGGCCGCGCCTTTATCGAGTTTTTTCAATTGGAAGTTTTTTCTTATCGTCTGACACGGAAGCGCTACGAGAAGAATCATCTATACACTATTCTGCGAGACGGCCTATATAGGACGGTCTTCTTTTTTCCTGGTTGGAAATCTTTGTTGTCTGTTATATATATATATATATATATCACTTTTCACTACATTGGATCCTCTGAGTTCATTTCATGATCTCTTCTTCTTCTTCTTTGATGCAGTTCAACACTCCTGGTGGAGTAATGCGAACCGTATCTCCTTTTTTGGTTTCATGACCACATTATGGAAGGTGGACACTTGTATATATTTATCCTGATTACGGTGCGAAATGGACTTCTGACTTCATTTCTTGACCTCCGATAGCGGGTCTGAACCGTCTCACTAGCCTGATCTATTCACGAGTTTTTCGAGGCTAGAGGACAGGATTTATCACGAGTTTTGGGGTTTTTATTCTTCACTACATTAGATCTTCTGAGTTCATTTCATGATCTCTTCTTCTTCTTCTTCTTCTTTGATGCAGTTCAACACTCCTGGGGGAGTGATGCGAACCGATTTTCCTTTTTTGGTTTTACGCCCACATTATGGATCATCACACGTTGGTATTATATTTTCATTTTATGCCATTTTCTATATATATTCCTTTCCGTGTTCATTTAAGTCCGACACCCTCTGTTGTCCGATATTGTGTTCGGATAGAGACTTTGAAACCTTTTTAGCTTTTACAGTAGTTCATTGTTCATTCCTTGAACGGATATGAAATGGGAATTTCATGACGATCCTCTGTGTGAGTTTGACGTATCCGGGCTCGGACTCTGGAGGTTTTTATTTTATTTTTACGGAATAAATCGCATCTTTTTATTTATTCAATTTTTTCCAGGAATGTTCAACGATTTTCTACTCTGAGAAAACGTGGAGGGGTGAAATTCAGAGTAGGGTTTTCACCCCCTTGTTGGGACAAGTGGGTCTCTGACGCCCTCGAAAATAACTTGTATAAATTCGCGTGGTACCGTCGTTTTTTATCGACTATATCACCTTTTCAGTTTACAAGTTTGTTTGTTTTTTTATCTGTTTAACAGATGTCATTAAAAACAAAGACCCAGACATTGGGCATGGCAATTACATGTTTATATTCTCGCAGACTATTTACCAAGAGGGGTATTTTTTGCGTGCATCTACGATTGGTCTCTCTCTCTCTCTCTCGAAACCTATCTTTCGGGACCTCGTGGCCGGGCTCTTGCGATCCTAGTTCAACATATGTATGGGGAAATCGCTGACTCTGTGAGGTCAAGTTTGGATCCTGGTCTACATTCATCCAATGTCTATGGATATTTATCTGTTTTCATACAGACTGGGCCCAGTCCTTTTCATACAGGATGCCGGGATGATGGTTCTATTGTCCACAGTCGCCAGACATCACATCAGATGATGTACCGTATGGAAGGTTGATCCAGGTACGGTAAATGGGGAGACCACGAACTTCCCGAGATCAATATTCGACCTTGGCCTACAAGCAGCCACGGTCAACTTTTATTCCTAATTGAGGGCATGGAGTTTTATTTTTCTTCTCGTCCCTTAAACTCGTATCTTATGGCCCTCATATAGGCCTATCATTGGAGCCTTTACAAGCGGCGCCATTAAGATTGATCGCTATATGACGTTCTTTTCTCTTTTTCTTATAACCGATGCATCAGGAAAGTGTTGCTCGGAGCCTCTTTTCTTATGCATAGGGATGTTATACGTTTCTTTGATTTATGTAAACTTGGGTAACCCAATTCTTTTTAAAGATAGAGAGATGCTGCACGATGTGTTTGAAACACCCTGTAATTATGTTTACGTATACCATATAAGGCTTAATGGACTTTGCACCAATCTGCTGTGCGCACAAGCTTGGATTGGGAGACAAGCTCCGTTTAGCGGGGTTTTACGATTTTCAGCACACTCTATTTTCGCTCAGGATTTTTAGCTAAAAACGAGAGAAACGACTACTCCGCACCCTTGTTCTTACCTTATCTATAAAGGCAGAACAGTAGGGATCACTTATATGGTATCTAGATAAAACCAGTAGCATTTTAGAGGCGAGGAAACACGTCTTGTTTATCTCTAGTAAAAAGCCATGTAAAGCTGTCGCAAGGTCTACTACTCTAGGTGATCAGGTTGGTTGGTTGACGCGATTCGATTAGCGAAAGCCACGAATAACGACAGCGGCCACGAGGCCACAGTGTGACTGTTCGAGCATACTACCCGACTTGGACACTCGCTAAAGGGATTTCTATTTATAACGAAATCCCCAATACAGTATCATGGAAATCCGATACGACATTTACCTCTTCATATCTGAAGGATATCCATCTCAGAACTGATTGAGGCAGGTATGCTTCGGCCGTCTTGGACGGGGAAAGCAATACCAACTAGACACACTACCAACTAGACGATACACCCGTTTTTGCGACACATCCCCGTTTTTATGACATCATTTATGACGTCTTTGAGACAGGTTCGTATTTTAAGATGATATCTTTAACTTATCCTATAAGGTTTACTACACTATTTACGTTTTAAGTAAGCTTAATTAACCTGTATACTAGGTTAATACGGTTAGTTATTTATATCAAGGTGGTTTTATTATTATGGTTTCCTATCGTTTTTTGACCCCTCGTGTTTGTATACACTTGTTTCCCAATCCCTATCAGTTTACTGCATCCGATGATTGGCCTTTCACCGCCATTCGCCGTGTCAATCGATTGCAAATGTGAAACTGATGGGGATTGGGAATAATTATAATGTAATAAATTAAAAAAGGACCCTTTAGGATGTCCTTTTATTTATCAATTATAGTATTATTCCCAATCCCCATCAGTTTGTCCCGCCACCGGCCCCTGGCTTAATCACGATGCCTTCGCTCGTCGTTTACGTTTTTCTCCAAAGAGAAATTTAGAGGGTGTTGCCAGTTTTTATCACGTAAATGCGGTTGCCTAGATGGGGACTGGGAGAACTATATTTGGTATATCCATGAGGGAAGGGGCAAAATACGATCTGTTAGACTTTTGCTTGGTATGATAATCTACTTGAGAGATTATTGCAAATGTGAAACTGATGGGGATTGGGAATAATACTATAATTGATAAATAAAAGGACATCCTAAAGGGTCCTTTTTTAATTTTTCTCATCATCATACTGAAATTTGACGGCCTAAATCGGTATAATTACGGAGAAATCGATGAAATAACGTCGAATTACCGCGAATGGTGGTAACCACCGATATAGTTTGTGTACTACTCAATGGGTACAGTTCACAGCATCTTGTGCGTCTAAAATAAGAACTTTTTTTTTTTTGCAACTCAAACTTTGGAACACGACTTTTTTAAGGATGACCTTTCATGTAGAATAGAAAACTTCAAGTTGAAAATCGGAACATCTACCTTTAAAGGACTTGAACTGATGATCTTGACCTTTTGGAAATGTGACAGAGTTAAGTTCAGTTCAAAGATCAATTTCAAATTATTTTATTACCAACACAGATGAACTTAAATGCTGTAATGAAATCCTTTTGTCCGCAAGATGAAATTGAATTTTAAAATATGAGCCCATGTTTCTGGATGTTAATTTTCCTCTCTTTTTATCCGATATTGTGATCATGTCATTGTGTGTCTGTATGAACATGCAAAAAAATACACCCACAACGTGCTGTTGTCGGTATGTCGGTCCGTATGTAGGGGTGTTTGTATGTAGGTTCCCTTTTGGTTAAGTTCGCCTGTTAAGTGCTCTCATTTGAAAAGTCAGATTTCAATCGCAACCGTACTTGGTAACAATAATCTTTGGGTAAAGGGGACTACAGATGCTCATGGGGTGTATACAGATTGACCTCCAATGATCCCTACATGACCCATTTTGCCAACACTTTAAACAGCACTTATTGCTGCTGTTTTGGGCTCTAATGTAAAGTCCAGACTTCAATCTCAGCCAAATTTGGTGATAATATTCTTTAGGTAAGGGGGCTTGGGGTGCTCATCAGGTGTAAACATATTGACCTCTAATGACCCCTACATGACCTTTGACCCACCTTTTTAACACTTAAAACTGCACTTATTACTTTTTGGGCTCTCATGTAAAGTCAGACTTCAATCTTGGCCAAACTTGGTGACAATAATGTTTGGGTAAGGGGACTTGAGATGATACATGGGGTACACCCAGATTGACCTCTAATGACCCCTACATGACCTTTGACCCATTTTGTCAAAACTGCAGGGCCCTCTCTCTCATATGGACAAGTCAGACGTCAATCTTAACTAAACTTGGTGACATACAATTTCGGTAGGGAGATTTGAAATGACTCATGGGCTCTACCCAGATTGACCTCTAATGACCTTTGACCTCATTTAAGTGAATCTCCCAGCCAGGGGGATTCATAAGTTGTGACTATTTTAAATCCCCAAAATAAACAATGTTTAACCTTTTTTGACCAAATTATCAATTAAATTTATCAAACGGATTTTGGAACTTGCCACATTACATGTTTTGCCGTAGGATGTTGAGGCAACACTTTGTTTTTACTAACTTTGTGTTCCCACAATAGAACATTCCTCGGCTTGTCTTTGTCTGATGACAGTTATATTGAAGATGAGTTACTTAAATATGCTGTGGTGAATTTAAAGACAATTGATTACAGTTAATCTCTGCATGTTTTGAATTGCTTTCTACTTCTTCAGAGGACAAAATGATTCATTTGGACCCTCACTACTGCCAGCCAGCTGTGGATATGAAAAGCCGAACATTTCCAACATATGTAAGTTTACATCTGATGGGCCTAGGGATGGTCAGAATTGAACAGCTATAACACCAGCAATTAATATTGCTTTCATTTTAAAAATGGATCATACTGCTAGCTCTTAATTCATTATACGTAAAATGGATATGCAAAACAGTGGCTATGGTTTATCACAAAATAAAAAGGCTTAATATCCTCTGTAGTTACGGGAAACTTGTCAACTATACCAATTATATCAGAGTGATAGGGAGAAAAACACATGTTTTTTAATCGGAATGGTGAAATCAATATAATCTATTTGCATTCCTAATCTAGGCTTGCTAGGAATGGGATGTTAGTACAGTGCAAAATGTTGAACACTATCCAAATTAGTTGTAATTAATACATTTAATATAATCATTTGTATCATTCATACCAGCAGAATGAAAATGCTTAGGAAAAAGAAAAAAAGAAGGTCTGTCTATTACATTTGGGAAAATAGCTACTAAAGTTGCGATATGAGATTTGTTTCTTTTCTTTTTTTCTTTTTTAAAAAATAGCTATGCAAAATACAGAAATTCTTTTTTTATTTTGTTTTTGGCCCACTTTTTCTACTTTTGCGTCTGCCCTTTCAAAAAAAAATTTTGGAGTAACTAAAAACAAAGCTCGTAGGGCATAGGGCTATGCGAAGTGACTCCAATATACATACTTATGCGGTGTATGTGAGACAGATCTTTGTCTTTGATTTGGCCTTGTGACACTGTAGTCTAAACACAATTCTTTAGCATCCACCTTTATTATCTAACATACAAAACATAACAACAATGACAACAACAACAGAAAAATACAAAAAGCCCACACACATTATACATTAATATATCGATACTATGACTTGTACATGTAATCAGTCATATCGTTACATGTGAATGTTTACCTAGGCGTGTCTAGACACTAGCGTTTTAATACCCATTACATGAGTATATTTGTAAACCACTCCACAACACCTGTGGAAGCATCAATCAACTTTATTACATACAATACAGTGCATTTCATAAAAGGTATGCAGTGTTGAAGTAGGTTTTAAGTCAAATCAGAGATGGTATCAATGTAAACAAAATAGCAATTACGAGAAGTTTAGTCACAATTGAGTCATCACATGTGGTGTCCCCGGTTGCAAATGGATGATCAGGTCCCTAAAGCTGCGTACAATGAATCTGCTATAATAATGAAGGCCAAATATTGTGTTTGATTGCGAGAGAACATAATGCCAGCATATTACAATCCCATGCATGCACAATATAGTAAGCTATGCTCAGTGGAAGATTCTCTGATGTCCAAGTTTGTACTTTAGTGGAGTAAAGTGTGTAGACCCTACAAGGCAACAAACAAAAAAAGGTTTGTCCCAGAAACATTTTGCAAAAAAACTAAGTGCTGTGCGATTTCTTATTCTTTTCTCTTTTTTTTTTACTTTTAGAGAATTGGCTATGAGGTATACAATTTTTTTAAATTTTATCGGCCATGTTTAATTTGACCGGTTTCCAAATTATGCATATCATTTTCGTGTTGATTCAAGCTTACATAGAACCACAGCAACAACAAAAAAGAAAAGGAAAAATTCATCTCTGCTGCATAGAGCTACGCTGAAAGCCTATTTCACATACCAATGCGCGCAGGTTTCTGAGACAAACCTTTCTTCTTGTTTTTGGCCTAACCACACTTTTATTTACTTCTCACTTACAATTGGGCATGCTGCTACTTCTACTTTTTGAAAGTTTCTTAAGGTTGTATTTCTTTTTAATTTATGCATCCTAGTCATTCCACTGTATGTCACCTCGTAAGATGCGGATAACAAACATGGATCCAAGTTGCTCTGTGGGATTCTACCTCCGGACAGAAAAGGATTTTGAAGAATTTTGCCAAACTATCGCAGAGGTATGGAGATTTAATTACAGATTTACATTCTGCTATTTTTTATTCAAATACACAAATGTAATCACTATTTTTATTGAATAATGATAATCCACCCATTCTTAATTCTCAGATGAAATCCAGATAAATAGATAAATAAATAAATATTTTAGTGTTAAAATGGTATTAGTGGAACATAAGCACAAGGTGAGCTTAGGTATGGCAGGTTTTAGCTCAAATGTGTTTATTTAATCAAATAACTTACCTATAGTATTGAAGTCCTACATAAATATTACAATAAACCATATTTTGACATAGGTCACATGAGGGTATTTGTGTCTCAGCTAAAGATCATTTGATAATATAAACAAGTTTTTTACAGACAAAAAGTAAAATGAAATGTTGGGTCAGGCTTGCATCTAAGATTTGATCCGTTTATATCAATATAACTTATAAGTAACATTTTGTATCTGTATTTTATTCTCAATTATTCCATATAGGTGGTGACTCCTACCCAAAGCAACAACGGTGATTATCCAATGTTCATAGTGAGGGACGGACAGTGTAGCGATTGGCAGGAGAGTTCCAGTGAATCAGAAAGCAAAAAAACAGACAAGTTTCTCAGGATCCAGCATATTGATCAAGATGGGAGGCTTATCACGCCGAGGAAAGAGTCTGAAGACTTTGTGTTTCTGGAATCATGAGTTACAGCAATGTGTCAAAGATGACTCCTTGAAAGGTTGTCCTCGTCTTGTTTAGAAATTATGACATTTTTCTACTGCCAATTATCATATTTGATCTCCGAAATCAGACCCATCAGTATTTTATTTTACCCATTATTGTATTTACACAGATAATAAACGCATCTGCTTTGTCCTACAACAGGAATCACCCACAAACCCTTGTTCAGTGCCAATATAGATGGAGCTTTATAGTTTCATTAGTTCCAAATTGGCGAGTCTCCTTACAGCTCAGCGAATTAATACAGGAACATGTGGGCAGGCATAAGATTCGCATTATGCAACAAGGCACACCGTGCATCATATACTTGATGGTGCATATTTGCTAAAATCGTGTGTGTGTACTCTTTAGATTGGTTTTGCGCGCGGACATATAACAACCACATATTTCTTATCAATTTGGAACTGACTAAGCCATAGTATGGATGCAATCGGAAAATAATCAGGTCAGTTTTGCTCAAACCATACAATATTCGATTTAGGCGACGAGAAAAATAAAACCTGTTTTACAGGCGGACAGACCTGTCAAGTAGGGTCGGCCAGTTTTGGGGGGTTTTTTTACCTAAAATGTCACCAAAATCTGCAAAAATCAGGACTATTTTGAAAAATTTGTGAACAAAAGTTTTCGACAGATTTTCGGCCAAAAAAACGGCTGATTTGACATGATTTAAGGAAAAATATTCTAATGGACCCACATTTTTGGATCCTATTGAACCCAAATGCAGTGCCTGATCACATTTCCATCAATTGATGTGTGCAGCAGGTGGGAGTTTTGTGTGTTTGCTGTTGAACAAAAAAATCTAACTTTTGTTCTTGTTGCATATTTGGTACTGAACAAACTATACAAATGTGTTGCCTTGTATACAAACCTCACCCTTGCAGATATGCCACCCCTTTTTGAGAGGATTATTAAACTTGATCAATACAAAACCAATCCTTAAAAATAAGCACACACACTGAAAAGACTCGGGTCAGTAATTTCTACTAATTCTTTTGATGGAAATAACAAACAGGGAAATGTCTTTGTATTTCTGTATTGAAGCAAAGAAAAAACAATCTAGAACTAAAATAACTGGAATGAGCCCAATTAAGAGTGAGTCATTATAAACTGGTATTTGAATTCATCTAAGAATAGTTAGCAGCACGCATGTCCAGGATTGATTTCTGATTCAAAGTGTTATCACCTCTAAAGCAAAGGGGAAAGGTTTTACTGAAGTCAGTGTGTATAGAAACTATAGTCAATCAGTTCCAAATTGGCGAGAAATATGCAGTATGTATCTCTCCGGGCGCAAAAGTAATTCAAGCGTACATGTGCGAAACTTTGGCAATACGCACGGATTTGACCAAATGCACGCGACACACATTTGTTATACAGTGCATTTTTGCATTCATGTGCGCCTGCAGCCTTCTGTTTCAATTCGCTGCTGAAAGGAAGCTCGCAAAAGTAATCCGAGCGTTCACGCGCGAATATGGCCACACGCGCACGCATCACGCATATGATGCACAGTGTGCTTGTTGCATGCGTGTGCGCCCGTGTCCTTCTGTATTCATTCGCTGCTGTGATGAGGCTTCACCAATTTGGAAATGATCAAACGATAACTAACATTACATCATCTTTATTTAACTTGAAGCCCTCTATTAACAGCCCACTGGATACAACCTGTCAGCCATCTATAGTCTATTTCACTGCCTCTGGACATAGTGACGTAACTTTACGGAAGCAACATTAACGCATGCCTATGCATTTTCATTTTTTCAATCTTGCTAAGTATCTCAAGTAGGCGCGTGGGTTACACACACAATCGCAGTGACATAACTGTTTCGTTGAAGTGAAATAGACTATAAGATGATTTGATAACATTACATCATCTTTATTTAACTTGAAGCCCTCTATTAACAGCCCACTGGATACAACCTGTCAGCCATCTATAGTCTATTTCACTGCCTCTGGACATAGTGACGTAACTTTACGGAAGCAACATTAACGCATGCCTATGCATTTTCATTTTTTCAATCTTGCTAAGTATCTCAAGTAGGCGCGTGGGTTACACACACAATCGCAGTGACATAACTGTTTCGTTGAAGTGAAATAGACTATAAGATGATTTGATAACATTACATCATCTTTATTTAACTTGAAGCCCTCTATTAACAGCCCACTGGATACAACCTGTCAGCCATCTATAGTCTATTTCACTGCCTCTGGACATAGTGACGTAACTTTACGGAAGCAACATTAACGCATGCCTATGCATTTTCATTTTTTCAATCTTGCTAAGTATCTCAAGTAGGCGCGTGTGTTACACGCACAATCGCAGTGACATAACTGTTTCGTTGAAGTGAAATAGACTATAAGATGATTTGATGTCACGTGATTGCCTAAAGGAGTCACGTTACCCCGGGGAATTGTAATCACTATGCTGAATGAAGATGTTTGTAGGACAAGGCAAGCTGCACCCACGCTTTACAATGATTTAAAAAAAGGGTGCTATGTTTCTCTTACAATTTTATCATAATAAGACATACCTGTCAGTCAGGCAATGTCAGATGTTTTTGTCAATTGTGAAGAAAATGCACCTGGCGTGCAAGTTTGTATCCTGCACACCACATAGACTGCACCTGACGCGCATGATTGGAACAATACTTGTCCATATCAATTTCTACTGTTATGACGCATGCCTATATGAAGACTTCATGCAAGATGTTGAACGCAAATTTGAGAAAACAAAAGGAAAACTGTTCCTATATTTTTTCCAGACTAGGTTTTTCCATATTATGTTCTTCCAGATACAAGCTGGATGAGCCTGTCTTAGTCCGTCGAGAAGTCCCACTCGCCCTAAGGGAAGGGAGCGCCACCAACGAGAACCCCCGAGCCGAAAGAAAGGGTCCTTCAACTTTGGGTAAACCTGTTTTGGAAAGTCAAAGCAAGTTTGACATTACGTTTAGCCAATCACCGTTGACTTTGCGTTCACCCTCAATGATTGCATTAAAAGCTATTAATGCTCTTGGAATCTGCTGTCTCACGTTACTACGGCCGCAACGCGCGAGTATATGTACATGGTACGCTTGTATTTTTAATTGTTTTGAAACGCTGAGCACGGGCGCAAGTGCAAGTGACACGCACACACATGGGGCTCTCTTGGGGAAACAATCCGACTGGAGGAGGGACATACCATATTTTGCTAACTACGTCCTTCGTTAAATTTGAATTTGGCAGGTCACCGTTTATTATAATGAGCACGCTGCGGGGGGTATGGACGTAAGTCAAAGGACCCTCTCCTTCGAGGTTTGAGCACCAGCGTTTCTCGCTGGTTCCCCCCCCCCACCCTCCACCCCCGCCCACCCTCCACCCCCGAGGCGAGTGGGACTTCTCGAAGGACTGCTATCCGGAGCTGTCTTTATTCTCTCTGAAAAATGTGATTTGAAAAGGTTTAGCTTGTGTGTCACAGATAGTGACTTGTAAAAATGATAGGGGTAGTACATATGGTAGTGATGGTAATGATACGTTAATACCCCTGTTGCGGAGCATCAGCTAGTGTCAGTTATGAATGGAGATAAGGCGGTGAAAAAAACACCCTTTTCTATGAGCAAACGGATCTAAAATTTCATGAAATGTTGGTGAATTTTCAAAATATTTTAATTTGTTTTTATTCAAAAATTTCAAATAAAATTAAAAAAATTGCAAACATTTAAAAAAATGTTTAGAGTAGAACAAAGGTGGGTTTTTTTTGTTTCGTCGCCTAATGTCAATTTTTATTTGGCAGATGAGCAATAACAGGAGTATGAACCAACCACAAGAAAACATCAAATTTTGCATGCAATATATGTTGCTGTCCTATCAAAACCTTGTATCTCCGTCCGGCCCTTCAGCATGTATAAAGCAACACTTCCTATGCATAACTGTTTGGCAGTTTTACTTTGTGCATGCTGAAGGGCCAGAAAAACATACAAGAGTTTGACGGAACAGCGACGATACAGAGTCTTGAGGTTTGTTGTGGTGTAAGGATAAAGCTTAGGCCAACAAAAAAATAGTTATGTTGTCCTCGACCGCCCGCTCATCAGATTTAGGGCCGCTCAGATTTATTTATTGTTTTCAGATTTTTTTCAGATTTTTTTTTTAACAGCTTAAATGGCATTGAATATTTAATTAAGTGTTTATAACATATATGTGCAACTCTTAGAGTGATTTAAACTTCTTGTTGGCTGAACTTTTGGCCACCCCTCCTCTCTGAAAGCTGTGGAGGACAACATAACTTCTTTTCTTTTTTTGGCCTTAGGGTAAACAACTGACTGATCTCTGGGAGATCAAAGATGAATTGGCAAGAACTTTGTTGAATTTATGCAATTTATATTTGAAATATGGGCTGTTGTTGATGATAACAATCACAACATGCAGTAAATAATACAGGTGCAATAATAATATACAATTCTAAATTTAGTTTTGAAATTCATATATGTATATCTCTACCAAGGCTGGCTTTTTAGGCAACTCTATAAGTTAGTGTTGTATAGTGTAATTGAATCAATAATAAGTATTATTTGAGATTGTCTTCATAAAGTGTAGATGTGTGTCTTGATCATTAATGACTTTACTACTTGAATGAATACAGTCATAAAAAAAAGTAACTATACAGGTAATAAATGTACTTTTAACTCTAAAAATATATATCCTACCTGGAAATATTAAATCATAAAGTTGTTGAGAAATTTATCTTCTTTAATATGAGATATTGCACGCTAGGATCGGTTGAATATTTAAGAAGCGACAATCCAAAATGTAAGGTAAATTCACAATTTCAAATTCACATTTTACATTTCAACACGGGGGAGAGAATGACAGGTAGCGTGTGTGTGGCGTATTGATCCATCGGAACAATGCGGCAGACTTTCCAACCTGCGCATGCATCCCCCAATTGCACTACAGATTGGTCCGCGTGTAGAAAATAAAAATGTGAAAATGAAAATCGAACTTCTCCTTACATTTTTGAGTGCCACTTCCTCAATAATCACCCGATCCTAGCGTGCAATATCTCATATTAAAGAAGATAAATCTCTCAACAACTTTATAATTTAATATTTTTAAGTAGGATATATATTTTAAGAGTTAAAAGCCCATTTATTACCTGTATAGTTACTTTTTTGATGACTGTAGTGGTACAACAGAATGACAGACAGTAAGAAGATCCTATATTGTTTACCATTTCAATTATTTATAACGTATGTGATGTGATTAAGGGGAATGAGTCACATGTCGGCAATTTTCAATTTTGATATTTAATTTCATTTAAAAAGCAGGTGGAAAATGCTGCAGTATGGTCCGAACCCCACTAAAATTGAATTTCTAGTTTTTAAATTACAAACAATTTACCAACCAAGAATACAGACTAAAACATAAGAATTTGTCACTTCTTTTTACCTATATAAATCAAAATCAATATTCCCGACATCCGACTCATTCCGCTTGATCGCGTCACATATCATGTTGCTTTTAATACAGGCACACTTACGGTACACATAAATTTGTCCGACAATGCTGTAAATTTACATGCACAGACCGTAGCAATTCTCTCATTCAACAATGCTCCTCAAGTTGGTGCATATACTTTCACTTTGTTGATTTATATCTCAGTATACCAAAAAAAGTTGCAACAATGCTCATTACACAAGCATATTGCCTGTACTGGCTCTCTATGAATAGTATATATATAGGTACAAGAGATAAAAATGTGTTTGAATTTATACTGAGCTGCAAAAGAACCTATCCCTTTGCAAGGATGTACATTACAATTATCTTTCCATTAAAATGAACAGTATTTGTGATTGGGGCAATTATTGAACATGGGCATGTGCCTCGTAAAAGGTATTGAAGTGTACTACCTGTGCACAAATATGGTTCATTTTTATGCAGAGAATTTGAATTTAATGTTGTTTGCTTGCACAGAAACCGTGATAAATTTCTTTTACAGGCCAGTTGAAATTTACTATTGAGTCTTGGGCTTGTATGCCAGATCCAGCCTCTAGCCCTGCACTATAGTTTCTTTAGTACAGAATAGGTGAATACTCTTATACTTGCAGATGGATGTAAACTAGCGTATGCTCAACACATGTATCTGGCACAACATTCCTGTGATATGTGTAACACACGTCGGGGTTGCATTAACGTATGTGTCGTCTGATGGGTTCCACCTTTTGTACGTGTGTTGATGAACCGGGAGCCTGTAATTCAGTAAGTTTCAAATTGGTGAACCTACTTACAGCAGGGAAGGAATTCAGACAAGCACTTGCATAACGCAACTGGCGCATTGTGTATCACATACTTGACACCTGCGTATGCCAAATGAGCATGCATACACTTGGATAACTTTTGCGCGCTGAGAGATAAAAACCGTGTATTTCTCACCAATTTGAAACTGATTAATTTAAAACAATTTGTTGTTGGAATGCAAAAAAGTTTTCGGCCAAATTGAGTTATTTAGGAAAATATAGACAAACCCACACATTTTAAACCCGTTTACAAGTCTCGAATTTCGAATTGATTAATTTTTAAGCCAATAATTAAGCTTGTTAAACCAACATTTAAGTTAAAAAAATTGAACACAAAATTGCTCTCATGACAAAAGGAAGAGGGCCTGTTGACGAGATTCTATAAAATGCGCTTTTTGCAAAAATAATCAAAATATATTTCTTCGAGTATTAACCAAGGTTTTCCAGTGAGATCCCTGCCTATTCATTGCATTGTACTTTATAGACTATAATAGAGGATACATTTCCATCTTTTATTCTCATGCAAAATGTCACTTACGATGTTCTTGCACTCCGACAACAAATTGTTTTGCCTATTTAGTACTGAATAAATTGTAATGACGGGTTGTGTGAAAGTAGCGTAAAGGTAGGCGAGCCAAACTAAATTCACCTACTCAAGGATTTCTCATATACTAACTCACTAATTAGGCCAACAACAAAAAAGTTGACTTGACCTTTCAGGTCCAGAATCTGGTTCGGACGGTCGGAATTTTTAAAAAAAAAATTAAAAAAATTAAACGGAGATACTACACAAAAACATGTTTTAAAAGTGTGTTTTTTAAATTTAAATGGAGATACTACACAAAAACACGTTTTAAAAGATTAATTTTTTTATTTTTGTTTATTATTTTTAAACAAGCAGATACTACTCAAAAACACATTTTCATCTTTCAATTTTTTTTTTTTACTTTTTTTTTTTACTTTGAATATAAAAAATAAAAATAGCGACCCTAGATTTCCGAAAATTCAGGTCGGTCGGAAAGGGCAAGTCAACTTCTTTTGTTTTGCCTTAGCGTAGGTGTATTTGTAAGGTGATTGGTATTACGCTGACAGACTTATGAATTTTGGCCACAGAAAGGAATGTGTTATGCCATAAAGATTGATGAATCCAGTAGCTTGTCAGTGTAAAGTGGATCATCTGACAGAAACATCCCTATACTAGAGTTTTCCATCCAGTCTAATGAAATATGCATTGTATTTTTTTAATATTGACATAGAAATGGGTATATAATGTATAAGCTGGTTTGTATTTAAAATCAATGTTTTTATAATGATTTCTATGGGATGATAATTTTTCGCTTTGTATTTATAATAGTATTTTAATTTAAAACCCTATAATCACACTAATTGTAATACAAACACTGTATCAATACATGGCATGGACTAGGAAAGCATACACACAAAACAGCTTGACTTTTATAATAGTATGAACTGCATGTACACTACGGCGATGAAAACCAAAAAGCATGTTCTAAGTGCCCAACCATTACCAACCAAGATTTATTTTATTTTATTTTGGGGGGTTGTTTTTTGTACAAATGAATCCAGATGCAAATTTGGGATACTTTCATATTCAGTATTTCAAAAAATTACACATTTTGACCGTTTTTGGTGATATTATAAGGTGGCATTTGAAAAAACCTGGCATACAGACCCTACTCGAAAGGACCAACCACTTCTTCCATGATCCACCTGTGTCCCCTAAACAATGCGCCATTATATTGTACATGTAGTATTATGTACAGGGTGTATCAAAAAAATTAGGACTCTGTTTCATGATGATGTAATTATTATTATAATCATTGGACCATGACCAATTTAGTCTCAATGTAAAGCCCAATCAATTATTATAATATCCTGAAAATATAAGATCAATCCGATGCAAAATCTGAAAACTAGCGTACTTTGCGTGAACCATGGGATCTACATAATAAGACCAGTAAATAACATGGTTTACGTTTCAATAGGTTATAATAATTGTCAACATAGTAAATAATCTATCAGTCAATAGCAAAGTTTAGTTTGGTAATCCATTTAATTCTGGCACAAATCAATACTGGCTAAAAAAATCCGCAAACAGATGCATATTCTGTGAAATTTAAGAAAAAATGTTTTAAAAACAGTTCTCGAACCCACTGTGGATGGTTTATTGAGTTACACATCGAGCACTTTCATCATGTAATACTCGACTGTTACTGTGAAAACCCATTGTACAAACCAGTAAATGACATGGTTTACACAAAGTACGCTAGTTTTCTTACTTTTTCATCGGATTGATCTCATATTTTCAGGATATCATAATAATTAATTGGGCTTTACATTGAGACTAAATTGGTCATGGTCCAATGATTATAATAAAAATTACACCATCATGAAACAGAGTCCTATTTTTTTGATACACCCTGTATAGAAGACCATCGTTAACCCTAACCAGTAAAGCTAGTTTTTTGTGCGTATCGGGGGGAGGGGGGAAAAAGTGCTATTTTTTTTACCCGATAAAATCACCCAGCACCCCCCGGGATTCGATCGCGGGACCATCCGCACCCAAGTCTGTCCCTCTACCAACTGATGCAGGGATCAATGTGCAGCTTGAACCTACCCTCCTCAAGGTTAGTCAAAGATAAGACGCCTAATCTTTGCCTAGTAATATTTTTGGAGAGGTGAATCTTGAACTAATGTATACATTGGACTGGTGAATCTTCACCTACATTTCAACTTCTCCCACATATTACTATTGAACGAACATGGTGCACTGAGGTGAATCTTCACCCTACAAATTGCAGGATAGACCTAATCTTGACCTAATTTATCCTGAAGAGAGGTGAATACAGGTGAATGCTTGAGGAGGGTATGTTCAAGCTGCACATTGATCCCTGCATGAGCTAACTCCCTAGCGGCTATGCGGCCACAAACTCCGTGGCCACATATGCCTGCGGTAGGTGACGTCATCGCGGCAATGCAGCAGCACGTGCCTGGAGATAGTTTCTGGCAGTGAGATTTAGTGAGATTCAGTGGGGTTAGGGTTAATGTCCCACAAACTCTTGTCATGGTATTTTTTTCAAATGCCAAGCTGATATTCCATGAAAATAAAACGTGATGACAACTCATGACACAGTTTCTTGTAACACAAACTGAAATTTGAAGCTTGCACAAATGTCCCATCAACAACGGGTCCACTGTACTTTATATTACAATAGTTCATTAGAAGCAGAGAACATCATGCAACCTTTTGGTGGTTGGCTATGTCATTTTGGTTCTCAGAATTGGTGTGGGTTTTGAAAACGTTTTCAGAACTGAATTATCTGATTGCTAAACATCAAGGATGCCGGTTTTCAGGAAATGTCATGATTTTTAAAATCTTGTTGTTGGTCCAAATTTCCGCACTTTTATTTTAATTGCAGCCCATTTTGGAGCTTTTTTAGCCCCAATTCACACAATTTGTCAGGCTTTTCCTTCTCTCGCCTTCTGGCCTACTGGTATCCCAGTAAACATGATATCTTAAAAATTGGCATTTGGTAAAAACAAAAAACACTGCACTATGGGCAGACAGACTGTTCAGGTAGAAAAATAATCCAAAAATTGATCAATTATAGTTTGGTCGGCCCTGTAGAATTTGGTCATTGTGTTTTGATGCCAAATTATCATGGCTTTCAAGTTGTAAGAAAAATTGGTTCATATTATGTTTTTATTTGATTATTCTGGTTTGCCAATATGGAAATGGTAAATAAAGTTTGCTCAGTGACTTCAATTTGTGGAGTTAGTATCATTTTGGTACACATTAGATATTGTAACAGTAACATATGCCTGCCTGCAATTTGTGGAGGAATTATCATTTTGGTAAAATTATACAACATTTGTCACAGTAACGTTTGCCTGCGTGCCGTTGCATTCGGTTGAGTGGTGGTTGACGCATGGTATTTGTTTTGTTAATGTTTTTATTTGAACAGTTCTTCCATTTAGTTCTCTGTATATTTGACTTTGTGAAATAGTTTAATTGTCATTTTTAAATTTGCAATTTATTTTATTAACATGTTCATATAAAAAAGAAACATATACGAAACATAAACCAAAGCAAAACTTGTTTATTCTACACAAAGTCATAAAAATATTAATTATAAAACACCTCTTCATTCAATATTAACCGGCTATTAGCACCCACGGATGGGCTAAGCCATTTTGAAAATATTATTTCTAGTAACAAAAGACTCTTTAGCTTTTGGTCAACATGCTGCAGCAATTAATTAATGTCTCATAATTTGTTTTATAATTTGACTAATCATGTAACATTGTTGGATTTGATTAGAGTTAGATGTAAGAATGTACCATACAATTAAGTTATGAAAACACTGAAAGAATACAAGTCGTCTTTTTAATATGCAATATATATTCTGCTGTGTCATACCAGTTGCAATACATGTTTTGTGCAAGATTCAAGTATACAGTCATCAAAAAAAGTAACTATACAGGTAATAAATGTACTTTTAACTCTAAAAATATATATCCTACCTAGAAATATTAAATCATAAAGTTGTTGAGAAATTTATCTTCTTTAATATGAGATATTGCACGCTAGAATCGGTTGAATATTTAAGAAGCGACAATCCAAAATGTAACAATTTCAAATTCACATTTTACATTTCATCACGGGGGAGAGAATGACAGGTAGCGTGTGTGTGGCGTATTGATCCATCGGAAGAATGCGGCCGACTGTCCAACCTGCGCATGCATCCCCCAATTGCACTACCGGTAATCAATAAGATACCCGTAGATTTGGTCCGCGTGTAGAAAATAAAAATGTGAAAATGAAAATCGGACTTCTCCTTACATTTTTGAGTGCCACTTCCTCAATAATCACCCGATCCTAGCGTGCAATATCTCATATTAAAGAAGACAAATTTTTCGACAACTTTATAATTTGATATTTTTAGGTAGGATATATATTTTAAGAGTTAAAAGCCCATTTATTACCTGTATAGTTACTTTTTTTGATGACTGTAGGTATTTGTATATTTCTTTGTATTCCCATGAATAATGTGATTATTGCATGTGGACTGAGTATATATTCTTACTATTTGTTGATCTCCTGTTTGTTCATTCAATACAAAAATATATTTATGGTTGAGTTAGTTTGTATACAAATCCAATCAGTTGATATTTTCATATTGTGTAAGTAGACCTAGACATGAAATGATAAAGTGCTCGATTTATGGTCTAATAATAGCAAACAGGAAAAACACCTTTAAAAAATGTACATTTAAAATTACTTGAAGCCAATATAAAGCAACAGCAAGACTCCAACAGTAATGCTGCACACTTACGCTTGTACAGCAACATGTGTGATCTGAAGATGAGGCACTTGCGTGAAATGGTACACACTGAATTTCATATCACTCAGTAAGACTTGAACCTAGTGATGCAAAAATATATCAAAAAGTTACTATCCAATAAAATTGCTTTTTCCATGCCTACTGAATTATGGAGCTGAAATTCTGATGACAGCTTTTCCTGTATTGTTGTTGAGCGTCATCACTGTCTTTATATGCAAGAATTACTTCAATAACACCCTTATATGAAGTGACTAAGTTTCATTTACCATGTATTATTATAGCTACTATCTTGCTTTATTATTGCCATTTTTTTGTGATTACATAATCTTGTAACGTGCTTATGGGGTCCGGACAGGTGATGATTCCAAAAAATTAAATACCTGTACAATAATAGTAGTTACAAGGAAAGATGACGTTTCGACCATCTGGTCTTTATCAAGGTAAAAGAGACAATGGCTATTATTGTTCGTCGGGATAATAAATACTTTAATACATCGTAAATATCATCTTTCTTTTACTATACGATGTAACGTAGCATCCTTTTTACATCACCTGTACAATACAATAATAGTACATTGATCTAATAATTCAAAGAAAAAATAATTGGACATGTTATATCATTACGGTAATTGTAATAATCGCCATTAGACGACAAAACACCACCCTTTTCTACGGGCAAACGAACCTCTCAGGTAGGGTGGTTTTGTTGTTTTTTTACCCAAAAAATCAGGAATTTTTGGGGAATTTCCAACAATTTTGGATTATTTTTTTTTTAAATCAAAATTTTTGAAAACATTTTTATTTTTCAAACAATTCCAAGAAAATATAAATTGGGGTCAGTCAAACCCTGTAGAACAGGGTTGTTTTTTCCTTGCAGTATCTTATTTTGATATGATTTTGTTTGCATGTTTATTTTTGTACAGATCAATCCAAATGTACATAATGTATTATAAAGAAAGAGTTTGATTGCACAATGTGTTATATCCATTTTTCCAAAATTGCGATATGCTGGTGATATTATAAGCGCTCACAAATAGAGAGGATAGAAAAGAATTATTTCACTATTTTGAATAATATGTTCAGAAGTTGACATTGAAATTTGAAAGTGAAGTGTGATCTGAAAAGTAATGTGTAGCTTTATAACATAAATGTAAATGGCGTATATATCACATTTTTGAATAAAAAATATTAATGCATTTTGTAATGAAGCTCAAAACTTTATATATATAAGTGACGATACAGGTATTTTGTATGATATGTAAATATAGATGAAGAGTAAACCTATTATAAAGAGTATAATTATTGAAATTAATATTATCATTCAGATTCAGATGTATCTTAAATTTAGATATGATATATGTTCACAGTTGTATGAAGCCAACCAAACATATGGGGTTTGGGGTCACCCCGCCATTCAAAATGTTTACCTCAAATGAATAATAAAATAGACATGATAAGTGCAGGCTGATAGTCATAGTGACTCTTTTATTTGGAATTTCATTCTTTTGATTTTGTCTTATATTACAAGCCATCGTAGGTGTTTTTTTGGAAAAACACCTGATAGACCGACAGACCCAACAGCAGCTCGGAAAATGTTCCCATAATATCGATCAACGGTTACTACACCATAGACCTTCAATAGAGACCTTGCATATGAATGAAGTTGTTTACCGGGATCATGGCAGACTACTAAACTTTGTTCACCTACTACAAGAAACTAAAAATCTCATTTCACATCACGCCAGTGTACATCACTTTCAAAAATCCTGCGTCAATTCAAAGAATAAAATGAATGGACTAGTAATACGCCATTCCGGTGAATGATGATGCATGGTTGATTCCTATTTCTAAAGCCTAGATCAATGAATACATGAAAGGCCTCAATAGCATGCATGGGACAATCATGTCTATTGGAATGGTGTGTAGAGCTGTTATGTGCATCTCGCAACCACCTGTGTGACTGGCATGTTCGAAAAGCGCTGTAATTAGTATGGGAATAGCAAGCTGTTCATCAAACTCTTTGAAAACCGCAAGCTGAATCCAATACAGAATAGTCTCGTATCTGCGTATCACGAACGGACATTGTATACTATTGCATATCTTATTTGGTCGATCGTAATTGCATACACAGATACTTATTTAAGCCAACTTCCAAAATGTCTGATATGTTAGAATCTGTATAGGGTGAAGTGGCCAGTTTTCGGTCAGCGTCTATTTTCGGTCACTTCGCCCAAATAGTGTAATGAAAATGACCTCGTCATTATAAACTGACGGCTAAAAACCTGCCGCATAGTTGATGCCCGGTATTGCTTTAAAATGGTGACGACCGATGCAATTACATGATTTTGGCGAAGTGATCGAAAATAGGGGGTGACCGAAAACTGGCGACTACCCTACAGTGAAATAATGAATCACATTGATGATAAGGCACAAAAAAAAGGAATGTTGTCCTCCACAGCTTTCAGAGAGGAGGGGCGGGCAGGGTTTTTTTCTTCTTTTTTTTCTTCTTATACCAGTGGAAGCTCAAAGTTCAGCCAACAAGAAGTTGTTATCACTCTAAGAGTCGCACATAATGTTCCAATGCCATTTAAACTGTTGCAACAACAAAAATCTGGAGAAAAAAAAAAATCAGAGCGGCCCTAAATTTGACGAGCGGGCGGTCGAGGACTTTTTTTGTTGGCCTAACTGAAAACATGTTTTAAAGCAACCATTAAAACTAAGCAAAGAAAAGGTGAATGCACTTATCAAGCACCCTCGGAACTGCTGTTGACCGACCCTATCCAAAGGTCTGTTTGCCTGTAGAACATGGGGTGTATTTGTCACCTGACGCTGGACAATTCATTGGCAATTTTAGACTGCAAAAATGTACTGATACCAATCTGGATGATGCAGTTGCCAGTCTTGAGCATTTCTAGATATTTTGACCTGAATAACATTTATTTAGACCAGGCAAGTTTTTTAACACATCCTCAGTCACCCCCTAAAAAAATACAGGTGATGGGTAATTAGTTTCAATGTTACAACAATTGAAGCTTGAATGAAATCAATACGTCAAACGCACGATATACACTGAGCCAAAAAAGAAACTTATACAATTTTAACAGATCACCATAGGGGCAGTGCATATTTCTCGTGTCATTGAAGCAACAATTGGTTATTGACTGCCATTTGAAGCGATACATTGCAGTAATATTGTATCCAAATTTGGTACATTTTCATGCACAGAATATTATTTGGTGATCTGTTAAAATTGTGTAAGTTTCTTTTTTTATAAGTTTCTTTTTTGGCTCAGTGTATGTGTGCAATTTTTTTTGTCATTCCAGAAATTTTTAAATTGAAAATCCTAAAATTTGTATTTGAATCTTGATTTTGAACTTCAATCTCCCCATTAATTTTGTGCGAATAGATTTTTTACAATTTCAATTTGGCATCTAACCACCATTTGCACATGCAAGATTTGTGCTATAAATTTTAGGATTAATATTTTAGTAACTTGAGTCATGTCAAGTCCCGTGTGTGAATCAACTAGAACT
Source organism: Ophiura sarsii (assembly GCA_035610835.1). Taxonomy (NCBI): domain Eukaryota; kingdom Metazoa; phylum Echinodermata; class Ophiuroidea; order Amphilepidida; family Ophiuridae; genus Ophiura; species Ophiura sarsii. The sequence continues at coordinate 61,878,623 of CM069441.1, read as the reverse complement.
TTAAGACAAGAGGACAAGTAATTAATTGACTAGAGCCACCACAACAATGATGCAGTTCTGTACAAGTGGTAATTTTTGCGCAATTAATTATTTGCACTTTACCTATTTTGAACTGTTTTGGGTGTTAGCTTCATGAAATAGAACTATACGTAAAAGAAATATATTTGCGTGGCATTGTTTTCACGGTAGCTGCGTCAAGCTTGAACATTTCCACTTTTACAGTGTCTAATAGAAACCAAATCTGATATTTACATATACAAAAACCGTTGACGGCACTTTTTCAGTAACAATTTATTAATCCTCCATTGAAGAGTTTGCAACAACCATAAGATACGACTCATAAAAAGCAAATCCAATGAACCAATTGTATACTTTTATAACCTAATTTTATTTTTCATCTCTACGATTGCAATATTGCAATATTCTCATTATCTACATACAAAACTGTACATATTCATTACATAGCAATTTATACAAGAAAAAAATAATGCTTGCCGTCCATGATTGGCCTAAGCAGATATATTTCTAGGGATACAAATTTGGTATTGAGGGTAACTGCGTAATGCAACATACATCATAGACTTATTCCGTCGTGGACTTGATTCGAGTCCAGCATCATTTCCATGAACGTATGTTGGATTCAACAGTCGCCTTAGTTGTGCACTACACATCATATTTTCCCAAAATAAAGACATATAACTACATTTATGTCACTACTCACAAGAATACAATTTGCTAAGGATGTGCCGACTATATAATGTCACTACTCCAGCTAAATAAAACGTGCCAGTTTTCTGTCTCAAAATGAGAGAGTCCAAATTTCTGGTTTCGAATTTGAGGGGTTTTTTTCAGGGAGGAAAAAAAAAAAAAATTGAATTTGAATTTGTTCAAAGCCAGGTAGAACTAAAACACAATAATTAGAAATATGGGTAAATGACCATTAGTCATTTCATCACTGTAGGATAGGATTGTATTGCATTCATTTTCAAATCTTGGTTTGGTGATTTTGGCAAAGGACTAGGAATAAACACTACTTTGAAGCAAGGAAAATGATTTCAAACCCTAAAAACATAAACACAGATAAACAGGCCCATTCAACTAGTAGGGGAATCAGAATCAAGATATCCAATTGTGTATAGAGGGGGGAACATAGGTGGGCAGAATCATCAGGTCCTTTGATTAGTGGATATGCTCTCTTGATTTTGGCAAGATTATGGAGTGTGGGAGCATATATAATGCTGTTTGTCATAGATCCTTTTTTGTCTTTAACCATCCTGTCTTGTGCCTTAACATGGACTTATAATAAATATATAATACACAGGCATCCATGCAATAGAGAGGACTAATTATACTCCATACATCATTAAAAAATCCAGACGACGGTGGCCACGATTTGCGGTATATCTTTAATCCCCGTTGGTTTTTTATGTAAACATGGATTTTGATTGTATGATTCCAGAAAATTCATCGCATGTTAGAACTTAATAAATTCATCCTAAATTAGCTAGAATTGAAAAATCAACTCCAGTGCAAGTATTAATTTTTTGAATAGAGTCGCATTCGGTTGATAACATAACCTCACACGCATTATTTAAACTTGAATATTCGGAAAAGAATGTACAGCATCGTCTGAAAAATGGTATTTTGATTTTTAACAGAATATGGTTTTTTTAAGTATTGTGAAATTAGCATGATGTATGCAATTAGGCATCTATCTTATGCTTGGGGGGGGGCACTTGATCATTCATGCCAGGGACGATAAGAGGGGGAAACTTACTTACACAAATAAAAGATTGTATATACCATTGAGTAAGTTTGGTTAAGCTTTCATTTAAGTAGCTCTGACTTCATCACTCCAACAAGAAAGCAGAGTTATCTTCTGGTAAAAGCTAAAACAATTATTAAATTAATAACACACTTGTGCTTATTATAGATGGACTATTGATGTGAAAGTCTTTTGGGCTTACTAAAAGGATACACAGTGGTCTACAGTACAAAATGTGCATGTACAATTATATTACTTCTCATCATGTGTACATGTAATACTGAAGTTAATAAGATAAATACACTATATCTATACCAACATAAATGGCATAAGTGAACTGGTGCAACTATGCCATCCATATTTACACAAACACAAATCATGCAGAATACAAAAATAATCTGTAGGGTGACCTGCTTCATGCTGAAAATTAACGGGACTACAGAATTTGGCCTCCACAAAATAAAACGCATCTGTATTCTTTACGGAATGATTAAACCATGTTTCACTCTTTACAGACAAAACTATATGGTGTATTCTGGCACAATGTGGTTTGTTCTGAATAAACCATAATTCTTTTGTCTGTAAGGTTTCCAGATGATAAAGTGCATCAGCATGAAGAGATTGACCCTACGGAAATACCTAGAAGTTACAGTGCCCTATATTAGCCCGTATAAAACCTATTAAAAACAACAATATTCTCTATATTCCTTGATGCATAAATGAGATCAAACTGCTGTGATGGTCATTATACATGTGCATACTTTCGATGTTTCTGAGGAGTGAGGGTCTGTTCTCAGCCCCCCCCCCCCCCCCCCCCCCCGAAACAAAACTGTAAAACATTATGTAATAATCAAATCTTAAATCTGATATGCATTTCCAACGTTTAAGTAGTCAAAATAATCACTGGGAATTTTTCTTGTTGACAACAAAAGCTGATTTTCTTCTTATCTGTAATTTGACAAGCACAACAGTTTGAACCATACTCAAATCCTTCAGTCATCAGTAGTATAATCAAAAGCGTAGCTCAACTTAAATTACACAAAAAAGTACGCTCTTTGGATAAATTCTCTGTGGTGGTACATATAAGTATAAATGAAATTTATTTGTTTATCTTTTAAAACAAATGGTGATGACATAACATATGTGATAATCACACCCAATCACGTCGGTCCATTAATTTCTCTCAAAAAGTAGCTACATTCTGAGAAATAGTGTCCATTAGAAATAATACTGGAAAATTGCGAAATGTGCGACTTACAAATTTGTTAAGCTGGCACAAGCATCATTTGTAAACATATTGTCCAGACAGGATAATACAGATATAGCTATAATATTGGTTGTATGACCAAAAGTTATTTTTAAAATACAAGTTGAAGCTACGAGATAGAAGAATACGAGTTCAGAGTCAAAGCTTAACCAAGGAGTGAAAACTAATTTATAGTCAGGAACGATTCAATCAATCAAAAGAAGTTCCTATGAGACATCAGGGGCAGTGGGCTGTATATAGCAACTGTTTTTACTGTATACAGAAATAGATCTATGTTTTCTGCATTTGCAAAATATCAATTAGTGGTCAAAATTTGTAAAAAATGGTAATATTGCTATAAAATATGGTGATGGTTTCAGAAAGTGAGCACCACATAGATTTGGGTATGTGACATTTCTTGAACATTAATGCCATAAATCTATAATTGGCTACTTCCATTTTTGGATTATGAATTACAGAATTGTCATTTCAACAAGACAATATCTGCAATACCCGCCACATCCTCATATACTACAAGTAGCAGATATTGCAAATACCGTCTTCTTGGACTGGTATACACCAAGAGATGCTGCTTAAATTACACAAGAAACATTACATTTCCGAGAGCAGTGACATACAAGCATTGTTCCACCATTGTATAAAGATTTGAATACATTATTTTTGTAATTAGCCGCTCCATGGCTTTGATGGTGTAAACATGGGTTATTTTACAGTTAGTCACCTATCACATAATATGTGATAGGCAATCCAAGACTCGGTAATTATGTGGAAGGGTTAGGAGCTATTATAAATAACCCCATGTTTCTACCATCAATGACAGGAGGACGACAATTACAAATACAATTTACGGATGTGCTATTTTTGTAGCCAACACATTACATATGCTTTGTTCTGAACTAAATAGAAAATCCTAATTACATTGCAGAAAGTGATACACATAAACTGCTTCGCTAGCTATGTTTAGATGTTATGATCAAACATTGGTTCTAAATCCACCTGTTGTTCTGTTGTATGTCACTGCCTCAGAAGAAGAAGAAAAACCTCAATAAATGTGATAGACGATAACAACCCTAAACATTTCAAATTTAACTGTACAGAATTTTATAATTCCTTGGCACATTAAAGTCTGTTAAAACACCACTGGGTATGTCCAAATATTATGAGGAATCACATTGTTTGTGTCCAATCACATGTGTTAAATTGGGTTGCTAAACGATTGAAAGTTGGAGACATTGGGTGCCTATAATGCAGGGAAATCTCTTGAGGGGAGAATGCATTATGCTACTCAACTAATTGATGAAATGTGCCAAGGAATTACAACAGCTAATACTATTATAGTCCATTTTGCTTACTGGAGATGATAATGTCACTGCATCAATTACTCATTACACTGAACCAATGAATTTGTATTAAAGTATGAGCATGTTAGCATGCACACAAAAATGGAAGATCTATGAATGTGCTGAAATGCTACGCCAAAGTGGTGAACATGGTTGTCTCAAGGAAACAAAATGGATAATAAACGCCATTGAATATCATTATTGTTCTGTCAAAACCATGTATTTTTTCCGGCCCATCAGCATGTATAAAGTAAAATTGCACAACGGTTATGCATAGGAAGTGTTGCTATATACATGTTCAGGATCAAGAGCACTTACAAGTTTTTTAATTGATGTGTTTTGGCCCATGAACATGTTTAGAGCTGATTGCCCAAAGATTATACATAGAAAGTATCACTTTATACATGCTGAAGATTGAAGTGTTTTGGCCCTTGAAAATGTTTAGAGCAGATTGCCTAAAGATTATACATAGAAAGTATCACTTTATACATGCTGATGGAAATACGAGATTTTGACAGAACAGCTATGACATGCAATCTTCACCATGAAAGAAACCGATATTGCATGGTCAATGGCTGAATTAGCTCATTTCTGTGGTTCAATAATAACGTTCTACATGTTTTAACACTATAACACAAGTTGACCTGGATTGTATTAATGTATAATACTACATTCCTTACAGCTGAGTCAAGATGATCTGGTAGACTTCCGTTGGCTGATGATCGCTACTATAAAACACTGTCCTTGGAGTAAACATAATTGGTTAGCACATAAATGTGATGACACTATACATAGGAAGGGAGATAATCTCTGGATTAAAAATGATACATTGATGGTAAACAAAAACAAAATCAAAACAAATAAATTAACGGAAAAATCAGTAACATATCTGGCTGGCTTTAGCTATCTAACACGTACAACATCATAAAAAAGAATGTCGCACCACACCACCAGACATCAAATGCAAATGTGCTTTGTGTAGAAAACAATAGTATTGTAGCGAATGTGTAGTAGTGATGTTACATCATCAACAGCATGTATCCGATACAAGACATAATCTGCATGTAAGGTCCAAGGATAAACAATTGGGGAGACTTCAGTGTCTATATCAGCTACAGACAAGCATGCATGCTTCTGACAATTGTCCAATGATAGACATCAACTAAACTGCATTTCTTCCCTGACAATCCATGTCACTGCTAGCGTATTGTACAGAAATGTCCTAAATGAGGCTGGGTTATCTCCTGGTATATCTGGAGCAGAATTGGTCTGGTGCAATTGGCTTGATTAGATCTAGCTTCGTGATCTAAGGGGATCCTGAACTTTTATCTCTGGGTTCACCATTAATCAGTGACAATACTAGAACATAAGATGTGTTCTAGATTGCACTGGATGAGGCTGGGTACGAGGGTTGACATCTCTTACATCCGGTGAAGTGAAATTGGTTTTGTTTTCTTCTGAAGCAGACATAATCCTTGAATTTCAGCTGGTATTTCTCCATAAATTGGTGGTAATTTTCAAACATTTAATGGCGTTTCCTTGATTTGCTTGATAGAGGCTCGGTTTAAAGAAGTATTTTCTTGTACAACAGAAACATGGCACGGTACTTAAACTTCCAAGGCTGGGTACTTCTCCATCCTGACATACATGGTAATTAACTTCAAAGGCTGGGCATTTCTGTGTCGTGAAGTGCTTGGTCATTCAACTTTAAGACTGGTAAAAACGCTGGAGCATCTTCATGCTCTCCTTATACTGAACTGAATGCGGCTGGGTTTAACCCCATCTTCTGGTTTAGTACAATAGGTCATGGAATAGGTTTGTTTACTTCTAATACACATGCTGAACTTTCAAGACTGTAAACTTCTCAGTAAATCAGTGACAATGCTAGAACATATAATTGCGTGTTCTAAATGGACACTGGGTGAGCCTGGGTTGGATGACTGACATCTCCTGATCTGGAACCTAATTGGTCTAGAAACTGGTCGATACTTCATTGAAAACGCACAATACAGGCAATTTAGGGCTTGGTATATCTCTATGACATCTCTAACAAATGCTAGAACAATTAGATATGTGTTCTGCATTCCACATGATGAGGCTGGGGAGAATTGCTGTGTCTGGAACATGACTGGTATCTGCACATTGGTCTGCTGACTGATTTATGTTTCTCCATAAAGCAGTGACAATGCTAGAACATTTAATGGTGTGTTCTAGATTGCACTGGATGAGGCTGGGTTAGACAACGACGTCACCTGGTCCGGAACACATCTGGTCAGGAACACATCTGAAAATGGATGATACCTTAAACTTCAAGGCTGGGTGTTTTTCCATAACTCAGTGATAATTCTAGAACATTTAATGGCGTGTTCTAGACTGCGCTGGATGAGGCTGGGTTAGACAACGACGTCACCTGGTTCGGAACACATCTGGTCTAATGGAATTGGTTTACTTGCTTCAAAAATTCATGATACTTGGAAATTGAGGGCCGAGTGTTCTTCCATAAATCAGTAATAATGCTAGAACATTTAATGGCATGTTCTAGATTACACTGGATGAGGCTGGGGTAGACACCGACATCAACTGGTCTGAAACACATCTAGTCTAATGGAATTGGTTAACTTGCTTCTAAAATTCATGATACTTGGAACTTGAGGGCCGAGTGTTCTTCCATAAATCAGTAATAATGCTAGAACATTTAATGGCATGTTCAAGATTGCACTGGATGAGGCTGGGTTAAACAACGACGTCACCTGGTCTGGAACACATCTGGTCTAATGGAATTGGTTAACTTGCTTCAAAAATTCATGATACTTGGAAATTGAGGACCGAGCGTTCTTCAATAAAGCAGTAATAATGCTACATTTAATTGTGAGTTTTAGATTGCACTGGATGAGGCTGGGTTAGACAACGACATCACCTGGTCCGGAGCACATCTGGTCTAATGGAATTGGTTTACTTGCTTCTAAAATGCATGATACTTGAAACTTGAGGGCCGAGCGTTTTTTCATAAATCAGTATTAATGCTAGAACATTAAATGGTATGTTCTAGATTGCACTGGATGAGGGTGGTTAGACAACGACATCACCTGGTCTGGAACACATCTGGTCTAATGGAATTGGTTTACTTGCTTGCTTTGCTTCTAAAATTTGAAACTTGGAATACCAGGCGTTTTTCATGTATCAGTATTAATGCTAGAACATTAAATGGTATGTTCTAGATTGCACTGGATGAGGCTGGGTTAGGCAAAGACGTCACCTGGTCCGGAGCACATCTGGTCTAATGGAATTCTCGGGTAATGGAACACAACTGGTCTGTAATATGACTGGTCTGGTCCTTGGTTTACTCACTTCTCCTAGAACATGTGATATCTGGTCTAAAAGGCCGAGTGTTTCTTCTTGGGCGTTTCTTCATAAATCAGTGCAACACTAGAACAATTTCTAGAAGGCACTGGATGAGGCTGGGTTGGGCGACTGACATCTAGTGGTGTGAATCACAACTGATCTGGAAATTGGTTTGCCGTCTTCTTCTAAGATGCATGATACCTTTACAGCTGTGCTCCTTCTCAATAAACCAGTGACATAAGAACAAATGATATCATGTTCTAGATTGCATTAGATGAGGCTGGGATGGATAACAGTCATCTCCTGGACTTGAACAAGATTGGTCTGGGAATTGCTTTGCTTCTTCTTTATGAATACAATCTGAACTTGGAGGTTGGACATTTCTAGATGTTCTAGATTTTTACTGGATGAGGTTGGATTATCAAATTACATCTGGTCTGGAATACTTCTGGTCTGGGATTGGTTTATTCTTCTAAAAACAGGACACCTAGACTTTAAGACTGGGTATTTCTTCATAAATCGGTGACAATGATAGACCATTCAATGGTGTTTCGAATACGACATTAAGACGTTGAGACTGCACTGGGCGAGGCTTTGCTGGACGAGGCTGCGGTAGATGAGGCTAACATGGATGAAACTCCGCTGGCTGAGGCTGCACTAGATAAGGCTGCACTAGATGAGGCTGCACTGGACGAGGCTGCGCTGGAAGAAGCTGCGCTAGACGAGGCTACGCTGGACGAGGATACACTGGATGAGGCTGCGTTGGATGAGGCGGTGGTAGCTGAGGCTGCGCTAGATGAGACTGCGTTAATTCGATGAGGAAACTCTGCATGGTGCTAAACTGGATGAGGCGGTGCTAAATGAGGCAGTGCTAGATGATGCTGGGTTAAATAACCGAGTTGGTCTCCTGGTATATCTGGAACACTTCTGGGCTAAGTCTGGTACTTGATCTCCAAGACTGAGAATTTCTCCATGCACCACTGAAAATACTAGAACATTTAACAGAGTGTTCTAGCTTATTGCACTGGATGGAGACTGGGTCTGATGACTGGTATCTCCTGGTGTATCTCAAATCATCTCATCTCACGGAATTGGTATATCTCACATTCAAAGCTGACCATATTCAATAGGTGTCTTTTCAGTTGAATTTAATTAGGTGAGGTTGGGTTGATCAACAGTGGTATATCTGGAAAACATTTGGTTTAGACTCAGCAAAGAAAGAAGGCACTTTCGTATGCGACGAATAGGCATCTTTAGGATATCCCAGTAAAGAGACTTTGGAAGTATGTGCAACATGCAAATGGATAAGCCAGTGAATTCTCAGTGGTGGGTATACTAGCCTTCAATTATGAAATGCAGCAGGAAGTATATGCACGTCAAACATGTTGGCATATACACTATCATCAAAGCATCATAGTTGATATCTACGCTCAAGGCAATGCATCCATCAAATGTTCGATTGTCAAATATCCCACGCACAAGGCCGACTAGAATCCAATACTGCTATCACTCAACATGTATATCCTTTAATACAAGAAGGTAACAGGAACAAAATGTGGCAATCCATTCTTTTACTATTCCGCGATCAGTAACTCCATGACTGAACTGGTTGGCCCTAGTAGGATCACTCAAGTCCTCCGGGAACTTTACATTTTGAAACCGCCCCTTATAAAGCCAGCCAGATACTACACACACCCATGCAAAACAACTTGCACATAGATCATTTGATGTGAATGAAAAAAGTGGCAACATTGAAAAATGTGGTGTACATGCACTGCAAGTAACCAACAAATAAGTGGCCTATTTGAAACCATAACATGGCCCTGTAAGAAAATAAATGTTAGCACAAAGTATTGGAAACATCGTTTCAAGGAAGAGATGCATGCTGGGATACAAATTGGAAGCGCTTATTTTTGTTATGTATCTGGGTCTTCATACACTTTATACCATTCTGTGCTCTTATTGTGGCAATGGCATCATAAATAAGTAGAGCGATTGAAAGCAGATTTCTATGAATGGGTGTTACATAGATCTCACACTGCTTGGCAGACAAAAATGAAGTAGAAGAATGTCTGATGGCACTTAGCAGATTCCACTGAATAAATTCCCATGAATAGATGTTCCATATGAAAAGATGTTCCATTAAGCATATATCTGTTGATCCCACGCTGGTAGCAAATCGGAATAAGTCGAGTGGTTGATGGCAGATTTCTGTAGGCATGAGTGGTCAACAGCAAGTGGGGTAGTTGACGGATCTCCTACGAATGGATGTTCTATACGGCATCCGTTGATCCCACGCTGGTAGCAAATCAGAAGAAGTAGAGTGGTTGATGGCAGATTCCTGTAGGCATGAGTAGTCAACAGCAAGTGGGGTGGTTGACGGATCTCCTACGAATGGATGTTCTATACGGCATCCGTTGATCCCACGCTGGTAGCAAATCAGAAGAAGTAGAGTGGTTGATGGCAGATTCCTGTAGGCATGAGTGGTCAACAGCAAGTGGGGTGGTTGACGGATCTCCTACGAATGGATGTTCTATACGGCATCCGTTGATCCCACGCTGGTAGCAAATCAGAAGAAGTAGAGTGGTTGATGGCAGATTCCTGTAGGCATGAGTGGTCAACAGCAAGTGGGGTGGTTGACGGATCTCCTACGAATGGATGTTCTATACGGCATCCGTTGATCCCACGCTGGTAGCAAATCAGAAGAAGTAGAGTGGTTGATGGCAGATTCCTGTAGGCATGAGTAGTCAACAGCAAGTGGGGTGGTTGACGGATCTTCTACGAATGGATGTTCTATACGGCATCCGTTGATCCCACGCTGGTAGCAAATCAGAAGAAGTAGAGTGGTTGATGGCAGATTCCTGTAGGCATGAGTGGTCAACAGCAAGTGGGGTGGTTGACGGATCTCCTACGAATGGATGTTCCATAAGGCATCAAGTGATCCCACGCTGGTAGCAAATGAAAAGAAGTAGAGTGGTTGATGGCAGATTCCTATAGGCATGAGTGGTCCATAAGCATCCATCGATGGTAGCAAAGTGGAGTGGTTGATGGCAGATTCCAAATCGCAAAAGTGTGCTATCAGCATTGCAACCTCCAGTAATGTTCATTCACAAACAGGGATCTTATAACTGGGTATTGTTTTTATTAACACGTTGTTCAAGAGTAGATCAAGGTGATGCGAAGAGCCAGGTTAGAAATTGTGAGTTCCTTTGAATTGCTTCCTTTGCAGACCCAGCACATCTTGTGGTCATAGTCCACACATCAAAGCAATGACTGGAAAGAGTAGCAATAGGATATCAACGAAGCGTCATTCTTTGTCCATATGTATGCCATTCTTAAGAGCACAGAATAATCTGAAGCGCATGATACATAACAAATACAATTTCAGCATATCAAGAAGTAACGTATTCTTGACACATATTGCAAGTAATTGTAATATAAATAACAAAATATTAAGTCTTGCAATTTGGTTTCAGGAAAGATATTGCTGGCATTCATTGTATCCAAAAATATTTCAAAATCAATCTGGGCGTCTCGAAATTTTTCAATTCAGCCAGTATAAATTTCATTGGTCATTGATTTCTGAGTCGGGGATACCACTGTCTGTGTGAGACAGTTGGCTACCCTCTTTGGCAGTGGCTAAAGGGTCGGCAAGATCCCTAAGCTATTTTTGCAGTCCAGTTTGGTTTGATCGGCTGATAGGGTAACTTTGCACTCTGTGAGTAACTCTAGGCACGAGGCATCGCTCTCAAAGGCTAGCTCTGCTGCTATGAAGCTCACCGGTACACTGGGACGGTATCTACAAGATGGTGAGTAGGGGGAAAAGGGGGGAAATATACAAAAAGTGTTAATATAAATGCAGTGAAAATGCAATAAATATCAGATATAAACTATTTTGAATGAAAGATAAACCTTAGAGTCCACCTGCAATAAAAATCGTCTTACTTCATTTATCCAACAGATTTTCATATATTACATACAAACCTGCAACCATGATATATCTCACCTTCCCCAGTCTCGGTTCCCAAACCACACCAAATTCAACCACAGTAATAAACATGTTTATATATCGTACTTGAAAGAAGACCAACATTTTTCTCACAATGTACATACCTGTCTTTTGTCTTGAAGCGCTCGCTATACTTTGATTAAAATTCAGATGTGATGCAATCTGTGAAAACCTGACACATGGTGGGATTTTTCATATTGGAGATAGGTATATCCCAAAAGAAAGCTGAAACTGCTGATTACAGAACTGTTTTGATAATTTTTCTATGATTACTACAAAAAAGTGAATGATGATTGTAATGTCATCAAAGCTACAAAACAAGAAATTATGAAAACAGGCCAAAAAAGATACACAGTTCAATGTTCAATGGAATAACTTTATAAAGTTAATTAGAAAAGTGGCTTTTTTGATGAAAGATGATGACACAAAGTATTATAAATGAATTTTCTATAAAAAAATATTTAAAAAAATTATTTTTTAAAATTACCTGTAGTCCATAGTTCATATCTGGCGACAACCGACAGGTTTTCGAAGATCACATCACATATTCCATCTATAATTTAATACATACTTTTCTTACACACATTTGTTTGGTCCCGTCCAACCACGGCGAATCTTAATAGCAATATATTATCTACTTCGAAAATTGGTTTGCAATTTTTACTTGCCATGAAAATAAATGTAAGGCCCTCTCTCCTATATTCAAGAAAGCTTAATAATTTGGTAACTATATTATTTTAATTCTCACATAACCTGCAAGAGTGTACTTACCTATTGTTATACTACACGTGCACTTGATTAAGTTTATAACAACAAAATTGGATGTTATGCAAATTGGATTTAGCATGTGCGGATGATTTGACATGCTTGCTTCAAATGATTAACAGTTTTATGACCAAGGTTGTAGCACAAAGTACTCAATCATGTGCATTCTATTCATTTTTGTAGTTTTATATTGATAATCTTACCTTATTTTCATCTCAAGTGAATGTGTTTCTCTCTAAAACAAGAACTAATGGATATTTGCCAGGCAAAGGGTTGAGTGTAATTTGATTAGCACTATGCCAATTGCTGAACACTGATCAAAATGATCACAACATTAAGGGCCGTATTCTAAACTTGTGTCTAAATTAAACACGAGTTTTTCTTTTAAACAACCTTTTTAACAAAACAATATCTTTAGCATCATGTACTATCATTTCTAAAGCTGCATGATCCTGATACCAAAGAAATATGAAATGTTACCTAGCTGGCAAATATCCTTGACAAAATACCCAAATGAATCCCACAGTGGTGCAAACAAATATATTTATATAATATTGAATGGCTATGAGGGTGATACAAGAATATATTGCACTAGCTATAAAATAAGAGTCGGAGCCAAGTGCAATATTCCTTATAGAAAGTGCAATATATTCTTGTATCACCCAAAAATAAGACATTCAATATTATTATTATTATTCATATAACAGACTGTTTTCATAAAAAATAAATCAATTAGCCTGAACTGACCTTAATCTCAGCGAGATTGAAACGCTGATCCCAAAAATATACCCATGCGCATCATCTGCCGTTTTATATATATACTCACGCGCATATCTTCTGCGCCGCACAAAAAATATTGCCGTCCAACATTTTTAGAATATTGGTCGCATCCTGGTACTTTGGTTGAACAATATTAAATACAGTTTTATTGTACCGTTAAAAAGCCTGATATAAATAATAATATATTATATAATTGAACCACTAAGCCGGCATCTAGTATTGGCACGTCACCGTTCAAATAACTACTAGCAAGGCAATGATATACGTACGATTTGATAATGGTCTTGAGCGCGTTCTTCCTCTCCCTAGTAATAAACATATCTATCAAATAAGGCGCCATTTTAGGTGCCGATTTATATAACTTGAAAAAAGAATGATAGTCCGAGAGTGCCCATGCGGAACGCAGCGCTAGGGCATGTTTTACCATGGGATCCTGCCTGATCTCAGGCTTCAGATGAGTTAATTCTGTTATTAAATCTGTGATGAAATGCAGTTAAAGAAAATGTTTATGTATTCAGATCTGATGACCTATGTTACCGTACATGCACATATTGTAATTCAAGGGATGACAACCAGAAAGACAAAAAATACTGCAAGTCACGACTGGCGAATCCCCCTGGCTGGGAGATTCACCTCAGTGGGGTCAAAGGTCACATAGAGGTCATTAGAGGTCAATCTGGGTACACCAAATGAGTCATCTGAAGTCCCCTGTACCCAAAGATTATTGTAACCAAGTATGGTTGAGATTGAAACCAGACTTTTCATATGAGAGCACTGTACATGTCGAACATAACCAAAAAGGATTAAGTATTGGCAAAATGGGGTCAAAGGTCATGTAGGGGTCATTAGAGGTCAATTTGTCTATGCCCCATGAGCATCTGAAATCCCCTGTACCCAAAGATTATTGTTACCAAGTATGGTTGAGATTAAAACCCGACTTTTCATATGAGAGCACTGAACAGCCTGAACCTAGGCTAACCAAAAGGGAACACATACAAACGGACACGCATGACATTTTTTTAGCAAAATCAGATCTAAGCAGAATGTTATTTGAGAGTGTAACCAGATTTTGAAATGGATTTAACAAGTGTGAATTTCTGATTTTGAGAGATCTAGTAAATAATTGCTTGTGCAAAGGATACCGAGTGTGTCGTTAGTGAGTATGTAGTATATCAGCCTGTAGGCTGTGAACTCTTTGATACTGCCGGAAATATCATCACCATACAGCATCTTCAGTTGCGCTTGGCACTGGTTGAACTCGGCTCTGTCGCACTGAAAAAAGAAGAAAACAGTCAACAAATTAACCCTTAAATGACAAAAAAAGACCACCCTGTTCTACGGTCAACAGACCTCTCAGGTTGGGTTGGTCAGTTGGGATTTTTTTCCATTGAAAGTAACACAAACAATCTGTAAACATTTCACCATTTTTTGACACACTAGAAAAAAACCCAATTGGGATAGTATTAATTTGCACATGAACATGTAAAGGTAAGGGACTATGCTTCCGCCTAGACAAGTTCCACTAGTCCCCGTAGTGTCGTCCCACACCCGCTGAACTAATATACCCAGAATGCATAGCGCGGGCCTCCACTAGTACGCAATGGAGCGTATTGTACGACTGGAGGATAAAGTCTAGCTTCCGCCTGGACTGCACCTGCTTGGTTCAGTGTATCACGCCCTCCTTAGCAATGAGCCGGTAGTTGTTGATTTTTTTTATACGAAGCTTTCGCTGACGGTAGGTTGCAAAATTCCTCAGGACTAAATTTCATTGTGTTAGGAGTTGGGAGAAAATAGGAGAGCGTTGTTACTGAAGTAAAAGCTGGGAATTCCAAGTAGAGTTCAATGTCCAGATTTACCCTACAGGTTAATCATTTCAAAATTATGTATTGACAGGAAAGGCTTACAAACACTGCGTTACACATGCCATTTGTATTGAATGAATTTCATCATACCTGGACATTAAATGTTTTGATGCTTTTATCAAACTGTTGAGAGTATGAGACCACAGAGAATGATTTATTTGAAGGACTAAACTTTAGATAACCCATCATCCCATATCACATTATTCAAGCCTGAAAGAATGTGTCACTTTATATATTCAATTTTTTTTAAATCTTTTTTTATGTAATAGGTACTTCCATTGCATAAATTTATGTTCAGTTATATTAATTCAATTGTTTTCTGTCATAATTATTCCATGTGTTTTAATTTACAAGTACTCACTCCAGTTTTGAGGGATTTATATTTTTGGAACATTGTTTTTATTTTGGCACTTTGATTCAAGGAAAATTGATCATCAAAATTAATTGTTTTATTGCCACAATGGTGTTAATTTGCAATGATTTGCAATATTCCTTTGATTAAAAAGTGTATGCAGGTGCAGACAGATAGTCTACTGATATGTCAAGCTTTAATTCCTTGCTTGAGTGTTTTCATTGACATAACATTTATATCTGATGAAAATAACTCACCTTTTCTAAAGCAATTCTAGCGTGTATTTCATAAACCTCTATAGTGAATTCATCTCTAACACACTGGACCTGTAGATGAAGAGAGCAAATAAAGGGTTCAACAAAAGAAAGTATACCACTTTGTTTGTGTCATTTTGAGTAACATTCATTTTTTTTTGGACCAACAGGCTAGATAGGCATTTAGATGAATCTTTTAGGCATAATAAGCTATATATTTCTATGGCTTTCTTGGGCTATCCTTGGTACTCTTGTCCCATAATGTTATTTGTATGTCCTTATTGATGTTTCAAAAGTGCAATATTTTGTATGTCATTTTCTTTGTGTATCTTATGCTGTATTATAATGTATATATGTGCAATGTATGTTTGAGTACCAAATAAATTCAATCAATTCAATCAATCAATCATAATTTGATACCAAATTTTCCCCCCAACAACAAAGATAAACCATGATTAGCACCATTTAAAGAAAAAAATTCCATTTTCAAAAGTCTCATTTCCAATACACAGCACGAGAAGAAAGGACCAATTGGGGTCTCTGTGTGTGTGTGTATCAGCCAGGATTAACGGAACTATCGATCGCACAGCGCAAATGCGTTGGGTCATACAACATTGTATGTGTTAACAATTGGTCCTTTTTTCTTGTGACAAAACAAATTGGTGTATGGATGGCACAATTCAAAACGACACTAAAATACTTTCCATATGGACTCTCCAAACAATTGTTATTGTTAATATTCTATAAACTTATGACACATCACCACCAGTGCTGAAATGTTCAATTTTTTCTTGAGGTGCAAAATTGTGAGGTCAAGGTGCAATTCCTTCACGTCAAGGTGCAAAGCAGCAATTATAGGTTAATCGCGATAGCAACTTGATTTAGGGCTTCAAAAACTTGTATTTCAATTTTGCACTGCCTTTGAAAGTTGTATTGCAGTTGATGATTTTTAAGGTCCAAATTGCGATGCGATACAGGAAATGTACAGGGCTGCGCACCACCCCACCATACCCCTCTTGCATACTTACAGTTAAGTCCTGCCTGATAGATTTCAGTTGCTCACAGGCATATTTGTAGTTGTGTTTCTCTTTCCAATGGTCTTTAACCATCTTTAGAGATCTTTTGAGCACCCTGAGAGGTCTGACGTGGGATGGATCTGGAGCCTGTATGGGACAGCAAACAAATAAAACATCCAGTTAATTGAATACTCTGAATGGGTATCAAAATAAATATTTAAGCAATTCAAAAGTGCATTTTGGTAACTACCGTCAGTTTTGGGCACCATTATGGTCATTTGCAAATGAAAAACTTTAGGATCTGTTTCTGACCTATTTAGGTAAATGTATTTCAGAGGCACATTGAAAGTTGTTTAAACTTGACTTAGAGCAAAAACATAAGGTGTACAAAAAATAATGTAAACTATAGTATTAAAATGCAAAATATAAAATAGATTTCCAGGGTTCTCAGCTTGCGCAAATAGTATTTGATGCCTTTGAATGAACTTTAAGACTCAGGTTGTGACCTCAGAATAAACTCAATCCCATTTTTCCACTTGTGTCCCCTATAATAAAAAGTTTCTAATGATAACATTGTAAGCAAATGGAGCAATATTGCCAATTTGAATGATACTTACAGTAGTTAATCTCAAATACTGTTTGGTGAGTTCCTGGTTAGTTCCTAAGATAGGTTCATGATCTAAAGACCATTGCGTCTCTTCATCGCCACTTTTCTGTTAATAAAAAAGGAAGCAAAACAAACCCATATATGGTATGAAAAGTATATGGCAAGATTGCAATATCACATCTATACAATATCCAAACCAAACTGTCTTTGCCTGACAAATTTCTCCTACCATACAGCTGCCAAATTCAACATCAGAAAGTTCAATGCAGTTCGTGCGTCATGCACTTTTGCATCACAATTTAGACGGAAATTGTCTACATGCATCGCAGACTTAAGGTTCGTTAATACGTCATTGCGTATCGGCCGGCACCACCTGACAAAAGTTGACATTGCTTCAACACGCGCACCGATATCCTTGTATCTCATGTCTACACAAAATAAGAACTAACATATAATAATGTGAAGACTCTGACAAACTGGCGTGAATGAATGAAATTAAGAAAGACCTTAAAATGCATGATCTCGAACCCAGTCACTCTCTCTCTCACACCGAAAGATATACATACCCACTAGACCACAGAGGCTATGTTTACGTGGACACCAGCATTACCAGCGCTTATGTTTACAAAAGATTAAGACTATTGATAAGTTCATTAACTTACCAAGAATGAGTTGATTTGAAGCCTCAGCTTTTCGGTTCTCTGTTTCTTTGTGCTGTCCTCTCCCAACATGTCCTGAAATCGAGCTGCTCGTTTCTGCATGCGTGCTGCCTTATCAGGGTCATTATGTTCCCACTTACCTCCACGCCTGTAAACAACAACGGGTGAAATGACTATGCTGATTAAGGGTGTCTCATATAAGGATTTGGAAATATCTTTATTAATGCCCCCTCACAGGTAAGCAAAAGTTAAGTTGTAGTACAACTGCAGTTTATACCATAGTGCAAAAAGATGTCACAAGTTACCGAAATAGACAAAAACCAAGGATTCAGTTACAGTTGTGCAACTTTTGCAAAAACCATCAACTTCAAATATGCCGGGCAGATGATTTGTATAGAACATGAATGACAAACATTCAGTATTTTACTGTCAAATCAATGCTTTTGTAAACATTTACCATGGTTAAAAACATTGCTACTGATTAACAAAATTGCAATGTGATAATGTAATAAGCACTTCAAAAATTTGTTTGAAAGTGCCATTGATTTAGCTCATTAAATACTGAGAACTATACAAAACATACAAATACATTTGACAATTTCCCTCAAAATCCCCCTGAGCCACATGAATTAATAATGTCTTTACAATTGATCTTACCCTGCAGAATTCTTTCCTCTTCCTTTCCCTCCTCGCTGCTGCTTTCCTGGAGTCCTTTCATTATTGTGCATATCTTTGTCATCCTCCAAATCTCTACCACCTCTCCCTCTACCACGTCCCTTCTTACCCCTCCCTCTAGCCCTCCCTCCCCTACCGCCATGATCTTGTGCAGATTTCCTGTCAGCACCCAGTGGCAAGAAGTCCTGTTTGTGCCACTTTTGACGGCTGCTACTCTTATCAGAATCACTGCCACTACAGAACAGAAAGAAGCAGAAAAAAGTTTGGTCAAAAGAGGTCAAAACTCAATCACATTAAATGTAGGTGTTCTATTTGCTGGCCTGACTTTCAACTTGATGTTTTCTATTCCGATAGTTCTTATTTTAGAAGTACAAAGAAGTACATAAACTGGCTGGGGGTTAACCACTTTTGGCAGTAATTCACTGTATTTTGGCCTATAATGTCATAATGGACCATATCTCGCGCCAAACATTTTACAGAAATAATGAGAAAAATATGGGGTTTCTTCTGATATCAAAATATGTTGATGTGCAAATAAAAGCTTAACTGATCGGAACATACACCTTTAACAACACGAAATGCGATATGAACATTTCAATTTATATTATGGCTATTTGAGAAACTGTAGTTTCAATTTTAAAAAGACAAACACATTTCCGTTGTGATATTTTATAACTAAATGTGGGATGCTATTATTACAAAATTGAATTAGTTGATTTCTTTCTGGTATACCCACACTACTAAGACATATATTTGGCGATACCTGACCAATCGTAGCACTACAAACACATTGTGGGGATTTATGTGAAAAACAGGAAACACACTTAGGATATATTTTGTTTGTAAGGCCACAAAAAAACCTGTTCTCCCTGCAAATGGACCTCTCAGGTACATGTAGGGTAGGGATGGGTTTGTTTTTTGTTTTTGTTTTTTTCTTCAGGACATTTTGGCAAATCTTTAGCAATTTTTAACATTTTCAAAAAAATCTAAATATTTCAACAAAATTGCAACAAAAAAATGTTAATTACAAAATTTCAAAAAGAAATCAAACATTTGTAAAACAAAATTTTCACACATTTAAAAAGGGAATTTTCTATAATCGACGCAAAACAATCAATCCTTTTGCCACATAAGCATGTATGTACTGATACGTTTGACTTGGGCATGTTTTTGAGATTAAGATTAAGAATTATTTGTTTTGGTGGACATTTTACAAAATAAATAGCGTTTGAGCCAAATATATGGTTGGTATTTTAAGGCTAAGACATTTTACACATTATAGAATCCGTTTTCATATCTCCCAAAATACTGCATTCAAAAAAGGGGGACATTTTTTTCCAAGGCTCAAGATAACAGTTTGTTTACCTGGAGCTACTTTTTTTCCAAAGTAGCGCCCGGATCATGGGATTTGTTGAGAACCAGGAGCTACTTTCAGTCTACCGGGAGCTAACTTTTTATTAAATCGTATTGTCAAATCGTAATTCGATGTTTTGGGCAAGCTTCCCGATCATCAACGGGCGCTGATTTGGACAAAATATTAGCGTTTGGTTGTTTATTTTTCAGCATTACCGGGCGCTATGGCAGGAGGACCGAGGGGTAAAAATCGCCCAGCGCCCGCTTATCTTGAGCCTTGCAATTTTCCAAATCGGCTGCTTTTGCCATACCAAACAAAGTGTGGGTAATAGTTGAGCTTGAACATTCTTTATTTTATAATAAACATAGAATTCTCTCAGTATTTGTCAATCTCGTACCTGCTATCATATCTTCGCCTCCTGCTGTCACGTCGTGTCCTAGAATACGGCGACCTACTACGTGACCGTGATCTACTACGTGACCTTGAGCGACTGCGTGACCTGCTGCGTGACCTCCGTACAAAACCATACATATAGCGACCCGATCGGTTTTGTACCGGAGCGGCGGCAGTACCCCTGGATTTATTCCTAGACCCACCCATCCCTTGTCCTGTATGTCCATAATTAGAACCCATTTGTTTGCCACTATCAGCGTCCCAGCGAGATGATCGTTTTAATTTGTATGCGTCTTCCCGAGACAAAATCTCCCTGTTAAAATAAACATAAAAATATAGAAATAGCATATATTGTCATTTTTGGACTTCAATATCAGAAAAGTACAAGCTTGGAAAGCATGTAATACATTGAATAATATCTAAAAAAGTAGGCTCCAAATGGACATGAAGCTGAGGCTATTTACAACCACAGTGGAACCAGTCCTGATGTATAGAGTAGAATCCTGGTCAATTACTTCCAAAACAGAGAAGGCCTTAGATGGCTCCTACACTCGTCTCCTAAGAAAGGCGCTAGATGTTTCATAGCAATCGCATACCACCAATAAGGATTTGTATGGGGATCTATTGCCAATCTTTGTGAGGCTACAGTCGAGGAGACTAAAACTTGCCGGACACTGTTTTTGGAGAAAGGACGAAGCAGCAGCCAAAGTTCTCTTGTGGCAACCCAAACATGGAAGGCGATCCAGAGGACAACCCAGGAAAGACTACATCAGGAATCTTACAGAGGACACCGGCTTAAGAGGACAAGATCTGAAAAATTGCATGCATGATAGAGCAGTGTGAAAGGCCATCACAAAAGTCCGATCTTTTGAGTCGCCATAAGCAAGTACTAAAGCTACAGCTAATATCATCTGTTTAAAAATTATTGATCATTATTGCTCAGCTCAGACTTTGTGTGAAAGCTTACAACTTGACAATTAAAATACAATGACCTATATGACCATCCAATTTCCAATAACAAAGAGTGGAAATTACACCTCAATAACCAATCATTTCATAGAAAATACTCCACAAGTATGCCCACACTATTATGTTACCCATGAAAGGGTTCATCTGATTAGAATGGCAACATGGTAAACTGAGAATTCCTGAAAATGTTGTTAAGATTTTGTACACAGACAAATATTAATAGGGCACCATTACCATAATACACTTGTGTCCCCTACAAAAAGTTGTGTAAAATGGAACCTACAATTTTGAGTAAGGATCATGAAGATTACAATGCAATGTATGTACTGTATATTTACCCTTCACTATTTTGTGGTAACAAAACTGTCCTGGTTCTAAAATCAAAAGTGGGATCTCATAAACTTATATAAAGTGAAGTCTTACACTGAAGAACAGAACTGATTTTTATCAGAATTCATGCAGAAAGACCTTAATTTTATATACATTTTGTGATGCTCACATATGGAGAGAAAGGACACAAGGTGAACAAGTGGGTCTAAGGGATGCACCATTTGATTTTCAGGGGGGTGGCATGGAAGTTGGGGTCAGGCGGATTTTTTTTTCTTCTCGCCAAAGGCAGCAATTTCTTTTTTTTAAGGTTTTAAGGTTTTTCTTTACATTGAGTTGGGAGAATCAGATTTTTTAAAAACTTTTTTTAAACTTTTTTTCTTCTTCCTGGTTGGTGGGCAAACTTTTGGGGTTTTTCCTGGATAGTGGGCAAAGTTTTTTTCTTCTTCAGAAAACTTCCATGCCACCCCCTGAGTATCTAATGGTGCGTCCCTAAGGGCTTGCAGAGAATGGTGCAAAGGGTTCTTGTCAGAATGACACAAAGTCATATCTAGTACCACTTTCAAATATCAGTCCATTCCATCCCCTCCAGGGGGTACACACATTTCATGCACTTACCCTGGCAACGCTTCTTTATCCCAATTCTTGGTCCATGCTGTGCCATCTTTGAATGAATTTGTAAGGACTTGTTTCAATTTGGCTTCTATTCTATCCTTGTCCGTCTCCGAATCACAGCTTCCGAATGCGCGCTGTACATAATCCTTGAGACTATCAGGCCAGTCTTGAGGACCGGCGGGACTGCAAACAAAAGGAATACACACAAACAAACATGAATGCAGCAATTTCACTGGGTAAAATTCTCAAGGGTGAAAAACTTAAATGTTTGCTGGTGTACCATTTTAGGCTGTAGAACAATCATGGATCCAACATTTTTCACTCTTGAGAAAATGTTGGTTGAAGGTTGAAAATCAAATGTGAAGGGTATTTCACCCTGTTTATAGACGTTATTCGTAATTGGCGCACTTACGTCAAAAGAGGGCCGTGCTATCCATCTGAGCATGCTCAGAGCAATTAGTGCTCTGAAAACGAGGCTAGTTATGTAGCCGAGACGAGAGTGATGTAGTTTTTCAATGTGATGAACTTTGCACTAATCATAACAATTTGTCATACTTCTGAGCTGTTCAATATTTGACCTTATTACATTCGTGAAATAAACTTGATCGTATAAACTATCTATTCCACTAGTTTAAAATGAAATGTTTGCTGGCAATGGACACTATCTAGGAAAATGTAGAAGTTCACAGTTCATTATATTGCAGTAAAAGTACGAGATTGTATGTCTCCCTCTTTGACATGAAATCTCCAATTACGCATAACGTCTATAGGGTGAGTGAAACACTGGAATGTTCATAAACTCAACAGTTTCATTACTTATTCAAATCTTTTTGATCAACTAAATATACACTGTCCAAAATAAAATAGGGCTTAATTTTTTAATCATATTTTAAACAACACTTTTTGCATGTTGTGCATGTCTAATTATGGTTAGATCATGTGAAGTTGGCATGCGAATGAATGCTGATAGCCGATTCTCATGCTCCAGATCAAACGTTGTGTCTTCAGAGGGACAGCACAGACAAAGAAACACTTTCTCAGTCCAATATTATTTTTTTATGTTTGTTCAGTTATATTGCAGTGGAGACACTTCATGATTGAAGTGTACAATGGGAACAAAATAACACAACTGTTACAACAACAAAGAGATGAATACAACCAAATGAAAATACAGTATACAAAAATACAAAATATGAAAAATAAACAAAAACAAACAATAATTAAACAGGAAGGCACACAACAAAAACATGAAACAAAATAACCAAATGATGACAAAAATGTACAATGACACTGATGATTTTATTACAGCAATGACACATGTCAGATCTGACTAACATATAACATAACACTTCTCCCTGTTACAACCCCCCACCCCCCCCCCCCCCCCCCCACCCCCTGAAAAAGCCTCATTCATAATTCTTAACAGATGTTTTCATTGTCTTGCCCCTAAAGACTCGTCTATACTCCTGTTATTAGGCAACCTCCTGAGACGTTCGTCGATGGATCTCAGCGCATTGAGAGCAACATCAACATTTATTTACTGATGTTGATGGAGGCCCTGAAACTGACATAGCCGGTAAAGTATTTGAATTTGGGCACAAGGATATATTAGGTGTAATAAATGGGTAATTGGAAACTAAAAACTCACTGTCTGTCTCTAATAGACCTACCCTATCCACGCCCTAACTGATTGATCTTCTGCTAATTCTAACCATAATCTGAGCAAGAATCCCTGCTGTACCACGCCCCATACCTCTGTATGATGGGCTACTAGATTCCTGCAAACATATTAAACAAGTGATAAGGTACACATTCTCTCTCACATTACACACCGTGAAATCATCTGACAAGGCGAGGATTTGGCTCAAATTGTTACTTGTGTATAATATAAGTAGACTTTCTGATATTGAAAGGGATTTGCCAGACATGTGGTACATCTTTGGCAAACACACTTGTAAAACTTTTAGTTGTCATTTTGGCATCCCTAAAATTGTTCTACTTATGACAGATTGAATAATTCCCATCATTTTCTTCACATAGACCACTATCATAATCTGAAATACTTGCTAAGTTTCATTTCTATGCAACTGTTTACGGTGCATAAAACACCAAAAAGTAAGATTTACAATTACATGTTTATATGTTTTTTTAAAAAGTTCACAATTTTCCTCCCTTGAATCCAAATGGGTTTTTTCATATGGGGTTATAATCCAATACTAAGTTTGGAACTACAGAATATGGGAGGGTGTTGTCGGCACTTTTTTGTTCGTATTGTAGATAAACAATGATGTGGACAATGAGACACACAATGATTTACAAACAGTTACGTTGAAATAATAATGATGAAACAAATTGATATGTATGCATGAAATAACAAAGTAGTTCAAAGGTATGACAATAACAAACAACTTGGAGCAGCACTATCTGAATCTAACATTCATTTCACAACAAAGAAAGCTCTTATGGACTCTCTAAATGCAACAACTTTAATCATATTCTAAAATGTAGGTATGTGACAATCAGTGCTGAGCAGCGGGTCTCTGTGGCACCCTTGTCTGTTTGAAAATGGATTCGCGCTGTGCATAGCGCTCTGTTCATATCGCTACAGAGATTGGTGTATCTTTGTGTTCCAATGGACATAAATTGTGATGATGTAGTTCAGAATTTTCTCTCTCTTGCCGTCTTTGAAAAATTGCCGAGTGATTTTCAGAAGTGGTGAATTTTATCGTCGGAAGTTTCGAGTAATTTTCTCTACCTGTCATTTTTATGAAGCTATGTATGGCCATTCATAAAACTTATATGAACCGATAGGGAATATATTTATCTCAATGCATATGTAATATGAACTTGATCTGACGACAGAAACCATTTTTTTTATAATAATAACTGATCGTAGTGCGGGCCGAGACGCTGAAAATTTGCGTGCGGCATTGTTGAATGCAATAATCAATAATTAATTAATTAATAATCCATAATTAATTACAGTGTTATGATGTTTTTATCATTTAGGTTATGTTGTATTCTTTAATATGCTTTTTATTCCATTGAAATATATCAAAAATCAAAGAAGTTACAACAATTTATGGTTTTTTTCTTGAAGTTGAAGAAAATGGTCAAAAAGGTCACAAATATTGTAGCGCATTTCCATATGTTTCAATGTGTTACGAAGGACCAAAATTTTGTGTAATTTATTAATATGACAAATCTGTAAATCCATTAATATTTACCCTAGAACAATGGTTGAGATGTCATTTTAAAGCTTATTTCATGCTCTTTCCAATGGTACCAATTGCAAGTGAATTAATTAATTTTAATTTTTTTTGTCACGTACCTATAAAATGTTTCTGAATTGAATATAGACCAATTTTGTTTATAAAAGCATTTTCTTAAGTTTCTTGGGTACATGGAGGATCACATTGGCTGTGGTTGTAATACAAGTAGGAATACAGAAACTGAGCTGCCTAAGCTGTTCAGAAATGCCACTGGGTGATTTCAAAATGTCCTGAAAAGCCTAAACATTTTGATTTTTCCTTTGTACATCATTACTTACTATACTTTGAAGTTTGTTCTTTCAAAATTTCCTGAAACTAAGAAAATCTGAACAAAATGTCCTGAAATCTGGAAATTCCTGAAAAGGCATATCTGGTTGCTGATATAGCATTATAGCATAAATGTGACGCGATCAAGAGGAATGAGTCGGATGTCGGGGAATCCCAAATTGAGATATGGCCAATTCAAAATGGCGGCTTACATAAGTTTTGATGGAATTTCATGTATACAATTTGACATAACTTTGGAACAAAACGTCGTATCGACATGGGGTTTTCAGTTTCTGAAAGCTCTAGGTGTCTTCTTTAAAACTGTATTAAAAACTCATTTTCGACCAGGGTCGACATCCGACTCATTCCTCTTGATCGCGTCACAAATATAGGCTTATGGTCCGCTTACCTATCAACAATTTTGATAAATTATAGGTTACTTACGCTGTATTCTGTGGCTTATTGTTGGGAGGTTGCTGCGTACTGGACCCCTGTGGCATAGATGATTCTGGACCAGTGTTGGCTGACATAGCAGTTGATTTACTTTCTGGTGCAGATTGCGTTGAGGATTGTGTTTCAGTTCTGCTATTGTTATCTGTGTCGTCTTTCAAGGCAGATTTGGCGGGTTCAACTCCTGGACGTTTAGGAAGATTAAACTTAATCCCACCGGAACCTGGGGCTTCTATGGGTAGATTAAGAAACCAAATTGCATTGGGATTAAAATGTATTCATCATCATTGCAAATAAAAAAATTCTCTCTGACAATTTAGTCAAGCCATGCCTACCTAATGATGGGCTTAATTTAAAGCCCACCAATAATTGTGAGAATATAAACAAAGTGTAAGCCTAGGAACGCTGTTTTCTCTTTTATTTACCATGGTTACAGTGCACTGCAGGACTAATAAAGGGGGGTACATTCACGAATAGTAGTGGATGATGGGCCAGCCAGGTATTCCTAAGATATGTTCAAATGTATTAATCAACCACATACATAATTTCTACAAAGTTCACAAAATTTGATTTGAAACTTATGAAGTAAAATAGCTTCTCATTCTACTATGACGAGAAAAAAGCCAATCTAACACAACAAGGAGAAAATACAAACAAACAATTGAACCAATACTTTCAAAAGTACCCTTGATAAATTGGTTACAATCCCAAGAACTCCATTTTTACTACTTTCTAGTTTTAAACCATGTGAAAAGGGGCATACAGTAATCTAAAGCAGAGTCTACTTACGATTTATATTGGCCTGCTGCTTGTTGGATCCCCACACTGATGCAGGGTTGACGGCATTATTTTTCAGAGCATCTGCGTATTTCGATCCACCATTACCTCCACCGGGGCCAGGCCCACCTCTGTAGCCGCCCTGTTGCTCTTGTAGATTTCTCCCTTGATTATTACTGCCTAGTGGTGGAAAATGTGGCCCCGGTGAATGAAATCTGGGTGGACCTCCCATGTGCCCGCGGTGAGGACCTTGGAATCTGTTAGGCCCCATACCCTGGTGAAATCCAGGCTGCATAAACTATAAATCAAAAACATAAAATACAATATATATTGACTAGCACATGATGCAGAGTTGTAAACCTTTTAGGTTTATTAAAACCAAGTTTTGTGTTGGATTTTTTCTTAAATCACTTTTTTCTTTTTTGACCAATGAATTTCTGAAATTGACAGTTACATCTAAGCTTAGGCGTTTGCCGTGATCACGGTATTCATGCCGCGAATCACGGTTTTCATGATAAAATCATCAAAAACACGGATTTTGTAAACAGTACTGTGAAATCGCGGAATTGTTATTTCAGCCGCGATAATTGTCGGACAAGCCGATTTTACAGTTTTATTTAATAACAAAAATCAAATTTTCCGAATTCCTATTGAAATATTTCCTTTCAAGACGATATCGACGCGCAATTATTGTGTACAGTGCATTCATCTCTAGGCCTACTTGACACGACTGATTGAAATTCAATTGACAGATGATTTATAATATCGAATTCATTTGAATGAGATAAACAAAAGACCATTCTTCTAAAGAAATAGGTAGGCCTACTTCAAACCAAATTCAAAAGAACGAAGAGATTGTTTACAACGCCACCCTCTTCAGAAAGGTTGTTAACTTGTTACTAGTAGTTGATAAAAAGTTAATCCAGGGCGTTCAATGGGTGATTATTGATTCAAAACCCTTTTACAAGTAGTGGCTTTCTATTATTGACACGACAGTGACGACTGATTGAAGTTCAATTGACAGATGATTTATAATATCGAATTTATTTGAAAGAGATAAACAAAAGACCGTCTTCTTCTAAAGAAATAGGTAGGCCACCCTTCAGAAAGGTTGTTAGTTTATAAAAAGTTAATCCAGGGCGTTCAATGGGTGATTTTTCATTCATATCGATTGCATACAATTACTGTTGTAAAAAAAAAACGGTACCGAAAATACACCCCGGGAAACGCACGTGCTAGTAATCATGAACGACGCCATTGCAGACAACAGCAAACAAAATTCATTGATGAAAATAAATCACGTGATAATGAATAAATTACAATAATAATGTTGTAAATAGATCAGGGTTCTCCGATTGGCTGAGATGAGGTTTGCAGACAACAGCTGACAGCAAACAAAATTCATTGATGAAAATAAATCACGTGATGATGAATAAATTACAATAATAATGTTGTAAATAGATCGGGTCCTCCGATTGGTTGAGATGGAACTCCTGGTACGTGCGTGCGACTAATGTTTACACATTTTCAGGTCACGTCATGACCTCTCGCAAGGAATAACAAAATAATAATTTACAGTAACTTAAAAAAAACGTAGTATGAAAAATATTAAAACAATGTTTTTTGGGCTATATTTGTACAAATGGTTGCGCAAAACAGCTTTATTATTAATTTTAATATCGTACCAAACATTTTGTCTGCATTTAGTACGAAAAATATAGATTTATTACTACTTTCATGCGGAATTTCTAACAACACGTGTACATCAACGCAGCTACGGGCTATCTTTAGTCACTGGCAAAAATGAGACAGAAAGGCCGCCTAGGCCGCCAGGAATTGGTAAATGCCTAAAAATACGACCGCACCGTAAATCAAGGAATTTCAGCGCGGTTTTTTCTTGAAATCTCAATAATCACGGTAAATCGCGGTTTTCACAAACATTTCCCACGGTTTTCACCTAAAAAATTCACGGGAAATCCCTAAGCCTAGTCACATCTTTGTGAATTCTAAATAGTTAAACAATGATATTATTGTATCTATTGACAATAGATTGATCTTGTTGGTCTATTATTTTTACTAGTTCTTACTTTGAGAATGTCAAGATTACTTTTCTTGACAGTTAATTCTCAGTTGGTCTTCAGTAAAGCTGTACATTTTTACATATTCTGTTATTTTCTTGTTCAGCTAGATCTCTGTGATCCACAAATCATCCTTCTTTCCATTCTAACCCTACATAATACACACCTCACCACACATGCTTATCCACACTTATCCATTCTTCATACTTGTTTCACACTTTAGTAACATTCACATTTAAAAGAAATCAAGAAATCAACTTACAGGTCCTCGTGGCCCCATGTTATTACCACCCTGCTGCATCATATGTGGAGGTGTTGGCCCCATGCCATAACCGTTGCCGTATGGTCTAAACCCTCCAGGTCCACCTCCTCCGCCCGGAAACATCCCTCCTGGACCCGGACCAAAGCGTGATGGTGGTCCATTATTATAAAAATTGCCTGAAACAGATGAAAAATAAAGATGAATTGTACCATCAACCGGTACAGATAAAGTTTACTTCATTCATCCCACTTGAAATATGACAGTGACATCAATCAGTATTGCAGTTTGAAACATCATTTACGCATCAATACCAGGATTTGCTTTGATCCTGCAAAAACATACGCTAGGGCATTACAACCACATGGGCAATAATGAGATATGCTCAATAGAATACCCTCTGATGTAGTGCTTACACTTCAAGTGGGATGAATTACAATGGTACAGTGTGATGAAATCATCACTATATTATGTTTCTTTGAACATGTTGCTTAACTCTTGCACTTAAGTAAATTACTACTGAGTTGACTAAAAGAAAAACCCAGTTCTACGGGCAAACGGACCCTTCAGGTTGGTTCGATTGGTCAGGCTTTTTTTTTTCACTTCAAAATGACCGTAAAAATCCTAAAAACACATCTGTTAATTTTTGCCAGTTTTGACAAGCAAAAACATTTTGGCATGTGAACGTTTTTCTTACAGATTTCTAAAACAATGGGTCACAGTTGGGCCTGTAGAACAGTATTTCTTTTCTTCCTTTTTTGCCTGAAGGGGTTCATTTTGCAACTTTGCAAGGGAGAAAACTGGTATTTCAGCTTGAATGTTTGCACACTTGATCAGTACTTAGTAGAAAATTACCAAAGCTATCTTATTCTGAATGAGGAAAACTAAGGTTTAAAAAAAACAGTGGCGTGGTTACCAATTTAGAAATTATCTCTTACACTCGTGAGGTTATTTACAAACCTTGCATCTGCATGTTGTTCATATTGCCACGGTTGTTGTCACCCATATGTTTCTGTCCTCCTGCTCCACTGCTCTCTTTACTCCCTGTATCATCGGCAGCTAGTTCTGACCCGCTGATCTTTTGTAACGCCTGCCTGGCTATCTCCCAGCTCTTGTTCTGCTGATCCATACCACCGTCACTGGATGTTAGGCCTGATGACTGCAGCGCATGGGCTGGTGTTATTCCTCGGACACCACCAAACTGAGAATTCCTATAACAATCAACATGAGAAATTCATGATTGCACATGTGTATACATTATATATACAATGTAAGGGTGGGAGAGCGAATCACAGGATATCGAGTCCTGCTCGAAAATTTCTAGTCCCAGGACCATAAATCACCTTCCCGAAACCCAAAAATAAAAGATTGACAAAATAATGATAAGCTTACTAAAAAAACTCATTCGATTTTAGCTAATCACTCTTTATTTAATCATTTTAATGCAAATTTATAGGTTGGAAATTCACTTGAAATGGGTTTCTTTATTAAAATCTGTGAATTTTTTTAAACTCTTAGAATGCTCGCTAAAAGGGTTGCTTTTCGCCAGGGATTTTCAATTCTGTATTTGCCACGCCGCCATCTTAAAAAAAGTTGGACACAATTTTGACAAAAGATGGCGCCCTAACAATGTTTGGAGAAATTCGGGAATCCTGATTATCGCCCGAAACATTAAATCGAGTCCCGGGAGCACAATTTCCCGAAAATTCCAACTCCAATACAATGTTTTAAATATGTTACTATTTCTTTACTTCTTATTATTACAAGAAACTTAAATCCATAAACCGTAGGCGTATACCAAAGGAGATGTATGCAAAACGGAAGTAGTATGGTGCAACATTCATCCTCATCCTAAGATAACTATTCTATGTGGAGTGGTTTAGAGAGAGGTGGTGAACCAACCTGTTTAATATTGCAAATCTATTGACGCTTTTGATAACGACAATGTTAACTACTACTACTTGTACAAGATTTTAACTTCAGAGATACTGACTGGAAATCAAATGACGCTCATAAATGTACCCTCAGTTGTCAAGGAATATTATGTCTAGTCTTGCCTAGATGATAATAATAATAGTATGCTTTTTCCAGCTTGGTGGTAAAGGAGCCCACTCGAGGTGACAAGACAACATAGACCTACCTTGACTGGAAACCTGGACATAATATAAACTCTTTGAGTGGGTGAAAAATTCTCTATTTGGCTTCATCTGGACAGTGACGTAACAGAACAGGCACAGTTTTTTACGCACGCGTATGTATCTTCCGTCTTTTAACGCTTGTGTGTATACGCCAGCGAAACGAGTAGGCGTGTGCGTTATATGCTGCAATTAGTAGAATACGCAGTTACGTCACTGTCTCGTGATGACCAAATAGACTGTAGTGATCACAGAAGTGTATTGTGGAACTGAGAATTCCAGTTCCTTGCATAGCATTGACTGCTGAACGGAAATCTACCTGTACTAAAAGCTTTCAGTGAAGACCACAGAATGGGACCATGAATTTAAATAAACTAGACAGGAAGCTTACGAAAAGTGGAATATTTTCAAGAAAAAACCAAAACTGATTAGATCAAAGTCGAGTACAACAATTCCTATTCACTAGCGTGCACAAGGGGGGGGGGGGGACTATTGAAATCAGTCGGGGAAAATTACTGTCAGTCGGGGGAAACTACTGCCAGTCGGGGGCTGGGCCGTCGCTCTAGAGGGTTTGTGTGTGGTGGGGGTGTAATCCAAATAGTCGGCAAATTTGTACATATAGTCGACAAATTTATGCAGCAGTCGGCTAAATAAAGGAAATGTTATAGAGAAAACTGATTAAAATTCTCTTGATTGGCCATTATTTGTTGACTGTGCTGTTTCTTTTACTGTGCAATTTTTTTGACTATGCAATTTTTTTTGACAACGTACATGCGACTGGGGCGTATCGTACGTGACCGCGTCAATCGCAATGGCACAGTAAAACCGGAAGATGTGACGTAGGGCCTACTTGTAAACAAATAGGTAATTGACCAATCGCGACCCTAATCAACAAGACCCCACGCTGCATGATTGGACAATTATGTACGTTCATGTTTATTATACATGTCACATACGATGATAACGATCGCGTTGTGGCGTGGTTGTTGTCAAGGCCAAGGGCTCATCACGC
Organism: Ophiura sarsii; assembly: GCA_035610835.1. Classification (NCBI taxonomy): domain Eukaryota; kingdom Metazoa; phylum Echinodermata; class Ophiuroidea; order Amphilepidida; family Ophiuridae; genus Ophiura; species Ophiura sarsii. The sequence continues at coordinate 61,846,022 of CM069441.1, read as the reverse complement.
TGCATTCAAAATTTGGATGAACGCTGGCGTGACTGGAATAAACGTTTTGATCAAGAATTCTTTGTTTTGATTATAACAGCACTATGCGCCTGTAGTTTTGGAATGCAGGACCACCTAATTTCGTACAGCTACCGTAACCTTGTCCTTGCCAGCAAAAAGGCCATGCTTGGCAGCTGGGACAACAATTGAATTCTTCTTCTTCTTCTTCCTATATAATAGTGCTGCCTTCAAATGGTTGAAGATAAACGCACTGTAGTTGTGTGCATGTGTTGCCTCGGCAACAGGAAAGTTAAAAACAGGTGTAATATACACTCGTCAAAAGAAGTTCCTGGACACTCATTGAAGTTCAAATATTTCACATAAATATTTAATATAAATTAAACAATTGCATGTCAAAATAAGCAGACAATAATTCTCTATCATGTTTGTATGAAATTAAGATGTACGCATTCATGCATGGCTGAGCACATTCATTAAGCAATGGTAAGGTGCGTAAAAGGAAATTGCAAGAAATGAGCATTTACAGTCATTTGAATGGAGGGATTATCTAATTTGTTGCAATCTTCTTGCCATTGTCAAGTGAATGGGATCTGCCATGCATGAGTGATCATGTCTAAATTCCATGTTAAGCTGTTAGAGGATTACTTTCTGCTTATTTTGATATACAATTATATACATATAATCATATATATAATTATATATATTCTATTAAATATTAATTTAATTTAAGTGTCCAAGAACTTCTTTTGCCGAGTGTATATACAATATTTACAGGTGTGAGTAAAAAGCTGGTGATGAAACTACTTCAGATGACGATCCTTCAGCGCATATTTGAAGGCGTCAAGGGTCGAGTATGCAGCAGGATCAACTTTGAGGTTGTTCTAGTCCCGAATGGTACGTGGGAAGTATGAGTTGGCATACGCTGAAGAGCTGGTGTGTGGTTTGGTGAAACGGGAACTGTGACCCCTGGTAGATGTGGACAGATGAGTCAGATAGTCACTCCACAGGATGTCAACCAAGTTGTATCTTGTCTTGAACATCATATGAAGGCGGCTGTTACAACGGCGTTCCTGAAGTGATGGCCAGTTGAGATGGTCCAGCATGGTGGATACACTGCTCGTTCTCCTGTAGTCTCCCATGACAAAGCGGGCTCAGCTGCGTTGAACTTGCTCGAGCTTGTTGATATTGCGTTTTGTATGGGGGTCCCATGCTGATGCAGTTCCAGCGAATTCGACAGATGGTCGAATAAAGGTGGTGTAGACTGCTTCTTTGACTTCCCGGCTTGTGTGGTTCAGGTTTCGGGAGAAGAAAGCCTTGGTGCCCTTTGCTTTCTTGGAGATGGTGTCAATGTGGGTATTGAAGCTCAGTTTTGAGTCGATATGCACTCCCAGATCTATACTTAGCAGAGTTGGTAACCTCTAAGGCATGGCCATGAATGGAGTATGATGCTGGGACTAGGCTGCGCTTGTTAGAAACTTGAACTACTTGGGGCTATATCTTGCTAGACGTCCCGTACGGAATAAACCGTGTACAACTACTACGCATTTTAATTGGTTTGAGCATGCGCACATGAGTTACGGGACGTCTAGCAAGACATTGCCCTACTTGGCACTTAGCTGCGTTGAAAAGCATCAACCACTTGGTTTCCCATTCTTGTAAGGCATCCAAGTCTTTCTGGAGGGCATCAGCATCAGCAGTTGTTGAGATGTGTCTATACACATGATACACGACGCTATCAATGTATCATCATCCGCGAACAGTCTAGTTGTTGAACTAGTGTGGTGCAGGCAGGCATGTCGTTGATGTAAGTTAGGAATAGTAATGGGCCAAGGACGCTGCCTTGGGGAACTCCAGATGTTACAATTGGTCACATCGCTCCTCTTCTTGCCATCGACAACGACGCACTACTGGGTGCGGGAGTGATCGGCAATTATTTGTTTTGATTTATATAAAAATAGGCCTAGTGATATCAGAAAGTCCAAAATCTACTGTACAATGTACTGAAGAAGAGCTACCAATAAGTAGGATTAGGACACAAAATCAATCACACTGTCTGTGTTTTTAATATTGAGATAGGCCTAGGCCCTGTTTTTAATTTAAGCTTATTTATTAGGCCTATCTTATTCTTTTTCAGTTCGACAAAAAAATGTCGATGATTTACGTGATAGTTTTCAACTTATTATATCTCCTACTAGTAAGCTTATTGGCGATCTAGATCCACTATGACATAAACAACAATTCTGTGAATGATAATTAATAATTTCTTCAAGTAAATTCTCACCAAGGAACAGATTGTGATCCTGACCAAATTCCTCGGGACTGACTTTCCATGCTACCGCAGAAATTCTTATTTCTTATCAACGTTCTTTACGCATGCGCGTTCAGTCACATTCGTCATAAACGGCGCACAATTTTCCCAACAGGGATAATTAGGCTACAATTGGGCGCAATTTTAAGGGGGAATGCCGTAATTTTGGCATTAAATTCGCATGCATTTTTCATTTGTCGTTTGCACCCAAAAGGAATTATGAACACTGTGTTATACAATTTAATTATGTAAGCTAGTGATAGGAGGTGTGGAATGAGTTGGTTAAGCACGCAATGTCCAATTAGGACGGAAAGCGTATTGATGATGATGATGATTTATTCGTCGGCCCTTTGAAGTTTTTTGGCAAATCGCATGAATCCTACTATAAATCTGGAAACGGTGTGTGTTTGTTTGTTTGTGTGTTTGTGTGTTTGTTTATTTGTTATCCTTATTTATCAGTTAGTTGTGATTAAAGTGGCGCCTAATTTGCATGAAAGATAGAGGAAATAACGGGAAGGGTGTTGGCTCCCAAAACAGCAAAAAACCTCTCAGATTTGGCTCATAAATGCCACTAGAATTGAACAACATTTTGCGTTGCGTGTACTACACAGCGTAATCTTACCCATAGACTAATTACTGATCTTACCGTGGTAACGCGTCGCGTGCATGTTTGCGCAAGGGCTCACTGCTGCCGCGACACACGCACTCCTACACATGGCGCAGAAGCCACACGGGAATAGGCCTGTTGGTAGGGATATTTGGTGTCATGTTGGGGGGAGGCGGGGGGCGGTGTAAAACCACGGGAATGGGTTTTAATGAAGCAACCTGATTTCTTTACTTTAAGTTGGCATGCCAAACAATCTAAGGGACCGAGGGTTAATGAAGTAGCCACGGGAAATGGTTTAGGGAGGGGTTGTGATTATAAATCAACTTGGTTTGGGTGGTGTATGGGGAGGGTAAAACCACGGGAAATGTTTCGGAAATGGTTGGAGGGTTATGATTATAAATCCACCTGGTTGGTGTAGTTGCAGTGGGGGGGGGGGGGGGCGGTTGTAAGGGGTTTATGTGGTTTTAAAAGTACCGAGTTGATGCGGTTTCAGAGATAGGGGCTAATAAAGTAGCCACGGTAAATGGTTTAGGACTGGATATGGTTATATAAATCAATCTGATTGAGGGGGGTTGTAGGGGGTTTAATGCCTTTTAGGAGGGATATGGTTATTAATCAAGCTGGGGTTTTTTTTGGGGGGGGGGGGGTTGTAGGGGGTTTATGTGGTTTCAGAGGTAGGTATATGTGGCATAACCATCTAGCGGGGACCCGAGCGTAGCGAGGGTACGCCGCTAGTGTCAATACTGGACTAATGTACCATTTTCTTCCTTTTTCTTTCTTCTGACAAATGGTCTCATTGGCCGACCCATTGAAACAGTCTATTCTAGCATAAAAGTAACTTTCATGATTCTAGCTAGGTAAACCAGAGAGATCATGTTATTTCATGGACTTGTCTGATAAGTCCATATATCTTAATAACATATCTCTGGTACAACGATGGACCACAAGCTTATCATGAATAAATGTATGTCAAAAGACTCAGGGATTTGGTGGTCGGGAAGGTAACCTAACCCTAACCCTAACCAAAAATACTCAAGAATTTGGTGGTCGGGACGGTACCCTAACCCTAACCCTAACCCTAACCCTAACTCTAACCCTAACCCTATACCCTATCCCTAACCCTAACCCTAACACTAACCCTAACCATGCTAACCCTAACCCTAACCCTAACCCTAACCCTATACCCTATCCCTAACCCTAACCCTAACACTAACCCTAACCATGCTAACCCTAACCCTAACCCTAACCCTAACCATGCTAACCCTAACCCTAACCATGCTAACCATAACCCTAACCCTAACCCTAACCCTAACCCTAACCCTAATTCTAATCCTAACCATAATCTTAACCCTAACGCTAACTCTAACCCTAACCCTAATACTAACCTTAACCCTAACCCTATCCCTAACCCTAATCCTAACCCTAAACCCTAATTCTAACCCTAACCATAATTCTAACCCTAATTATTATTACCCTAACCCCAATACTAACCCTAACCCTAACCATATCCCTAACCCTTACCCTAACCCTAATCCTAACCCTAAATTTAATTATAACCCTAAACATAACCCTTACCCTAATTCTAACCCTAACCATAGCCCTAATTATAACCCAACCCTAATTATAACCCTAATTATAATTTTAACCCTAACCCTATTTCTAACCCTTACCCTAACCCTAACCCTAACCCTAACCCTAACCCTAATCCTAACCCTAACCCTAACCCTAGTTCTAACCCTAACCTATCCTTAACCCTAACCTTTACCCTATCCCTAATTCTAACCCTACTAACCCTAACCCTATTTCTTACCCTAACCCTAACCCTATCCCTAACCCTAATTATAACCCTAACCCTATCCCTAATTCTAACCAACCCTGATTTTAACCCTAACCCTAATTATATCCCTAATTCTAACCCTAACCCTAACTAACCCTAATTCTAACCCTATCCATAACCCTATCCATAACTCTATCCATAACCCTATCCATAACCCTATCCATAACCCTAACCCTAACCTTACAGCACGAACCGCCATGGACAAGCTGACGCTTTTTTTGTTTAGTAACTCAAGACTTAAGACACAGAGAATTTACATGACCAGTATTTGATTCATGTTCGTACATAGTGTACTAAGAGCACATACACAGCCAATCCAGAATTCCAATTTCACTTATTGTACAGCTTCAGAATGCTGTAAATTTGACATCGGAAATAACCTGATTAATAGCACATACACAGTCAATCCAGAATTCCACAAATTTCACTTATTGTACAGCTTCAGAATGCTGTAAATTTGACATCGTAAATAACCTGATTAATTACAGCACTGTAATTATTACCCAACTTGGTGTGTGTGTGTTTAATAATAGTAGATGATTGTCTAAGTCTGGGTGAGTGAGAGGTGTCCTACTGTGAAAGTGGTGTGTATCTGGTGTGTTAGGGTAGAGCTCTGCCATATAAATCATCACTAAAATGGTCACTGTCGATGAGTGCTATTAATTCCTTATAGCAAAGGCCGTGAGTGACCGATTCCAGTTCTAATTCGTACATGATGAACTGGGAAATGTTGCACATTGTACGCTCAGTCAAGGTTGTGATTTCAGCTCTAGAGACACTTTGTTTACAGTGGAAGTATTGGCCATATTCAGTTGGACATGAAAAATGTACCTATGTTGATGTCAAATAGGCACTTTGTTAAATACCCTACTGATAAACAAAAAAATCCTCATACAATTTATTACAGAAAATGTACACACTATCAAATTTTAAACCGCAGCAGACCGTCGTCCTCCCTAGTCGCCGTCAGAATCCACCTGTTCGTAAAGGTCTTACCGCCCTCACACTCACGGGATTTCCAAAGCCAATTTGTAAGTATCACAATATTTCTTTCTTTTGTGTTTCAAACTGGCAACACGCTTTGTTGTGACATTTCAATTTTTCCACTCCATTATTTACGGCGAAGGAATGTGAAAAGAGGGGGACGGGACATCCGTGATAGGGCTCCAAAATGTGGGTAAGTGAGCTATATTTTAATAATGTTCACATTAATTTGTTAATTGTATAGTGAATGATACATTGACTGTCATATTCACGAAGTTCTGAATAGTTATATTTTGTTTTTCCCGGTAAATATGCTGTTTTTCGGAAGGTGGTTTTGTTCACATGACCGGGGGTTATCTCTTTTCTTTCTAGCTACGTAAACAAGCATAGACAGCCTGAGTGTGTCGTCGGCGTCGTTTTTTAAATTATTCTTTACTGTAGCGCCTAGCGGGAACAGGCGATCCAAATTCAAGCAATTCTTGGAAATAGAAACGGGTTAAGATATTTAACCAAGGGCAAGGCATACATATAATTATCTGGACATTAAACATGATTTAGCTCATGACTACATCATGAGGCTGAGCTGTGTGCAGTGGCGTATCTGGGATTTTTTCCAGGGGGAGGTTCGACCCGACAGAAATTTTCGTTAAAAGTTGCCCCAAATTTTTTCCCAGTCAGTCACCTCGTGAATTTCACGTAAGTGGGGGGGGGGGGGGGGGGGGGGGATGGTCAAACAAAATATTTCGCACGGTCGCAGCTACAGTCACAGGGCTGTCAACCCCCCCCCCCCATCCCCCCCACCACCCCCCACGGCTGTTACGCCACTGGCTGTAGGCCTACCTATTTATTATTATTATTATTATATATTAAATTATTATATATCACAACTAGCCTAGGCCTACTAGACTAGGCCTATAGCAATAACACCCTAACATTTTATTTTGATCAAACTAGGCCTAGGCTATATTGAAATACATATCAAATTAAACTTAAAGCTCTTGATTTTAGAAAGACAATGGTTAGGCATGTTCATAAAATTTTGAAAATAAAAATATCGCTTTGAAAATGGAATAGGCCTAGGCCTACATGGAAACAAAGTACTTTGCAATAAAAACTGATGGTTCAACCATGTCAGCAGGCTGAATAATAACAACGTTATAACCAAAAGTAGTTTGCCTTATATTGCTAAAACTGGTCAAGTCATGCACATTTTAAACTATTTTAGCTTGTTAGGGCTTTAAAATCATGATGTCCAGTTGCTTGTGTGTGGTTAGTAAGACATCAGTGAATACATCCCAGCTTGTGTCTTCCTTTTTCGCTGGATTTAAATGAGGTAAACATGGAGTTTTGTACATATTTTGGCGACAAATTGTCAAAAAAAATGTCGCCCTCTGTAGTCAATGATATGAACATCCCTACAATGGTGCAATTTTTTTTTGAATATCTTTATCCGTTGATTTTTTATAAATTTTTGAAGTTAATTTTCCAAAGAAAACGCTTATTTTGGTCAATTTTACACCAATTTCTGTCGAAGAGAGAGCTCTATGTAAACTGTATGACTGTTAACATACTAAATGACCTTTGAACCTCATCAAAGTCTTGGAAAATGACCCAAAACGAGATTTTTAGAGAAGCTGTTTGACAGGTCAGAAATTAAGATGGCGACTCTGCAGAAGTAAACACACCAAAAGTGCTCTTGAAAAATGATTTATTTTGGATAAAATTTCACATCTATGGACGAAACAATACTCACAAATAGTGAAGTAGGTATTACCGTATTAGTTTACTTGTGTATTTAATATTATGTGATAAAACAAGCCCAATATATATATTTTTTGTTGTTGAAGATTTTCTGTTTTACATGGTGACAGAATAGGTAGCGCCAGGGTGTTTATGTCTACATGTACATATCATCATCATGATCATTATCAAACCAAAAAATTGTCGATCATAGCGACTACGATTCCCAAGCGTCCCATGAGACTCGTGCGTAACCGCATCTTCGCGATGGCAAGGATCTTCGCGATGGCAAGGGCTCAGTAAAACCGAAAGATGTGATGTACTTGTAAACAATTGACCAATCACGGCCCTAATCAACAAGACCCCGCCCCACATCCGTGTTGCGACTGTTTTGGAACGCACTGCATGCAAGAATGCTCAACCTTTGTAATGATCGCAAGCGCTTGGATCATGACGCTGTGGTTGACAATTTGTTGTTTTGATCATAGGCAGGATCATAAAATGTTGTATCTTAATTAATGTATCTCTATGAAAATGCATTATAAATATGATACTTATATCTATAAAATATAATGGTTCATCCATGACTGTAGCCTAGGTTTAATATTGACAAAGTTATTATGACCAAAAGTATTTTTCCTTGAAAATATTACTAATTGCATAAAAGTGGTTAGCCTTAGGCCTAAAGCGAAATTTGCTGAGTCATGGCCATTAGACATTTCTCCATAGAAACCTGTGCAAATTTGAAACCATTTTAGCTTCAGGCCAATTCCATGAAACAGTGGACATGGCAGTCAAAATTTTAAATTCATCTGAGCCATACAAATTTGGTCTCAAATGAAAGCTGAAAGTCTATATTTATTAATGAATTTTTATTTGAGATTAATTGAAATTACGTCTTTTGGTATGTTAAATTTTGGATTACTGTAAAAGCCAATATTTTCGCGTACAGATATTTTCGCGCATTTTAATATCATAGACATTTCGCAAATTGGTTTTTTTCGCGGGTGACTTTCTGGATGCACTGTACGAATGGTGAAAACAATATTTTTGTGTGTTATAATTTTCGCGAAAAGCGCGAAAATAAAACCACCGCGAAAATTTCAGCTTTTACAGTATGCAAATGAGTTATTTTTTTCCTAAAAATGGGTAAATTATATGAAAAATGAATACACCCTGTAGGCTGTATGTAAGAAACAAATGTAAAATATCCTCTTTTTATGTGTGTGTTTGTAACATTTAGACTGTATGAAATAAGTCCAAAATGGTTTTTTTCGTAATTGCGGCATTTGTTACACTTCAGCTGCTTCTGGCATTTTGCCTTCAAATCTGTCCTTCCGTTACCATAAAAGTAGCTCAAATTAGTATATTTAAAAAAATTGAAGAGTGATTAAAAAAAATACTGTAAAAGTGGAAATGTTTGCGCTACATTTATTTTCGCGCTTTTCGCGCTCAAATCAGCAAGCGCGAAAATTAAAACGCGCGAATATATTCGTTTTGTATGTAGGTCTATGCATGGAAGCTCAAAATCGTGAAAATAAAAACAAGCAAAATTGTTCAAAATGTGCAATGCGCGAAGATTTACACGCGCGAAGATTTACACTTTTACAGTATATATACGCACAGGCACAGCAGGTTTAGGTAGGCCTACAATATAAAACTATTCAATTCAGTTTTGGTCTTTCCCCTTATTAATTAAAACTAATTAATACTTGTCCTAACGGAAGGACAAACAAAATATGGTAACGGAAGGACAAAATATGGTAACGGAAGGACAAAATATGGTAACGGAAGGACAAAATATGGTAACGGAAGGACAAAATATGGTAACGGAAGGACAAAATATGGTAACGGAAGGACAAAAAGGCTGTCAATTTGTTTGTGTACTGCCACTTATAATCAAATTATCTTCCCAATTTGTGATGTTGGTGTATTATAAAGGGGTCAAAAAAAGTAAGTCCCCCTCTAAAATTAGATTACCTTTGTTTACATAACTTCACACAAAATTAGACGTTTTGAAAAATTGAAACGATTATGAAAAGATAAAACGCTTGGCTACCAATAGAAAGTTTTCCATTTTCGATATCATGTTTACTTTTCCCAAGACAGTCACAGTTCCCCAAAATGATGTTTTCAGAAAAAGTGGCACTTGGTCCTATACCAGTAAATTTTAAAACTCTTTATCGTGATTTTTTGTACGCAAATTATACTGCGTTTGTTTGCGTAACTCCGCACAGGATTATTCATTTTGAGAGATTTAAAAACTTGTGAAAAGAAAAAAACGCTTGGGTTTTCATTAAAAGTTTTTTCTGTTCAATATCATGTTTACTTTTCCCATAATTGTCTCATTTTCCCAAAACGATGTTCTCAGAAACAGTGGCAATTGTCAAAATCCTATACAATTTTGTTTGCGTAACACCTCCACACAATTAGACGTTTTAAAAAATTGAAACGTTTCTGAAAAGGAAAAACGCGAAGCTATCCGTACAAAGTTTCCCCTTTTCAATACCATCTTTACTTTTCACAAAAAGTCAAATATCCCCAAAATGATGTTTCTGTTAACATGAAATTTGCCAAAATACAATACAAGTAAGTGCCACTTTTTCTGAAAACATCCTTCGAGGAAATGTCACTGTTTTGGAAAGAAGTAAACATGATATCGAAAACGGAAAACTTTCTATTGGTAGCCAAGCGTTTTCTCTTTTCATAATCGCTTACATTTTTCAAAACGTCTAATTGTGTATGAAGTTATGTAAACAAAGGTAATCTAAATAGAGGGGGACTTACTTTTTTTGACCCCTTTATGATGTTGCTAAGTGTTATAGATGATTGCACCACTCTATTTAATTTAAGTGGCTTTATTGTTATGTTAATGATCCTTGTCATTGCCTATATCATAGTCTGACGCATTAAACTTGTTTCATATTATTAATGCTAATGGGCAATGTTCCTCTTCAGGCCCTATTAGTATTATCATCTTGTGTGCAATCAAGAGTCATTCCATGCCAATTGGGACAGGCACCTCACCATAGGTCATGGATTTTGCTCATATTTCACTCAAAGGTACTTTAGGTGGTTCTCAGGGGTAGCGCTAGGTTTTTAAATCAGGGATTTTTAGAACCCTGAGGCTGAACCCCATAAAAGTTTGAAAATTAAGGGGTTGTTTTGGATTTTCAGTGAATTTATAGCGCCAAAATGAAAAAATATAGCACAAGAACCCCCTGTAGCGCTATCCCTGGTGGTTCTATAGAGGAGGTCGAAAGGAAAAATTCAAATTCCATTCCGTTCGGTTGCTATGTTCTTACAAAGTTCGACGACCGTTGCTAAGAATGGGCTATTTCAATGTTCCACAGTTTAAAGTTTTTAAAGTTTTTTCGGGTGCAGGAACACGGCGAGTGGCAGATCTGGCCTCCGAAGGGCATGGCCCACAAGACGAAGTACGTTACTGGTCAGTGTCAAGAGTCGCGGGCACAATCAGTGCACGGGCGTACAGGTTCTCGTTTGAGAGCCGCTCCGGGTAGTACACGCCAAGACAGTAGCGCATCAGGGCACGGTGAAATGCATCAAAGCTGTTGCCCAATGTTTCCGTAAAACTGCCAAAGCTTCGCAACTGTATAAGAGTACAGATTCCACCGTAGACTTGAACAGCTGCATTTTGGTGCCGTCGCTGGCCGTACTGTTCCACACAGCTGTGAGTCTCCGTGCTGCGACCTATGCAATCTGTCGCTGTCGTTACAATGCACCAGTGTTGTCTGCCACATTACATCCCAAATAGCAGAATTCGTCACAAACCGTAAGGGTGATACCTGATGTGGTATGGATGTCCGTGTGTGAAGTGTCGCCAACAAACATGACCTTGGTTTTAGTGGCGTTAAGGCGAAGGCCGACCTTTGCTGATGCTGTCTCGGAACGGTGCAGTTGGCGCTGGACAGCCTCTCCGTTGTCGGACATCAATGCGGCATTGTCTGAATATGCAAGAGTGAGCGATGTACGCATAATGTAGTCCATGACAATCACAAATAAGTATGGTGCCAGAGTATCGCCCTGTAGTACTCCCGAAGTTGTGTCAAACTCGTCGGTGCCACCATATGATGTACGAATGCACGCAGCGGTATCTGTGTATAGGGACATAATAGCGTTGATGAAAGTACTCACAGGAGTGTTGTATAAAGCCGTCATAGCGCCCGGTAATGCTAGTAAATAAATGACCAAGCACTGATCTTTTGCCCAAACCAAAACATCGAATTTTGATCTAATAATGCTGTCAGCACTGGATTGTTTGTTTAAAATCTGAGTTTTAGCACACAAATACTAATTTTTATCAGCGAAAACCGATCCTTATTGTTTACTTTGTGCATGCAGTGCCGCCGATGAATAACCATACGTCATTGATACCGGGACTTTCGGTCACTAACATATAATGCACAATGTTGTGCTTGTTGGACACTTTCTTTAACCTAACCCTATAGGCTATAACACCACACGGCAAAAGATTTTTTCTTCTTAAAGGTATATGTTCCGATCACCTTTTTTGGGGCTATGATTTTTTTTCAAATCATTCATTCATGATATTTTGATATCAGAAGAATCCCCATATTTTTCTCATTATATCTGTAAAATCTTAGGGACCAGGAATGTTCCATTAAGAAATTATATGCTAACAACATGTGGTGAATTACTGCCAAAGGTGGTTAACCACCAGCCAGTTTGTGAACTACTCAATGGCGCAACATTATATTTATTGTGACCTTGTGCTTTTAAAATTAGAACCATTGGAATTATGCAACTCAAACTTTGGAATGTGACAATTTTAAGGATGACCATTCATGTAAAATAGAAAACATCAAGTTGAAATCGGGCCAGCAATCAGAACATCTACCTTTAAAGGTATATTATGTGATCTTTTCCATGGGACGCCCTCAATCCTCGAAAAAAAAATGGAAGCAGATTTTCTTGCAGATTTACTTTTCTGATCATAAATATATTCCAAGTTACAGAGCGATACGATTCCGAATAACCTCAAAATCATGGTTTAAAGAATGAATTTAGAGTAAAATTTGAAAAATAGATTGTTTCGAGTTGAAAAATAGATTGTACCGCTATTTTTCAAACCATGATTTTGAAGTAATTAGGAATCGTATCTGTAACTTATATAAGATCTTTATGATTTATGATCAAAAATGCAAATCTGCAAGAAAATCTGCTTTCATAGTAAAAATCAATGATAGAGGGCGCTACTTGGAAAAGATCACATAATATGCCTTTAAGTAGAAAATTCACCCGAAAGGTCAACCCGACCCCCCCCCCCCCCACATGAACCTCCAGCACCAAAGCCCATCTCCATTCCACTACGGCTGTCAAGACTACTCGGCTCAGTATATTCGCCTCGTAATATACTAGACTGGGTCCATTTTGTAGCCCAAAAACTTGCACGCCGGGTTATAAAAACAGGCTGGCCGTGTTGTTCCTGTGTGGTGTAGTAGATACAGATTTGTGCACTGTTTTTGCACTTTTGTTGTGTTGTGATGGACCTACGGCACATAATCTCCTGGCCACAGTTCAACATACGTGGGCGCACTTCGATCAGGCTGCGCACGCATGCTTGAACTCACAAAATACTGCCAACCAACAACACCAAAGCACCTGATTGGTCAAATTTAAACTGAAGCCTTTTCAACGATCGTCACGCTGCGCTGTATCCACCAATGCAGTGCTCCCGCTGCGCCATAACCAACGACGCAGTGGGGCGTGATGGTGCGTGGAAAAGCTCATGAGTGTTTCAGTTCTCACGTTTGAGCACCAACCAATCAGAGCCTTGAGGTCGAGATGACGTAGTGCGCACAACGGATAACCACTGCACCGTTTTGGGGTGAGGTTGAGCAGGCATACTTTACGCGAGCTCAACCTCATGTGACGTGGGCCCATTAAGTTTTCTTTCACATTTGATAAAAAATCTATTTAAATGCGATTTGTCCAGCAGTGACCATTTACATTTAAATACATGTTGATAAAATTGATGAAATAAAAAATGTGGGAATAATTGGATGACATTAATAATTTTTCATTGAGTTGAGTCTACTCTATATGCTATTTGCATCCATTTTAGAATGAAGGCAAGCCTCTTCCCTCATCGCGCGCGCCAACCGCGTCAAGCGATGCACAAACCTGCATGAAACCACGACGCAGTGTGGCGTGATAGTGCGTGATCATGAATAGAGGGCGCCCCTGGAAAAGATCACATAATATATGCATTTAATTTATATTTAGGGTTAGTATTTTAAAAATATATAAAAATACTATACAGCCATACTGAAGACTACATCATTCAGCCATACCAGTACCACTGATGATCATAGAATTGGGCTTTAAATTTTAAAAGGCCTTGCTCTTTGTTGATGTTATTGCTTTGCTCTGGACACATTAATAAGCTGGCAAAGATAGGTAACAATAAAAATGTCCTTCATAATCATTTCAATCAATAGAAAAGCTCTCCAGTCCCAGGTCCTTATATAAAGCTTTACTTTTATTATAGCATTGGTAAATAAAAGCTCCCTCCCTCTCTTTGTGTTATCAAAAAACACAAATTGATTCATGTACCCACCCAGTGTTCACTTGCTCAGTGTTGACTGTTTACATCCTGCCCTATTGGCTCTAAATAGATCTAGAAATTTCCAGGTAAAATGCATTATGCGAGTGACGTGCAATTGGTGCAATGTTGCATCAGCCAGTAGCAGAGCTGTGCTTTGTCCCTGTGGGAGGCCAGTGTTCCTAATATGGTAGTGGCATTACCATATATGGTATGGTGACTCAATTTTGTCGTGTGGATATCCACGTTGCTGTTGTGTTGGCTCTCCTTGTGACATAGCTAACATGGTTGCTAGTTGTGTGATGTTATAGCTCAAAATAAGTTATTATGATGACAGGGTGATTCCACCCAACTTCATTTATTCTGTTAGCAACTTTAATTTTGGTTCAAAATTCCTTCACAGGGATGGCACTGGATATTGATCTACTATTTGATTGCTTTTGTCCTGTTTTGGTCCCATTAAATTGTTTCAAAATAACCTTCAAAAGTGGCAATTGGGCTACCTGTTTTCATCAATTGGGCTACTCAGGCCATATTTTTAGTAGCAACACTGGCAGCTAGTCTTGTGACATGGCTAATTGATTGTGGTTGTTGTGTACTGCTGGCAAATCATTTCCATTCAGGACTCCAGACAAGAAAGAACTGCTGCTGCTATATAGGATGTGCGAGGGCCAGGTTATATTTACATCGCAAGAGAGTGTTTTCAGAAGAGAAGGTAGACAATATTTTCACTTTTAAATAGCCGTGTCATTCATTATCAATATTCAGTAAATCTTATTTTCTCATCATTGATGAGATGGAGGATTTATTTCACAAAATGTGATGAGTTTGATTTGTTGTTTACAAATGTAATCATACAAGTTACAACTTGCTTGTTAAAAACATTGTATCAGAAATCTGATTTGTGTCAGTATTGCTTGCTGGTGAATGTATTACGTAAATAACGTTCAATCAAAGTATTATATGGAATCTTGCCATACCATTCTTTGTTGTTACTATTTTTATACGATTACTTACACTATATTAACAAGCGCCGCGGATAGAGCACTGGATTCATAAACCAAAAGTTGTGGGTTCGAGTCCCGTTGTGGTCAACATGTTGTGCTCTTGAGTGTAACGGCACTTTTAACCGCAATTACTTCTCTCCACCTGACCCAGGTGTGAAATGGGTAGCTGTTTGGGGATAATCACAAGTGTCTAATGATAGTAATATGTGCCATTAATTTGTAAGATAGGCAGTAATATCCTACATGGACTTTCTAAAGTGAAGCGAACTGATTTTGATGTATCCTATCTGAGCAGCAGAATAAACGTAAAGCACTTTGAGCATACTTAATTTGATTTAGCGATATATAATTATAAAAGCATACATTTATTAATTTAGAATCCATGTCTTTTTAAAACTGTATGTTGCACAACGGAGTGAAAACACAATTCTATTCATTATGATGCAAGATGTTGTTCCTTAAAATCAGAAGAAGGCAATACCATTTCGGTTATCATTATAATATGCTGCAATGGCAACCAATAGATTCTGCATCAAATCATATCATGTTATGATGTTGTGCTATCAATCATATAACATTGTGGATCATGGAAGTATGGTGAATTGAAACCAGGAAATGATCTTTCATCATCTTCCAGTAGTTCACCAGGAAATGATCTTTCATCATCTTCCAGTACATAGCCTTTCCATATTGTAGCAAAGATTTTCTGTACTAGAAAATCTTTGATTGTAGTATACTATTAGACTAAAAGGGTGTGTCTACTAATAATAATATCTGGGGACAAGGTTGATTCTTGTAGAGGTCACACACTGTGCCTGTGTTTCACCACCAGTGACAGTTAATAACTACTGTCACTGGTTTCACACCCTGCTGAGACTGAGAGACTCTAGGTCAATATCAGGTGGATTGTGTAGCCTTGATCCCGCTTCTAAAATTATTTGAAATCAGGTATTCGGCTAGGCTACACTGTAATTATTAAAGGCCAGAGATACGTAAGCTTATTTCAATATTTTAAGTGATTAAATATAACATTCAAAATAAGCCTCAAATGTTATATACAGGCCCACACCACCCACCCTTCTCTCACTCCCCAAAGATGATGCTGTACCATCAGACCCTCTCATGCCCGAGCATTTCGGGCCGGTGACACTGAATAAATAGGTGAATACTTCCTATCGTTGGAGAACGAAGTTTGAGTGACAAATTGTTGTGACCGAAACTATAATGTATCATAATAATTATCATGAAGCTATTTTAATTGACGTACACTGACTGATTGGTTCTTTTTTAACAATTGGCCCACCTCCACTTGTGTTGTTGTGGCTATTTGAATTTGATGTATGCCTCCAGGGATATAATTACGTAACCAACCTCGCAAATCCGTTAAGATTCTCGCGGGAAAATGTTGCGAGAATCCATGGATTATTGCAAAATTAATGAAAATAATATCAAGAAGAAAGCTAAAAGCTTGCACTTGCACAATTTCCAAATTCGGCATGTTTGTTGACTAAGGGTCAAATACCAGTCATCTAAGGTCCTGTTTTGGACTTAGCAAAAAAACACCACCTGGATTCATGCGGTAGTGATTTTACGCGAATCGATTCGCGCCGAAATTCTACCCCTGGATAGATAATAACTATTCGCCATATTTTGGTAATATTAACCCAACCCGCCATCCCCTTTCCGCTCTGTATAAATATGATTTTACCCTGATAAAGATGTGCCCAGGGAAGAGGCTTGCCTCCCCAAAAAAGTTGGCATGCTCAAGTTTGTTTTACAAGCGGCTAATTGCATACATTCGTAGGTTTTGTTACTTTTAATATTTGAATTGATAATTTAAATGCGTAATATTTTTGTACATCCAGTTTGTTTTGTTTACATTTTGCACAAAGTTATCTAAACCCAATGAACTTTTTTCAAACCCAAGTAACACTATTTATTATCTATCATGATATATCGAGCGCACCGGTCCTGGGCAGCGGCCCAGGATTTGTTTGAAGTCCATGCATCTATCTATCTATATAGATCCTATCTATCTGTCTGATGCTTTTAAATTATAGTAGAGTATTGACATTTTGTATTGTTGTACCTCGTGACGTTATGGTGTGATGTGCATCTCGTGATATGCCCTATCCTATCTACATAGGCAGCAGCTGCTACGCTGCACTGTGTCATCATCATGTAATACCGGTATCATTACCAGGTTGAATTAATCACAGGGATTTATTTATGCATACTATTTTATTTTCATTTGAACATCGACATTGCTAGAACTCTTAAACTAAAACAATACTGTATGAATAGACAACAATTGCAGTTTCAATTGCAATATTGAGCTCAACTTTTAATAATGACGTTTAAAATTATAATGTTGTTAATAATTATTACCAGAACTTATGAACCATACATGTTGTGGATAAAAATAAATATGCATGTTTGTTATAATTGTTATGATGTCAAATTCAACATAAATATTTTTTATTGGAAGAGAAAGAGTGGGTACCATAATTTATTTATTTTCAACAGCGTCTTCCAATGAATTCAATTCAACAAATTGTGTGTACATACAGTACACATCAAACAAGTTTTTGATGCGCTATTTCCCAGAGGCTCAAAGAACTTACAAAGATACACAAATAACATCTAGGTTAACATAATAATATAATGAACACAATTAGATGGGGAACACAATTTGCTGCCTTGAAGCCAATAACAGAAATATATTATGATAGGTAGATCAGAGAAGTGTATGAATGTTAAGGTTTAATAAAAAAATAACATAATAAGCGTCCCCTCCCGAGCTTCCTTTTTTGGGTCCACTTCAATTTTATTTATTTTTTATTTATTTCAGTCATAACTTTTTTGTTCAGGTGTTTCAGAGTTTGAGATTTTTGTAACTGCTGTGTTTCTTTCTTATAATATGCATTTATGGTTACCAAACCCTCAGAACGATGAAATTAGAACAATATAAAGAAACCTCCAAAGAAACCTCCTTCTCTTTGAGGTTCGCAAATTTTTGAATACTGAATAGCCAGTCATTCTAGACGCTGTAAAAGTGTATGCATGGTTTATGGTTGTTCTTTAGAGAAGTCCCCATTGAAGACATAGCCGTAGGATATACCCGGTATATATACTAAAGGAACTCCGTAGATTATGAGCAGATGCTGTATTAATACAGTCAAATATGGTTAGCTCAATCTGTTTCCTTCCTTAGCTGAAAACAGAGATACAGCACCAGATAACTGGATTCAGGAGGAAAAAAATTCCCCAGATAGATGTCCATACATTGACAAGGTTAATACCATTATACTCAGAGTTACCAAAAATAGAAATAGTTTCCTTTTCTGGTTTTTTACCCAATTCACGTCATGTAATCTAACTCAACTCTATGTAATGTCGGCTGACTTTCCAGAATAGAACTTTTTTTCTTCAAAATCAAATTTACAAACATAAAATCTGGAGTTAAAATCTGGTTTGTATTTTTGCTTTACTGCCAATTTAAATGCCCATTTCTATAACAATGAAGAAAAATAGATCAATATTTAGTAAGTTCAATGACCATTACAATCCCATTCTTTGGCCTATTTATGACCACTCAAGTCCAGCACATTCCTGGTATTCTGTCCTTGACAATATTGGTAATCCCCAATTCATGTTGTGTGATTCACACAGGGCTTACAACCAGTGTAGCCAAACAAACATTGAACGAACTAGCCCAAATTGTGGGTAAATGTAGCCCAATTATTCCAATTTATTGGATATCAATGTAAACATTTCGACACAAAATTAGCCCAAATTGCCACCTGTGGTGGACAATTTGCAGCCCAATTACTGTATCCAGGTGGAATTGTTCACACAATGTGGTCCAGACAGGGCTTTGTATGCAAATGACCTTTGATTACAAGGGCCTTTGTAAACACAACAATACAAGGGTTCTTTAATATTTATCAGCTCCAGCTCTTTAAAAATGGTCATGACTCTCTCTGACTTATTAGATCACCTGCCATGATTAGATAGAGGAGATAGATATTATGAGATAAACTTTGAGGTACCTTGGACCATGCTTGGACTTGACTAAAATAAAATATATATCTCAAAACCTATCCATTATTCATGTCTGTATGATATCATTGATATTGCGCCTTGGATTAGATCTTGTTTCTATCTAAATATTAAAATGGCGCATTATATATATGCTTCTGGACATTTTATTCTGATTATTTATGTTGTTGGTATTGTGTGTGTATCTGTTTCAATGATCAAAGCACCAAAGAGTTGTTTTGTTGGTTATTTGTTTATTTATTTGTTTGTTTATAATGGTTTTTCATTCAGATGGATGTCCGTCCAGTCAGTGTCAGAAACATGAAAATACCTGTTCTATGTATAGTCTTTCAGATTTTCGAGATGAAAGCACCTTATTTATAAATAACCATTCAACAATTATTTCAATTCTTCATTGCTGTCAAATCAATTGAAATAACTCTATACAAATTATCGAAAAATTACAATCAGTCCCGGCAAGCCCGTGACAATGTAATTGCTACCAGCTGTTGTAGCATTGTTCTAGTAATAGTAGTATTGTTTGTCTGATAACTCATATCGCAATTATTCCAAGGGTGACAACAAACAAACACGAGGGAGCTTTATCCTAGGGTGTGGTGCACATCAATACTATTTGTCATAGTCGGTCCTGACTAACAGTAGTTGTTAGATGAGAGTATGATGATGATTGATGATGCATTTGGTATTGGTACATGTAGTAGTTTATCACTGGGCACTGGTATTTCATTGGTGCATTGTGTGGATATGCTTATTCAGTCTCACAACAAGGTACATTCGGAGAAATCAAGACCTTTGTATTTTTGCTTGCTTAAGGCGTTCATTCCACCAACACCATGTCATTTTTATTCACTAATATGTCAGTTGACCAACAGCCTCTCATTATTGTCCAAAAATCAGGTGTATAGAGCAGATGCATCTAGGTTATCCCATGCATTGTAATATATCGAGGTAAAGGATGTCAACTACCCACCTTGCACCTGCAGAATCGAAATTGAGAGGATTCAAGAAAAGGCGCCGCCAGCATTTTCTGAGGCATTGCAATAACTTGTTTTAAATTCGAAATAATAACGTATTGGGTTTTGTGTGTGTGTTTTTCAAATTAGGCTATGCCCGAGATAGAGACAGTGACGCAAGGACAGGTGATGCCAGAAGAGGAGTTCAACAGTGTATACCAACCATACCAGGTAGGTCTAGTGCCAAAGTACATTGTGTAGATTGTGTTAGCTCAAGTTGGGGTGGGGGTAACATCAGTGCATATTCTAGTGTATGCACCGTGATATCGTGCATGTAACTCCAAAATGAATTATATACATCTGCACGATCAAAAATGTTTGCATTGTGGCGCAGAAAGTGCTGTACTGCACATGCTGATGTCACCTTCACCTTCCAACTAGACCTGACACAGAGTATAGCTCGAATTGGAAAGGGAGTATAATACCTTAGTTCATATAGGTCCTTGCAAAAGATTGCAAAAATAATCAAAGCCGCTAGCCCACCAATTGAATTACGATGGTTAAGTATGTGATCAGATTCTTACAGGCAGTTTGCCTAAATGAAGTGACATGATTTCGACGATTCACCAGTAGCAACAACACAGCTATTTCACAAGATTTTGGTAAAATTCTTGACAGTGAAAAGACCACAGTAAAGGTCCAACGTTGTAACAGCGCTGCAAGGTTTAAGCAGTCAAATTCAAGGATGAAAATAAAAAGTGAATGGCATTTCACTCTTTGTATTGGGTGAGTGACATTGCTGCACTACAGTGCAATGCTCAGTAACCCAAAGGCGCTATGTAATTTGTGCACCATTTCATGTTTCTATGAGATCATACATTGCATGCACAACATCGCAACAGACCTTGTTTCATGAAACCGTTTCTTTTTCTTTTTAAATGTACAGCACACTTCTACATCCAGGATGCTATCACCAGATGACAACTACATGGCGCCGTCTAGGCGACCCAGCACATTGGATCTTATGAACATGTCACACCATGGTAGCAGCAGCAGTAGTAGTACTAACAACCATGACAACTATGTCAACAATAACGTCACAAGTTTGCCCATCATGATCGGAGGGATATCAGGTAGGAATATCGCGCCATCTCCTAAACTAACTCCCTTAGAGAATGCACATGATTAATTAGACATAGACAAATCAATAGTTACAGGTTGGGGTCTTGACTGTATCCGAGAGAATGTAAGAAATATATGTTTTATAGCTGACACTTTTAATTTGAAAATCTACTGTCAATTTTGATTGAAATACTTGGATATTGAAAATGGTCTGCATTTCCTGTTGTTTACTTTATAGGCCTAATTAATGCTTAAATTCTCATAATGCT
Source organism: Ophiura sarsii (assembly GCA_035610835.1). NCBI lineage: Eukaryota > Metazoa > Echinodermata > Ophiuroidea > Amphilepidida > Ophiuridae > Ophiura > Ophiura sarsii. The sequence continues at coordinate 61,824,547 of CM069441.1, read as the reverse complement.
CCTAGCTGACCAGATATTAATAACGGCATATCTCCAGAATTGCCTCTTTATTAATTATCTTCCTGATAAACACGCAATATAATATAAGTTTGTACACAATAACACACTGCTGTAGTTGTTATATTTTGAAATATCAATATTTTGTTCAGTTAAATTAAAAGGGAAATTTAGCTGGGGAATTACAATGGGAATTCCCCGATTGTATCAGTTCTATTAATACACTGCCTGTTATGCATTGCGGTATGTACCGCAAAGCATAACAGGGAGTGTATTAATAGAACTGATATAATTGGGCAAGTAATGAGTTGTTAACATTTTCGAATGGGTTTTCCCACAGAGGAAGCTAAATGAAATGATTTGTGTATAGGAAGCAATGTGCAACACATGACAATGTGCACACATACAGGTCAATGTTGCATTGTGTTCTTCAAAAGTAGATGATGTGGCCTTAAAGTAGCGAATTTGGCAGCACTTCTAAGTGCTAATCATAATGTAACCATGACAACCCACAGATCAACCAATGGAGAGCAAGATGTCCTCGTCCTCCTCGCTAGAATGCATCATACACGAACAGACAGAACAGATGAACAGGAGACGACGACGGAAGAAGAAGAGACGTACAGCAAGTGTGGGACTCAGTAAATTTGATGGTATGTTTTTGTGTGCATGGCCCACTCTATAACTTAAATTAGTCACATTTTGCTTATTTGTTGAGATTTCACAAATTAAAAGTGATCCATCCCATAGCACAAATAATTTAATTTGAAATAATTGATCATTATTTTGTTTAAAAAAGGTACTTTGTAGAGAAAGAGAGAAAACAAACATCCAGTGAGAAACACTGATGAGTAGAGATGAAGGAGGCTATCAACTTATTGATTTTTACCCATTATAATTTTTCTTCTCTTTATTTAATACAGACGTTTATCTGTTGACTGATGAGTTCTTGGGGTCGGGTGCATATGCATCAGTAAGGACGTGTATATATATTCCAACGGGTAAACAACAAGCAGTTAAGGTAAGAAAGATCATATCTCTCAAATTATTCACCTATAATTTTTTAATAAGACGATCTTTCGCATTGCATTAGAGAACACCATGTGTAAACATTCTGGTAACACAACTTCTATTTGGCACATGAACAAAAAGCACCTGGTTATTATTAGGCTATCGATGCTGTGCACAGATGAGTGACCCCCTAAACATTGTTGCCAATCACCCTTCTGACAACCAATATCGGAGATTTGATATGTGATCCCTTCTTAACCCTAACCCCGGTTTAGGATTTTTGACCGGGATCACAATTTTCGAGGAAAAAACACCAACTAAATCTCCGGGAACCTGCCGGGATTCGATCCGGGGACCCTCCGTTCTCAAGCCCCACCTTCCCTCCACTAAGCCACGGCCCTCAGCTACACATTCGTGCAGTATACTGCACTCATTATATAGGCTCGGTTGACTACGTCATCGAAAACCGACGGCGCATGCGTTTGGAGAGGGACTTTGGATTAGCATTTTTTAGCACTCAGGGGGGTTAGGGTTAATGTCATGATGAATGATCCTAACAGAATCACTCTTGTAGTATCATTGTGCATGCGGTTGTCCTATTGCCTGGGGCACCATTTAAATTATGTGTCCATGTGCCTTGGCATACAAATAGCTCTCCATCATCTAATATGACCGTACAAACGTGCAAGAGGGTACATCGCACAAAACCCCATTAACTGGGTACACAATGGCATAAATATTGCAAAAATGGTCGGAAATCACACCCAGTGTTTTTTCAAATCTAATGCAATTAACATTTTCTTATCATAAAAAACAAAATTGTTAGTAGCTCACAATTCTTGCATAATTTTGTCCTCTGTAGATTATCCAGAAGCGACCAGGCAACAGTCGCAGTAAAGTCTTCCGTGAAATTGAGACCCTTTCTCACTGTGAGGGACACAAGAATATCCTACAACTCAACGAATATTTTGAAGAAGATGATTGGTGAGTTGGAACAAAAATTGTCCTTTTTCGTTTGGTGAACTCATTTGTTTTTAAAAACAGAATGTCCAGTTCTACATTTACAATTGGGACACATTCAAGATGAATAGTAGAATCAAGTTTAGGGACGCACCATTTGATTTTCAGGGGGGGGGGCATGGAAGTTGGGGTCGGGCGGAATTTATTTTTTTCGCCACCAAAGTAGGCAGAATTTTTTTTTTTTGCCGCCTTCGGCGGCAAGTATTTTTTTTTTTTTAGCAAAGCCGGCAAAGTTTTTTTTTTTTAGGTTTTAATGGTTTTCTTTACATTGAGTTGGGCCTTTTGGGTGAGTCATCTTTTCTTTTTTTTTTACTCGGCAGTAGGTTTTTTTTTTTTTTTTTCCTGGTTGGTGGGCAATTTTTTTTTTTTTTCCTGGATAGTGGGCAAAGTTTTTTTTTTTTTTAAACTTCCATGCCCCCCCCCTGAGTATCTAATGGTGCGGTGCGTCCCTTAGTTAAGGGCAGGCCCAGCAAATTAAGCCTGCTGCAAATGTTCAGGGGCAGTGTAAGCATGTGTTTCTGGCTCAATGGCTATAAATGCATGCAACAGCTGTTAAAATAGTGGTAAGAAATGGTGTCAAATACCATTTCCTGGAAACTGTGGTCAGGTGCAGTTCAGTGTGCTTACTCTTGAAATCTGAGCAACAGCTACGATAACTGTATACATGTACATTTAATGGGAAAAGGAGTATAGAATGTAAAAAGATGAATCCAACGGAACCAGGAACAAAACACACCAAGGATCAGAAAACTGATAAAAAAGGATATCTCGAAAAAGGAGTGTTTTATTGCAGAGCATACTATTGCTACTTCAGTGTATATATCCTGAAACATAGCACAGTAAATGTGTTGGTAATAAGAAAAAAAACCAATAATTTTTTGTCGTTAGATCAAATCCAATTATTTGTCTGTCCATTTTCTTTGCAATTTTAGCTTCTACCTCGTCTTTGACAAGATGGAAGGAGGCACTGTCCTGCATCAAATCGAGCAACGTAAAACATTCACTGAACAAGAAGCTAGCGATGTAATCCGGGACATTGCCAGCGCACTCTGCTTTCTGCACAACAAAGGTGAGGCTAACAAACTTTCTTGTTTACCCAATCCCAAGGGTTTAGATTTTAATAAGAAGAATCTCTAGTCATTTTGTTAGGTTGGATAATATCCTTCAACACAAATACAATGCAGGAAATAACCAGGCTGATACTCTGCTGCTTGCTTATGACGTTGTCCCGGCCTCTAATAACGTGTAGCCTTGGGCAGTGTGCCAGACATTTGGGCAACAAGGTATTTCCAGTGTTGCCAAATCTATTCATATTCAGCCCAGTGGGGCTACAGTTTGTTACTTTGTCCACATTGGAACCAATTGTGAAGAAAGAAAACAGTGGGCTGCTTGGCTGATGACCAATATTTGTTGGTAACACTTGGTATTTCCTGAACTGTGCCAAAGGGTCTTCTGCATAGTTTCTACAGTTGAGAGTGCCAAGTTTTCAACAGTTGCGTTTATGATTAAAGAAAAGACATAAACGACCTTTTTGAATACCATGACCACTCCACCCACCCTTAATATTGTGTTGTGCATAACCAAAAACCTTACACAAAGCCAATTGACATTCATGCATGGTATAAACAACATACTTCAAGTTCCTCTGAATGTTAACTTGTATCAAATTCAACAAACAAACACATTTTTGTTTTGATGTGTAAGCAACAATCTGTTTCACAGACCCTAAAATATCAGTAATTTCTCATAGGGCTACAAAACAAACCCCATCCTGTTCCACGGGCAAACGGACCTCTCGGGTAGAGTCTGGGGGTAGTTATAGGAATTTGGGGGCATTTTCAACAATTTATATTCATCGAGTACACATACTATACTGTAAAACCACTAAAATTCGTGAGGGGTGTGGATTCCTGAAACTGACAATTTTGATTTGAAAGTAATAGTAAAATGTCCAGATTCACAAAATTAAAATGCCTGCTAAAATAGCAGTAATTTTAAATTCGTGAATTTATAGTGTTTTACATTAATTAAAAAATAATTATAGACACGGACAAACAGGCGTGAATTAATTTTAACAAAGAAAGGCACTCTACATGCCTCTGTCAACCTTACAGATTTGATTTTTAAATACACTGTTTTGAATAGATAGATATGGGTAAACGAAACAATAAACAAATAAATAGATATCAGTTTTAATTGTTTGTTGATGATTTCTTTCCTCCTATAGGTATTGCCCATAGAGATTTAAAACCAGAGAACATTCTGTGTGAAAGTGTGTACAGCATATCGCCCATCAAGATATGCGACTTTGGACTGGGGAGTGGAGTACCACAAAGTAATAGCCAGTACTCACCATGCACCACACCAGAGCTGCTCACACCGGTAAGTTGATCTAGATTTGTGAGAGGGTTGGAGGGAGAACACACAATGTAACAGCAGCATGTGTCATTAATCAGACCACAGCATCTTAAAAGTAAATACAGAATTTAGCGGAGAAAAAAAAGGCACTCTGCATGCTTCAGTCCAACCATAAACAATTGCATTTGGTTTAGAACTATCCTACAATATAGACCCCTATTTCCTACAGACAAGCTCTTACAATCTACATATCTAGGACAAAACAAAAAGGCAGAAATTTAAATTTGATCAGATTGGATCAAAATTTGAGAGTGCCAACCTTAATAAAATCTCGTAGTATCAGTATTTCTTTGAGTAATGCACCGTTATACCCTTGCAATATGTTTACATCAAATACTTTACTCATCATTCTTTTCCTAGGTTGGTTCCTGTGAGTATATGGCCCCAGAGGTTGTGTCAGCATTTATCGATGACAGGGATGAAGCCTCGGCGTACGACAAACGCTGCGACCTGTGGAGTCTGGGTGTCATCTTGTACATGGTGCTCAGTGGAACGCCACCGTTTGTTGGAAATTGCGGAGAGGACTGCGGTTGGGACAGGGGCGAGGCGTGTCGGGAATGCGAGGTCAGTATCCATTGAATTCCAAAATACAAGTTGTATAATATCATGTCAAAATTCAAAGACACCAGGGTCCATTTTATATAGTACAAGACGTGCTCACTCAACATTACTCAATAATTGGAATACAGTATAGCAGAGTCACTCCAGTATGTCACACAGCATCAGGGTTGTAGCTAGCCACATTTTAGTGCCGGCTAAAATCTCACACATTTATCGCCACGCTCTTGCATTCTCTGCCATTTTGTGGTATTTGATGTACATTTACTCAAATTTGGAGTCTTAGAGCTGGTTAATTTGCCTGAAAATTGCTGTGAGTGCCGGTTGTTTAGCCTTAGTGCCGGTCGCTACCGACCGGCACCGACCAGTGTAGCTACATTCCTGCACAGCATATCAAAAGGAATAGAAATCCAAATTAACTGAATCCATGTCAGGTGTCACCATGGTAATTCTCTGCATTGTATCCAATGAAATTCTGGTGTGTAGATTTTTTAACATTGCATATTGTGTGTTTCTATTTGTACAGGACGAGCTATTGAACAGTATCCAAGCCGGTATCTACGAATACCCCGATAGAGAATGGGCTGGTATATCAGATGCTGCAAAAGACCTTATCTCGCATCTGTTGGTCCGCGATGCCAGACAACGCTACACGGCTGGAGATGTCCTGCAGCATCCATGGGTAAAACAGGTAAGGAAACAAGACGCACATGGACAAGTTTGCTAGCTTAAAAACCTGAACAAATTTCAGAACCGCCAAAGAATGTTGTTTACTTACACATAGAAAAAAATATCAATTTATTTAACATACCTTAATTACACTTTTCCAAGTTTAATCTGATCTACTGCAATCATTATTATAGTGAATAGATCATAATTCTAAATAAATATGTAGAGCATATTATAATCATACAGATGTTTTACATCAAAAGGTGATCTGACATTTAAATTGTGGTAAATAAGTTGATAAATTGATATAATGGTAATTAATATCTTTTGTATGGTTATATTTCAATTTATTCTTCAGGCCCCATCTACCCCGCTGCTTACGCCGTCCGTAATCAAGCGTAACAACAGCGCTAAGGATCTATGTCAGTTTGCTGCGGAAGCCATGCTCTGTAACCGCCTCGTGGCTCAGCAAGAGGAGGAAGATGCAGAGGAAGAACATATTGCCAACCAACTAGATGAAGATGATGAAGATAACGAGCCGATATTTATCAAACCGAAAGGGGACTGGAACACCAAGAAAGGGGACTGGAACACCAAGAAAGGCAAGTTCTTTGGGTTATCGCCGCCTGGCGATTCAGCGTTGGCCAAACGACGAGCAGCGATGCACAGTCGTAGCCGCGAGATCTGCATTACGGTCCAGTCAGGGGATGCGTAGCTAAGCACCGATTGAATAGGACAAGTGTCGGCAAATGATGTCATTTAGAAACCCAATTGGGCTACTTATGCAAAATAATTAGACCAAGTCATGCTCTTGCACTGCCATTTTGGTAAATATATTAAGTCTACTTTTTGGCACTTTGATGCCTGCTTCTTTAGTATACAGTATGAGATGGAACCAGTGTTTTGGGCTAGAGTTTGTGTCCTATGGACATGGTACATTTAATCATCGAGTATCCACTTAGCTAGCAAAAAAACTCAAGTTCCTCTTGTCTGTATTATCTAATCTGACTTGTAAACACAGAACATGTATGTATCCCCAATATGTACGATTCATCCTATTGGTGCATACAAAAAAAAAGGTCCACTATACACAACTATGCTATCAAAGTGCCATTCATAATCCATTGAACACTTGGCATTGTGCATTTGAATTTCACACTTGCAGTCCACACAACATGCTGTATGTGCAGAATTCTTGTGTACAAACCTAGTGTTCAAGGGGTTTTGAACGGAGCCTAACGCAATAGCTAAGTATCTAGAAGTAACACTCACTATTACAAGTGTCCCTCCAATCTACCAAGAACCAGTTGTCATTATCTTTTGCATTCAGTATCCTCTTAGGCACATTAACCTGCTGGTGCTCTCCAATTTCTCTTTACAGTATGATAATTAGAATTTGTTTTTGGAGATCATTGTACACAGTCATAACTTATACCACCGACCCACTGACTTGACAACTGGTCGACCCTTTACTATGTTGTATATAATCTGTATAGATATCTTTATGTATATAACGAGAGATACAATCATGAACTATTATGCTACGGTACAAGTCTGGCAAACTGCCATTTGTATACCCACCAGTCACATCTGCTCTGCAATGATCAGGGAATACGGTACAGAGAATTGTGTGTGTGTATACAGTGACTAGGTAATAGACTTGCTAAACCTACCCATGCATAGTTCATGCATTGTATGTATGTATGACTTGTACATTATTTTTCTCTTGTACATATCAAGTGTAAATTTATACTTCCCGTGTTTAGAATTCATAGTAATGGTGAAGTATATGAATATCATTGATGAAAGTCTGGGCATCCCTGTCGTAAAACTGTGTCTATTCTAAGAGTAGATACACAACAGGGTAGCATGTCTTTTTGAGTTTGATATTATTTAATTCAAAATTACTATGAATTATAAAGTGACGATGGACTTTACGGGGTGTGGGATTCTTATTGTGTTTTTAACATAATCTTATGACCATCCATCCGGTTTTAAAAGGTCAACTTTGTGTTTGACAATCGTTAGGTAACTCTTAAAATGAAAAAGATACAAAAAGTAACAATATTTTAGTGCAGTAATGCAGAATATATCAAGTGCTAGTTTTAATTTTCGGTTATTTTCAAGGCACTTGATCTCGGAAAAGTTTAGCCATTTAAATTTTGGATTAAAAAAAATTCTAACCCAGGCATCCATCCATACTTGATTTATTTAAATTGGTAATATGTGTTTACAAATTTGAGCACATACTATCAATTACTCATATAAAATGATTTGTTGTTGTTCCAGTATTATATTTGTACATCAGGGGTATCAGGCTATGAGGGCTGTTATTTTTTTAAACATTGTTCTCATATAGACTATTTAAGAATATTAACTTGATTATATACCCTATTCTTGCCAGTGGATCATTCCAGTTTACACTGTACTCTGCAGCTACATTGGACTGATCCACATGATATATAGGGACTATGTTTTATGATGATGTGACTTTAATTAGTCAACTGTGTTGTTAAAGTGCATTATTAGACAATTCAATTGTTACACCTGGTTTTTTTAGAGTAAATAAATGTTTTTTACAAGAAACAAATAATTATGTTTATTCAACCATCCAAGCCGTACTCAATGAAATTTGTAATCTTGAAGGTATGGTCAACATTGCTTATAATGATTTGTTGGGTAACTCAAAACATTCCAGTAATTTAACCAATGGAATCCTTTCAATTGAATTGTCTAAACCAACTTGCACAGTTGGGATTTCTTGACACATTTATTGCTCCTGGACCACTATTATTACCAGTTCCGGTGCTCTAGGAGCGCTAGTTGCTAACTTTATCTCAACTGTGCAAGCTATTCTATCTATACTAACTGTATTGGTGCAATGAGGCAGGGATTTCCACACATAATTTGAATCTATATATGAAAGTATTTAGCATTTCCAGAATCCCCTACCGTCCTTTCAAATAAACTAGTCCAATCACCGTGACACTGGTGATATCTGTTGCTGAGAGAATTTCATTTGCAGTGTGATCTGTTTGCCACCACACAGGTAGGAACACTTTTTGGGTTGATGCTGCATACGACCGATCAAGTGCTAATATCCAAGAAATGATGATAAGGCAACTATTTCAGATATAATTCCTCACCCAGCATGTCGATCTCATTTATTAATTGCAGTACTAATCCTCACTGTTTTCTGCAGCCATGATAAATATTTCAAACTATAGAATACCATGTGCCAAAAATTGATTAATCTTACTTTTTTTAATGATGTTTTCGTTTGTGGAAATCCCTGCAGTGTAACTGAGTGTGTATGTGTCCAACATGAATGTACCTCAATTGTCTGAACTCAATAGGCTTTCTTGGAGTAACTCAATAATACCTTTGGTATCTGTCCATCCATTGATGGGATACAGCTTTGGACAAGATGTAAGGGTATTGTGGAGTTGTGCCACTTTCTTGTGCATATTTTGTTACTGTGTAAGGCAACATAAAAAAAAGGTTTGTCACGGTTTTCTTTTATGCTGATTTTTTGGTTTATTTTTTATCACCAATGTAGCAGACTGGTGTAAGATAGTAAAGCACATAGCCTTTTATTAAAGCTACGTATGCTGAGAGCCAGGACATACTTTTTTTTTGCCTAACTTATATTTATGCTGTATTCTGTTTGTGTGAAAATGTATGAAAGATGAGAGAAGTCTTAAAAAGACAAGTGTTCAGAGAGAGAGAGAGTGTGTGTGTGTGACAAAGCTGGGTGCCAACAATTACTACTTGATTCAGCAAGTTATTTAAATTCCACATCTTAGTATGTTCATAGTGTTGCCATCAATTGTAGGTGGATCTCATTACCTTGATTCCTTTATCGTACTAGATTTATGACGCAGAACAATGGTCATCAAATAGTATTAAGCGATTTCTTCTCACATAATGGATGCAACTGATGTTGATGACAACACTATAGTACTTAAAAATGTGGATTGTCTGTCTGTGTGTCTTTGTTGTGTGATATTTAACAACTCTTGTTTGTGTATGATCGTCTCTTTTGCTGCTCATCAGGCATAACTGCAAGTTTCGAGACATCCAATTCTCCATGAGAAAAATATGTTTATTTTGATGCAAGAATTTCCAAAAATCTAAGGCATCAATTAAACATTAGAGAGCATGGCAAAATCAAATTTGCAGTTATGTTTGAATGTTTGAGTCACTCAAAACTTGAAACCATCATTCTGGTATTTGGTTTGAAGTTTCAGGTGTGCTCGCTGTCTGTTGTATCGTTACTATAGTTTGATCAGTTCAAAATTGGCGAAGCCTCCTTCCAGTAGCGAATGAATTTAGAAGGACGTGGGCGCAAATGAAGGCAACACACGCACTGTTTGATGCATGCGTGTGGCCAAAATTGTGTGCGTATGGCCATAATCTCCCGCGTACGCTTTGATTTATTTTGCGTGCAGAGAGATAAAAACCCGAATATTTCTCCCCAATTTGGAACTGATTAAACTATAGTGTAGCTGATTGCCAATGATAATACCAATTGGCTGTAATGGGGCCATATCTGACAAATATATATAGTTGTGTCTTATTTAATTTTTCCAATTTAGAATATTATCATTTATGAATCTTTTCAGGGGAATCAATTTTTCAGTTGAAGGAAAGCCCAAACTCGAAATTTTGAAAACCCCTCATTTCATAGAAAACATTCCATCGTGTGTGCGGAATTGCTTGTGTCACTATATTACTATGTTTCATGCAGCAACCCTTCCCTATTACAATATTTGTCAGGTATGGCAAGCCATTACCACTGTATTTAAATGCAGTACTTATTAATCCAATCTATATTAGATGATACCCGCACCTTTGGATGGGTCAAGGTGTCGCGTGTTGAGATTTTGCAGACACGGTTAGTGCAAGGACACTTCTACAATAGCTGCTGTATGTGAAATTGTGTGTAGCCTGAAGGGGCTGGATCTTGTATGATTTCAAAGGTAATGCATGGCAGCAGCTATTGCAGACATGCTTCATTGTACTTACCACTCTCTGTTGAATGGTGGATTGGTTTTATACAGGGTGTCCAAATACCAACTTGCATTTTGACTATTTTTTCTTCTTTTAAAAATAATATAAATTTTGAATTCAATAGTTTGCTGTATGCATACTATTTACCAGTTTCTTTATCAGATTATAATGATCTAACAAGTTACACAAAGATTCGATGAAGGTCATTTGGACATCCTGTGGAGGAAATAGGTGGGGGAATGATGAATACTAAACTGATAAGGGAAAACATTCAGGGTTGTTGTTCTGTTATTGGTGGTGGGTGGGGGGCAGTATAATTAGATGAGATTTGTTGAAGTTGCTGAGCAGAGTTGTCATTCCTATGATTTAGAATCCCTATTGGATTACGTATGAAGGCTAGACAATGCTCAGAACTGGTATTGTTTGGTTAATAGGGCTACTACTATATGTCACTTCTTATCCAATAAAGGATGGAGGGGGGAAAGAGAAGAAACTGTTCAGACCAAAATAGTGCTATTTTTTACCGAAAGAAACCAGCAAGGATTAAGACAGTGGGAAAGGACTCCCATCTTTGGTGTATCATGCTACTCTTTGCACCCTGTCTTACCACAGGGAAAAGGATTAAGACAGTGGGAAAGGGCCCCATGCATTGAAAAACCAGAGTTTGATTCTTGTTTTAATAGCAACACAATTTTAACTTAAATAACATTGGAAATTTTGAAATTTTACCTGTAAACTTGACATGAAAAAAGTTTTAATTATAAAATATAGGCACAATTGGCAGAAATTAGCTGTATAAGTAGGTAGAGCAACCCAAACTTAATTTTTAAAAACAATGACTCTTTCTGTTGCCAGTTTTAAAATGATAGAAGGTGCTATCTTTGTCAATGGTAAATCATGAAAGTGATGTCTAACCCATGCAAATCCAAGCATGACAAATACGCAGCCATGTTTAAGGCGACCAAAAAGAGATTATGATTTTACAATGCGAGACAAAAAGTCATGTGTGTACTACCTTTAGTTCATTGTAGTGTAGTGAAGTTAAAGCAAATGAGTTATGTTGATGTTTAACTACCACTGTTGCCAATACTTTCCCAGTATTAAGCCATGGGATGGCAACAACTAATTCTATCTTATTTTCCTCAAAATGTAATTCAATGTATGTAACAAAAATGAATTTGCCCATAGTACACAACAGTTCACAAGTCTATGGTGAGAAAGATGTCTCAACAGTCATATTGAAAGTAAACAAGCGCTTATGTTATAAAACAAGCTAATTGACCTTGAACAGAAGTTGAAACAATTGTGCCGCTTGACATCATTTTGAAAGCATACGATGTATTCTTTCATCCGATAACTTTGTTTAGACACTTGCTGCGCAGCACTTGTAAACTGGACTGTATCAATCCTTTAAAAAACCTTGATTATTTTTTAGAACAAGCTGCTTAGTTAAAAGCCAATCGCTGCATCACTGGGCAATATCCTCAAATAGGTCTTTATAAGGAATAGCGCAGAAGGCAGCATTTGATTTATAGTTAATTTGCATTGTAAATGAAAGCTGCCAATTGCCTTCTTCCATATTGGAAACCTTTTGAAGATGTTGTCCATTACTTTTCCAACCACTAGTATTGTTAGTATTTTGTATAAGTTTATAATTATTTTGTAGTTTAAGTACTAACCGTTATTTATATCGTTTCACACATTTTTTCAACTTTATGGAACTCGGAACAAAAAGATATGAACTATTTAAAATAAATTATCTCATAAATATGGACATTCTTATATTTCATTTTGTCACCATATCCATCCATCATAAAACTATTTTCATTTTTTGTGTACTTCCAAGAAATTTGCCACTGTGCTGGTTATATACTTTTTTACCTTTAATTTAATAAAGAAGTTTCAAAATATGTACTTTGTTTACATTAATGTTGTTTATTTTAGTATTGGTTTGTATTAGAGAAGATACGGGGTGTTTTTTTGTTACTAAAACTCAGGGGGAGAAGCTGTCAATAATATGGTATAGAAACATGACTTGGCTGAAAAGCACAATGACCTATAATAATCCAATGGTTGAGATTTGGTACCAATTGTTATATATAATTTGGATATGACTATAGTTTGATGAGCTCCAAATTGGCGAGCCTACTACAGCAGAGAATTAATTATTACAGAATGGTTTAGGCGCACATGAACGCAACAACTGCATTGTGCATCAAATGTGTAACGTGAGCATTTGGCAAAAATTGTGTGTATGGCCTGATGCTTAGATTACTTTCACGTGAAGAGACATAAAAACACATATTTCTCGCCAATTTGGGAACTAATTGAATTATATCTAGCACCATACACCTTCCTTAGATCCTATTTCAGGTTCCTTGGCATCATAGATGCATTAGGCCCACTTAGTTATGATTTTTCAGCAATTTTAAAAATCGGACCTAAAAGCTTTTGTTCTAATGTGTCGTCGTAGTGCCTTGTTTTACGGATTAAATATATAAGATGTACTTCATTGATAGAAATCCATTCACTGAATTAATTTGCAAAAAGTTTTCCCTGTCGGGAGTTAATTTACTGCTGTCTCATCTGATTTATTATGTAATCTATGTACCAAGATTTGACCTATACTCCGTTTCCCCTTAAGTTGAAGTGACATCAGCGTGAATCGTCGCGATCATATCATTCGAATAAGAAACTCCACATGCAATGGCCCTGTGTTGCGCTTGTGACTGAACTGCGTGCTGATGTTGCTTCCCAACTTGTGGTGACCGGAGTAAAATAGTGGGACATTCAGGATCAACTTTCTCATGATGGGTGGACATGCATCATAGAATCATATTGTAGAAATTGACAAAGAGTGTAGACAGGGGTCAGTGTTGCAAAAAGAAAATGTTTGCCATGCCAGGTTATTGAATAAATTCATTTTGATGTATAAAATATAGCAAATTGGCATTCAACGCCTCTTATGCCATACAGCACTGCCACATATCGCCCATTGGAAATGTGTTGGAAATTCTGCTAACAACTTTTCAACGACCGCCTGCACAGAGTCCATAGGGACAACTTTTTTCTGTCTATGTCAGTTCATATGGATTTGTGACTTCTGCCACAGGAATTTAATTTGTAGCAGTTATAACTATTGAGCCATGCCAAACAAAACATACTTTTCATTCCATAGAATATACATGTATGGGTTTTATTTTTTATAGCATTACACTCATGAGTGATTAAGTTCCAAGTTCATTTATTAGTGCTTCCTTGCTGTTGAAACACCCTGGTGATTGTCTTGTATTATCTCAAAAGGCCTATAGTTTGATCAGCTCCAAATTGGCGAAGGCTCTTTACAGCAACAATGAATACAGAATGATACAGGCTCGCATGAAGTCAACATGTGCACCGTGCATCATAATGTGTGGCTCATGCATGTGGCCATAGTCACTTGTGTAAGCTTGGGTTACTTTGGCGCGCGGAGAGTTAAAAACCGAATATTTCTCGCCAATTGGAACTGATTAAACTATAGATAAAGACTGTCCATTGAAGAATGCTTTGTTGGAGATGGTTTACTATTGTTTGATAAAATAATGATGATTTTTGTATCACCACACGATAGCTACTGATTTGCTTTGTATAGGAATAATCCTTTATTCTGCCATTTTCTCAAGTTGGGAGGTATAATCAGCACAGGTATATTCCACTGATCACATCAATCAAATCAGTACATGTAACCATGTTATAGCGGTATATCCGTGGTGTAAGACATCCATAAGTTAGACTAGTGCAAAGACCTCATTATGGAATAGAGCTCTTTAATCCGTCAAGAGGGGATTTTGTGCTAGGTTAATTCCATGCTGTCTTACACCAAGGTTAAACAGTTATAGGAGCATTGGATCAGTCAAAGAAAACCATCGGCCTAGGCACCAAAATGATGCATGTATGACTGGGATATACGCTGATTTTACCTTATAACTGAAGTGGTAACAGTAGTATAAATCTAGCGTGTCATCATGATGTATCAATGATATCTAAATTGTATATTCATTACAAAATGAGTACAGCAAAATGGATTTTGTTAGTTATACACATTCAGATATGTCAATAACGTTACGTACGTGACAAAATAAAATGAAAACATTATCTGCAGACTGGACAAAATGAAATGGATTGTGCCAAACCATGATTTCAGGTAACCATCCTGACCAAAATGTTTTTGCCATAACACCCGCCCACCTGCCCATAGCGGGTAACTTTTGCGTCAGGCGGGTGAAGATCTAGAACTACCTGCCCAGCTGGCGGGTAAAGTTTCAAACTCGCCGTGTAAGGGAGTTTAACTGGCTGGTGGAACTTCTGTCGGGCAGGTATTTTTGTGAGTTACCAGCCCGACTGGCTAGTTGGGGAAAAAATCTGAAGTTCCAGCCCTGTCTGTTTCTACAAACTATATAGTTTTGAATTGGCCAAATCTGCTTATTATTCTTACAATTTCTATG
Organism: Ophiura sarsii; assembly: GCA_035610835.1. Classification (NCBI taxonomy): domain Eukaryota; kingdom Metazoa; phylum Echinodermata; class Ophiuroidea; order Amphilepidida; family Ophiuridae; genus Ophiura; species Ophiura sarsii. The sequence continues at coordinate 61,809,377 of CM069441.1, read as the reverse complement.
TTTGCTCAGGAAAGGTCGTCCAATAAACTGTAATATTCACTTGTTCATAAGTAGTGCATTTCTGTGTAGGTTTAACCGTTGTCTCTGAAAACAATTTGCACAAACCAACCTATCTCAGCTATCACATTCGTGTCACAGACTATCTTATAAGTACTGTTCAAGAACGACTGAGTGATGGAATTTGGTTTGTTCGAATGATTGCCAAGAGTAACTTTTGACCTAGACCTTAATGACATGACTACTTGTACAGTGAATACAAAAGAAGAATGAATGTTTTTTATCCCTGTAATGGAGGGTTTTTGATAAGCTCATGGATATTCTGTTCGTAAGATTTGTTTTTTAAAAGGATATTTTTTCAACTGGTGTGGAGAAGCCTTAATAAAGAGAGCACAGCTCAACATTTTGTTCAGAAAATGTAATGTGTACCGTGTCTTTACATTTGAAGGGCATAATAGTCTTGTTGTGTATGTGATAGGTGGGTGACCAGTTTTCAGCCGTAACTATTCACTTGATATTTACTATACATGAAGGCGCGTCATTAATATACAGGGTGTCTCAGAATGATCTATACCAGGTTTCAAAAATATATTTAAAATATAAAACAAATAGTGTTTCAAATTTAAACACTTGCGATATGGTGGTGGAAATGTTTCGAACTTATTCCCTTAATTTCATTGAGATATATCTTATTGTTCCGCTGTGGCAAGACATAATCGAAAATTGATGAAAAATATATTTTCATATTTTGGCTCACATAATTTTACAGCTATTCTCTCTACATGTAGCACTACCAGCATTCCACACCTCATAAGTTAAATTCAAAATTCCCGCCAAAGAAAGGATGGTTAAAACCCACTCATGCTAAACAAATCCTGCCCTATTCAATCAATGCATTATGCACACAACAATTGATTGTTATCAAAAAGCTAGTGTCAATAAGAGGGTGCAATAATAATGCGAATAATATTTCTAATGCTTAGAAGGGTTAGTGACTTTATAGATTTCATAATGGATTATTTGGACAAAAACTTGAAATCTACTGTTGTTACAAAAAAGTCTGTATTTTCCATAAGAAATGTCCGATTTTCAAAGTCTAAAATTCTTAAGCTGGGCGTTAGTGCAAGATATAAATGAAAAGGTTTGGACAATACCAATAAAGTTATTACCCAACAAAATTATAGAACTTTAGTATAGATCATTTTCCGAGACACCCTGTACTGTAACACGCTAACATTTTACAGCATTAAAATTTAGCATATTTGCAAAACACCCCCTTTAGTGCCATTTTAATTTTACTCATTTGAATCATCTTGCTATACAGGGCGAGTCAAAAAAAGTGTACTCAAAGTAAAATAATTATTAAACATGTTTATTATCAGAATATGAAGGCAACCAATATATGCGGCGGTAGATGCATTTATTCACTATCATCAGCAAAAAGAATCATGACATTTCATGGTACCGTTTACCAGATATGACTATTTTGGTAAAGTTAATGCGACTGGCCAAATGACTGGAAAGCGCAAGAATTTGTCATGCTGTTCAAATCAGGCGAAATGAGCATATGAAAAATAAATTTAGCACAACCAATTCCAATCAACTAAAATACTTTAGAAAGCTAATGTGATAACCTGTTTGCCTCAGTACAAAATCTGTGAATTTTGTGCAAAGATTTTAAGATATAAAATCCCAAAGTTGAGTACACTTTTTTTTACTCACCCTGTATGTATAAAATATTAAATTAGTGTCATTTTAATTTAGCGAATGAAGGTCCTAGCGAAATTAAAATGCTAGCGAAATTGTGTTGCTTTACGGTAGTCATATTGTCGCAAGATATAAGTGTGTTACATGTAGTGTCATAGACCTGACAGGGAAGTCCTCTTTTGGTCTATACGATGGCGCGCTCAACATTTGTGTTCCGGGTTCAAATCCCGACTGGTGCTCCCAAATGTTGTTGGTACATCTTGGTGAAGTTGTTATATGTAAGGGCGGTATGTGACAAAATTGGTAGCAGCAGTGGCCCCTGGTGTTTCTTAACCATCCATTGGATTGTATTTAATTATGTACCGTGTATAGCTGGATTTAAGGCACGAGGACATGCCTTGTCTTGAGGGGGAGTATTGTCATGAGATATAAGTGTGTAAGTGTCATAGACCCTGATGGGGAAGTCCTCTGACGCGCTCAACATTTGTGCGGAAGGTCCCGGGTTCAAATCCTGGCTGGTGCTCCCAAATAATGCTGGTATATCTCGGTGAAGTTTTTATATGTTAGGGCGGTACGTGACATTATTCCAAAATTGTGAATTTCATTATTATACTCCAGTGGATCTGAACGGAAGAAGTTGAAATTCACCTCAAATTTTCACATAGAACAATATACTAACTCACATGGAGGTATACCCCATTTCTAAGGTTATTCCCTATTTTAACTTCAGTAACTTAACCCTAACCCTACTACATGTCACAGAAACAACATGGCCAGCACCACTTGTTAGTTCTATCTCATGTAGCACTAAAATACGGGTATATATGGTCTCCGATTTTTTAGCCTGTGAAGCCCTCCCCCCGTGGCTGAGTGGGTGTACATCTCGCCTGTCACGCGGCCGACCCGGGTTCAATTCCGGGAGCCGGCGGATATAATTTTTCACATTTTTTATTTAACCCCCTTCCCCCGTTCTTCGTTCCATCCCACTGCCACGTTCTAGGGTTAGGGTTAAAGAAAAACTTCTCTCAGGTCAAAGATTTTGCAGGGTAACAAGAAAAATCTGGGCTTCTGATACCAACATTTCAATTTTGATGGGAAGAAGTAAATCTTAATGGGGTCATACACCTTTGACTACCATACTTATACGGATTTCTTTTTGACCATCCCTTGTCTGTATCTGTATAACACCACACAACACATCTCCTTTCTATGTTCCAAAATTGTGCTAGAGCTGATTCAATTATGCCTGATCTGTATAAGGAAGTCAAACCAAGCTTGGTATTGTTTAAACTTGATCTAATTGCCATCAAAGTCATTTCATGTAAGACAATGAATAAAACAACTGATCTACAAGCGAATATACATTTCAAGAAGGGTGGGTCAGGCATTCTGACTTGCTTTATAATTTTTTTTCTTCAAATGACTCTAAATTTCACCAAAATCGGCAAAAGAATTGTCTTTTTTTTTAAATATAGAAGGAAACAAATCCTAGAATGTTTGAAATTTGTGTTGTTATTCATTTGTATCGGAAAAAAAAAATCTATAAATTTTTGAAAAGTCTGCATCAGTCAGGCCTGAAGAACAGGGTGGTGTGTTTTTGGAATAAAAATAAAAAATAAAAAAATAAAATAAAAATTCTAACGCACATCAATTAACTAGCGCGCGGGAGCTTTGAGACAATTTTTCTTTTAAATATAGCTTTTACTATAGTCCGATGAGCATTTTAAAGCAGTGCCCTCATCCTCCTTTTTTTCAAAAGTTAGGACGAGAAACTTGTTTTTATTTTTATTTGGCCGAATACAAATTGAATACTCACTCACCTGTACATTTTGAAATAAAAACAGGCGGATTTGTGAGACTGGTTATGAATTTGATACAGGTGATACAATGTGAAGGCTGACAATCAGAAAGATTTACAATTTAAGAAAAATAGGGACAGCGGTCCCAAATAGGTCGTCCGTTTATATGGGTAGTTTGGTTGCAATTGTACTTCATATGTTTAAATGTAATCAATTTTACATATGCAGCCAATTTTACATCTTGACCTCAGATGACCTTTGACCTTGGTATGTGACCTTTGACCTCATTAACATAACATGAAGGTTTCCATATTGCATCTATGACCCAAGTTTGGTTGCAATTGGTCATTGTATGGAAAAGAAATGGACAAGACAAAAAGTGTGTACTTAATTTTACATCTTGACCTCAGATGACCTTTGACCTTGGTATGTGACCTTTGACCTCATTAACATATAAAGGTTTTCATGTTGCATATATGACCAAGGTTTGGTTGCAATTGGTCATTTTATGGAAAAGAAATGGACAATACAAAAGTGTGTACTAAATTTTACATCTTGACCTCAGATGACCTTTGACCTTGGTATGTGACCTTTGACCTCATTAACATATGAAGGTTTCCATGTTGCATCTATGACCGAAGTTTGGTTGCAATTAGTCATTGTATGGAAAAGAAATGGACAATACAAAAAGTGTATACTAAATTTTACATCTTGACCTCAGATGACCTTTGACCTTGGTATGTGACCTTTGACCTCATTAACATATGAAGGTTTCCATGTTGCATCTATGACCGAAGTTTGATTGCAATTGGTCATTGTATGGAAAAGAAATGGACAAAACAAAAAGTGTATACCAAATTGTTGACACACACACACCCCGACTACACACACAGACAACACACACGAAGGATGCTGCCATAAGGTCTCTTCCTACGGACGACCTAAAAATGAGTTTTAAAATATTGTATTCCATTGAGTTGTGTTGTGTGTAATAATGAACTCTGCTTTTGGGGCTATTTTTTTAGTATTGGGTATCTCTTTTTGGTACTTTAGACGACAATGATTTTGTTGGTACCAATATCTCAAAATGACCAAAAAGTGAGCGACGTCATTCTGGTTGTCAACCGACGAATGGGCTATTCCATAAATTAATGGTACCCCACCCCCTACAGAAAATATTGGGAATTCCAAAGGCGAAATTCCAAAAACTGCTTGAAAAAATTTGGGATTCCAAGCGGCACCCTTTTTTGATTTTGATAATTCCCAGGTTGTTTTTTTGGTTTTTTAAATTGGGAATTCCCATGCCTTCTATACCATTCTGAAGAAACATGGATTTTTTTCTCTTAGGAATTCCCATGCCGCCTATACCATTCTGGCATTCTGAAGAAACATGCAATTCTTTTTCTTGGGAATCCCCACCATCAAAAATTGATATTTTTTTGGGAATTCCCATGGCTTATCATTCTGAAGGAACATGGATTTTTTCTTGGGAATTCCCATCGGCAAAAAAGTGTCGAATTTGTTGGGATTCCCATGCCTTCTATAGGGGGTGTACCATTCATTTATGGTATAGCCCAATTGACATTACACCCCCCACCCCCACCCCCAATTCTGATCAATTTCAAGATTTGTGCAATTTTGCAAATTATATTCTATTAAAAAGAAAAACCAAATTTTTTCCCCTTTGTGCAACAGAACCCATGGCAACATATTCTTTCATCAGTCAGTTGCCAACGTTGAGCGAGTCTATCGTATACGATTTTGTTTTCCCTTGGAAATAGGATGTCAATCTCGGGCAATTCAATATGACCAAATGTCAGCCTTATACAATGCCAACACTAAGGCATTTAAATGTGGTTCAACGCCATGTGACTAAGGTGTTTTTTTTATTAAGGGGAGCAATAAAAATATCAATTAATTATTTAAGTCATGTTTGCAGGGGCGTTTCTGCTTGAAAATGTTATTTGCTGAAGACGAATTTGTTGTATTTGCTGAAAAAAATAAAGTATATTTACCGTGGCCCTGACCCCTGTCTCATTAAAAGCTTTCAAATTAATAACATTTTATGATCATCAATTTATTGCTCTTCACATTGATTCCAAACCTAATTTGCAGCGAAAGCGTTTTCAAATTTAAAATACAATTTTAGAAACTGGGTTCAATTTGGCTAACATTTTGTCAAAAACTCAATAATTCACCACTAGTTCATTTTTTAGAGAACACATTGACACTTCAATGAGTAGGCATGGTCTACAAAATCATTGAATTCTCCCCGCCTCGATTCGAGTCCTGCTTGAATATCTTTTGTTAAAAAACGATTTAGTCTCTGTGTGTTGGAAAATGGTGTATATTTTTACTCCGCAAGTTTTCATCCATGGATGCAATCGTTTCTTATGATATCAATTCTCAATTTTAATGGGGGGGAAAGTGAATTGCATCAGGAGTCGAGTCACACACCTTCAAGTTCCAAAAATAATCTGATTAAATCCTTATATTACAATATAAAAATACTCGAAATGTGAGACTCCGGTGTCATAATGGATTAACTATTGTATTAGTAATGGTATTTTATTGACCTTCCTGATCCTTATCCTCATGTCAAAATGATAGAAACTGTAATCAAATCTAGAATATTGAAACGATTGGTATTTTCAACAACAGGAATTGTCAATTAAAGGCATATTATGTGATATTTTCCATGGGACGCCCCCTATCCTTGAATTTTTTTGAAAGCAGATTTTCTTGCAGATTTACATTTCTGATCATAAATCATAAATATATTCCGAATTACAGAGCGATACGATTCCTAATTACTTCAAAATCATCGTAGAGGTTGAAAATAGATTGTCCTGATCCACGACAGTTTATTTTCAGTCTAAATTCACTCTAAATCAGAAATGTAAATCTGCAAGAAAATCTGCTTTCAAAAAAATATCAAGGATAGAAGGCGTCCCATGGAAAAGATCGCATAATATGCCTTTAAGACACATTTCTTGAGGGTACTGTTGAGCTGTTAATCAGTCCATTTATGAGCGCAGCAGCCATGAGATCTAGAATTTCTTGTTCAGTATTCAATGTTTTAGGAATAAAGTAACAGGATAAGATGCTACGCCATGCAGGAAAACCCTCTGTAGGCTAATGTTGGGCCTGCTAAACAGGTGTGCCACCATCATCATTATCCTCCATGCAGACGGCAGCTATTTCTGCATCTGGTTCATTGACATAGCTGGCAGCTATTCCTTTGCGTCCTTCTACAGCCTTTGTCACCGGAGTTTTACCAAGGTCCTGTTCAAGTCCTCGCCATGACCGAGATGCAAGAAATTCACCTGGAGTGAGCAGTAAAGAGGAAAAGGAAATTGTCAAGATTTGTTTTTGTCATCTCGTCATCAACAGGGCGGTACATAGTACCCGCCCACACGCCCGCATCAGGTACATTTTGAGTCAGCTGGTAACTTTAAAACTTTAAATACACCCCCGGCTGGCTGGTAAGAATATTGCTGTTGGTAAATATGATATCTGGGACGCGTAGAAAATAATTATGATCTCTTGTTGACAAGTTGTAGCAAAATGTTTAAAAATGTTATCGTAATAATTCCTGTCCATGAAATATGTAACACGTAATATTGCCAACATGTCCCGCAACATGTGTTGAAAACATTTATTACGACATAATTTAAGAATAGAGACATTGCCGCATTTTAAGAATAATTTGTCATTGCAATTTATCTCAATGACAGTATTTTTTACGACAGGCTATGATTGTGTTGCCCAACGAATGTTCAAACAGCACTTCTGAGTGACATTTTGGCCCTTTTGTGCTCGTAAAATAACAATATAATTTTACTGGACCACATGGCCGGCGCTAGTTCGTGTTTTTTTAATTTATCAAAAACGAAGCCCCTTATATCAGGGCATATCACCCTGTTATTAGAATTTGAGGTAATTCAGACAAATTAATGGAACACTGTTCAAAAGTTCAAGATTTTAATATAAGCTTTTATTTTCATCTCGTCAGAAATCTTAGGATTATTTGTTGGGCTGGTAGGTTTACATTCGGGGCCTTTCGGGCTGGTTATTTTTACTTGCTACTAGGCATGTGACTGTTACACGTTTACACGTGTAACCGACCGCAAGGGTCAAATCCGTTTACGAAAACTAGTTAACGGTTACACGCATATGGGTTTGATTTTTCAATAAACCTCACATTTTACACATCTAAAACCCTTATAAGACATACTGAAAAGCAATTACCCTCATGATGACCTTTGGCAGTTCAGAGCTGGCTAGAAAAGAACCAATTCTGGGATCTGGGTCAGAGTATAGGGCCTACTAGGTTATGCCCATAGTTTTTTATTTTATATATTTTCACTGATTTGCTAGTTTGCCAATATTAATACTTTAAAGGGTACCACCACTTCAAAATTAAATTATTGAGAGTTAATTGTGAATTTTCAGGCCTTCCAAAATTTTGATTACAGTTTCCCCACATCGTGGAAAGCATGTTGAAAAATTGGCATCACAATAAAAGAACAATTATTTAAAAGTAATAGAATTGAACTGAATTTAGAATGAGGTCATTAGAACAAAATAGACGGTTAAACGTTTCACTGACCGTAAAATCAACAGGTTAAACGTTCAACAAATTACACGTATCCTCACACCCTTACTTGCTACCTGCCCGACTGGCTGGTTGGAAACAAAATGAAGGTACACCCCTGTTCCTCAATGGCAAAGCGAGAGGTGGTCCCGAAGACAATTCTCTCACCCTATATAGTCAAGTGGTCAGCACATTTCTAACCACTTTAAAGGTTTAAAAAAGTAATATTTTTCACATGTAAGTAGCAGATTGTTGAATATGAAGGCACTTTGCCAGTAAATATTGCTTATTGTTGTACCCTTCTTGTGCATTAGTCAAAGAGTAGTTGGTCGGGAGCCCGGTCAGAAGAGAATATTCCCAGTATTGTTTCAAAGTGTAAGCTGCATGTACAGGTGCCAAAAAAGGAATGTACTGGTAATTGGAACATCCTTGAACTACAATCTCGGCCAATATTATTGGAACACTTTTATATGAGTGTTTAAAAACTCCCCCTCTCCCCCTGGATCAATGTTGAAACGTGATTTTTGAGTTACGGGATACTGGAAGGGGTCAACATTGCCCAGTGGGGTGGGGGGAGTTATTCATGTTGAGGAAAGGCTTCAAGCTTTCCGTCAAAGACAGCAATGTTTCGATAGTCTACATTTTGCGCAAACAGGAACGCATGAAAGCATAATTATTACATGGCCGCGATTGTAGGTCTCCCGACCGAAACGTCAGATTTATTTTGATTTGTAATAAAATAATATTGTGCATCTCTTAAAAGAACACTTGACTAGTATTTTATTTTTACCTACAATGAGATGCAACGTTACGTAGCATATTTTGTTACTAACCAAATGTCAGCCATAATGGAAGCACACCAAACAATGAATGGGCAGGTCCATATTATTAGTTCCGACTACCCTACCCAAAAAACTAGACTTGATCCTTCACATCTTCCCTATTTACACACAGCCCCTGAGTGCTCAAATGTGAAGACTGGAAAAAATATGGTTCCAAAAGTGTGCACTGATAAACTTCACACACTATCACGCCACTGCGTCGGTGGTTTTACGCAGGTTTGTGCATCGCGTGACGCGGTTGGCGCACTGATTTACCACCCACGGCGCAGTGTGACGATGCTGAAAACAGCTACAGTTTAAATTTCACCAATCAGGAGCTTTGATGTTGTTGTCGGGCAGACTTGCGAATGGGCAGTTGAGTAAGAAGTGACCTGCACTGTCGTGACTTGCACGTAACTTCCGTTCATTTTTTGCCGTGTTCTTTTCCCATTCCCTCGATTTTGGGTCCCAGCGTCCCTCTATATGGCCGCCATTTTTAAAAATGGCGTCCATATAGAGGGACGCGAGGGACCCAGTCTACCCCCAAAACTCACCAGCATCTGAATGCACCATTTGCATCATCTCATCTCTCTTGAGTAGAGCCTTTGACTCGGACCCAACCTCATCTTCATCTCTGGTACCAATCCTCCTCAAATTGCCGGTAATTAGGGACACATCAGTTTCCATGGCAACACCATCTGTTGGAAGCGCTACATGCTTGGATGCACCTAAATGGAGAACAGTTGGAAGATGATTGATCAATTTTCCTGGTTTTCTTGCCTTAATATATATGTCAAGAAGTTATGAATATTATGAGAGCTTATTACAACATATTGTGTGATCAATGCACAGATGAAAGTAAACAGGGTATGGATCTGTGGTATTAAGTGCCATCTTCTACAGTGCTTAAACAAAAGGTACACAAAGTATCAGTTTTCAGCCATTTAAAGTAGCCTTAAAGTTATGTTCATATCTTCCCAAATCTCCATCTCAAAATCTGGATATCCCACATACTTAGTTAAAGGCAAAGGTCCACACTGGCTAGTTTAGTTCACCCAGGGTGAACTAGCTTACACCTGTTCATTTGGTGATAGATGAAATAGGGTTACAATGAAGAAATCTCAACCTTGAGATATTTCCAAAGGATCTGGCTGGGAAGAGTGGACCTAAGGGTTTAAAGCCACTTCCGCAACAATACATACCAGGTAATATCTGCCTAAAGTCTGTGACATATTCCCCCGTCCACTCCCGGGCTCTGTTACACGCTAATTCCATCTCGAACGGCGTCACAACAGGCTTGTAGAAATCCTGGCTATCTATCAGGCTATTCTCCGGACAGGACACCAACACAAACACATCGACTTCCATAAAATTAGCCAGTTTGGCAACGTTCAATTTGCCCACGACGAATGTGTAGCTCTTCTTCCCAGCTTTCTTCATGATGTCTTTGAGATGCGAGATCACAGTGAGATAATCGCACATTCCGAGCGTGCCAGCCACTATCCCAACTACACTTGCATCTTTTGCTTTCTCCACCATGTAGTAACGCTTCATAAGAGCCCTGTTGACGTTCAGGGTCTCCTTACGGCTTGTTCTGTCCTTGGGGTTGTACGTGTAGAAAGGGCACTTATTGAATGTCATCATAAGGTTGGTTAGTGTTCTGCCTTCGCTGCCAACGTAATATACAGCATAGTCTTCAATCGGATGGCACAGGGTAAATGTCCTTCCAAAATAACACAAAGTTGTTGGTTCTGAAATATGAGAAGCAGTATTGCCATCCTCTGTTGCTGGGTCAATGGAAGAACATTTATCTGATGGGTTATCAGAAGAGCTTACAGTTCTATCATCCTGGTCTGTATCTTTCTTCGTTTGGGAAGAACTGTCCTTTGAACTGACTGACACTGAATTGTTGACCTTTGCCATTACCGCATTGGGATGTGTTGATTGAAGCAATTCGTTCAGTTCATCTGCATAAATGTAGAAAAAAATCAATTACCAATCAAGTTTTGCACTTCCGTTAGGAAGTTTATATAGCCACAAACAAATGTTTGGATTATAGTTTGGAATATTATTTTAGCACAACCTTCTTAAAACTTACATTTGATATATTATAAATAGAGATTTTCCTTAATCGTTTATTTTCTATTTCATCACTTATTATTATTTTGTAGAAATATATTCAATTTTTTTATTTCCACTTTAATCTGCTCTGAGAATGGTTGTTTACAATGGAGACACAATATTGATAGTTGAAGTCATTTTACTGATGTCTGAGAGGTCAGGTCACCAATTTGCATTATTTTGTGCATAGGTATTGTTTCTAAGCATCACAGATTTTGACATATAAAGTTGATGTTGTGGTCCTAAGGGATTGCCGTTACTGTCATCATATCAATAATGAGCTCCTGGACCCCTTCTTCACATAACGGACCAGGTTCATACATGAGATCACTGATTGGTGCAAACATAATCTTTTCTTGCAACATGTTACATCTGTGTATCACGTACGGCAAATATCTGTATTCCCACGCCTTCTGGGAGAAACTTTTCAAACAAGACAAGCTGTATAATACCACTCACCTATAGCATGCGTATATACAACATCATACATTACTAACACTAAATCATTGGTATTAGGAAACAATGTTGTGAATGCCGTATGACAGTGTGTCGCATCACATTCTTGCTGACCAAACACATAGAGTACTGGAAGACGAGACGTAGGGCTGAGACAAGCGGCACCATAGTGAATTATGCAGTCGGCAGAGCAATGCTCAGCGGCGATTTCATCAACACAGCAGCTGAAAAGATAAATTATGTAAATAAAACACACACTTTAATGGCATTTTGTCACTAAATTCAGTTCCAGAGATTTAGCTTAAATCTGTATAATTGGTCCTTATAACATGATTTTGTCTTTTCCCTGATTTACGATGCTATGTTTCCATTCTAAATCGGAACGCACATTGGGGTTCAAATTATTTTCTGAAGAGTGCACTCCCGGGGGGGGGGGGGGTAATGACATTGGAAAAGGGTGTAGGTATGTGCCGCGCTGAAGACACCCTTTTTCACCATATTCTGCTGCTAGCTCTATGGCCCCCCTTTTGAGCCTGCATCATTTCTTAAGACCCCAATTTTATCGAAAATTCAAAAATCGCGAAATTTTGCGTTCCAAAGCCCCAATTCTTCGAAAAATTTGCATTCTAAAACAACAACAAAAATCGAACATTTGCATTCTTGCTAATCAAAATTGAACTATAGGCCAGTTCAAAAGACCTTCTTTTTTGAAAAAAAAATCTGTTCCTAAGACCCTATTTTTCGTCATAAAATCCACTCCTCCTTTTTGAGACCTGATGCGGCACACCTCTACCCCAAAAAAAGTTGAGTGCCCCCCCCCCCCGGGAGTGCACTACACTAAATAGGATATCCCCTACCCTTAAGAGTGTTGCTAAACTACAATGGCAAAGTATGCATGACAAAATCCTAAATTTAAAAGACTTGACAGTAAGGACAATTGTGTAAATGCCTATGATTTGTTATTAATAATTATTATTGGTGATATTTCCAAGCTCGTCAGAGATGTAGTCTCTTCAGGGCGGTCGATTTGAAAATTAAGCAGGCTACCCTACCTATTGTCTCCACTTTTTTATGAGAAAAAGTGATCATCTTTAAGGAAAATTCACTCTGCAAGGTCCCATTTCAAGATGTAGTGGTCTAAAACAGAGTTTGATATCAGTATTTTTGTACATATCCCTATGGGCCTCTATTTAGTAGTGTGCACCCTGAAGTTCCATATCTTGAAATATGGTCTATTGGTGAATGACAGATGTGAATCCTTACGGATGCAGAGCATAATATCCTCCAGCCTCATGGTCAGTGTCCAACAGTGGGCGTACTATGATCTGCACACAGTGCATGTTTGAAAACTCACACAATTCTGGACTGGACACCAATCAGAGCTGGGAGGGCAAGCCTATATTTAGGGCTGGGAAAAAATACAATCTCGTTATTTTCCTTCTCCTATGTAGTACATAGGGCTAGGAAAAAAATGCAATCTTGTTATTTTCCTACCCCTACCTACATGTACACCACATATGCCTGTTTGAGCATTTTGCGAATTAGGTTGACCACACATCAAAGTACGCAAAGTCAAATTTATACGATGGAGGCCAATGTCCTACCTTCCATATGATGTGTCTCCAAGAATGAATATCTCAGCAGCAGTTCCCTGCTGCAGACCTTTCACCACTGCAGCTGCATCTGGCAAGAGATCATCTGGAAATTGTAGGGCTACCTATGCGGGTTACAAGTATTTAAGTGGTTTACAAATAATTAGCACATATCTTATGAATTTGGGATTGTACATGATATTTCCACATTATTTCCACTGCCACTTAAAGTTCTGGTAAACCCATGTATTTTGTTAACTCGCAGTCATGGCTTTATTTGATTATAGGTTCACAAAATAAAATATGTTGATAAAATATTATATTTTCACTTTAATCCAATTAGGAATTAACCAATAAGTTGACGGGCTCACTAAATGTCTGTTACTTAATGATTTTGTACTCGTAAAGGAGTGGCTTTCATCAAATTAAGTGGGGTTCAAAAAAATAACGGCAGTCAAAGCTCAATAAATCAGTTATGAATTCAATTAAAAAAGTTACTGAGTTACAGAGTTCAATAAAATATAAAAATGTGTATAACTTTCTCTTGCAAACGCCTTATACGCAAATGTAGCATCTTCAAGTGGCAAGTAGGTTGAATATACGCCAAATATGCATTCCATACTGGTAACACCCATATTTGATGTACAAGGTCAACCTCTTTGATGCACATGCTTAATATGTGCCATTTGCCCAAAATGACAGGGCCCTATAATAGGGGGCTCACCATATATGAAATTCAGTGGAAACACTTTAGCACAAAGTCGGATAACACAAAATTCCTGATAACACAAGTGGCTTCGAAACCAGTGGATATAAAAATACATTACAAATAACCTGATAACACAAAATTCCTGATAACGTCTGCAGACGACATTCCAAAATTTCACAAAATGTTCAAAAATGTCACAATTATTGAATTTAATTACCATAATCAGCATCATCATGACACCTGCATTAAAATAAGTATAAACATGCCTAGTTACTGGTTCAATAATCCTTGAGATAGACTTGAAAGTTGGGAAAGGTTTCTGACAAATCTTGTTGTGTATAGGGTATAAAACCAATAGCCGCATGGAAAGTGTTAAAGTGACTTAGTGTTAACGCGGTTCCACTGTACTAGCTCAGCCTGATAAACCTACCTTTTTGTAGTGATTGGATTGAATAAACTGAATGCATCTTGGTAGCTCATACACACTCTCTAGATTGTCTGTCGCCCTCTTCGATGCAGTTTGGTTGACCTCTATTGACCTTTGAATGACATCTGACCCATCGTTACTAAATGCAGTGGCGGCCATGTTTTTTTCTGAAAAAAGAAATAGAACAATCAAATATTGTAAAATGTATAATTATTAACCCTAACCCCCCTGAGTTTTCGATGACGTAGTCAACCGAGCCTATATAATGAGTGCAGTATACTGCACGAATGTGTAGCTGAGGGCCGTGGCTTAGTGGTGGGAAGGTGGGGCTTGAGAACGGAGGGTCCCCGGATCGAATCCCGGCAGGTTCCCGGAGATTTAGTTGGTGTTTTTTCCTCGAAAATTGTGATCCCGGTCAAAAATCCTAAACCGGGGTTAGGGTTAAGATCTACAAATAGTATGATATTGTTTTATTTATTTATACAAAAAACACCTTATGCTAACTATGATAAATTGCATGTCACAAGGTGAATAAGTAAATAAGGTGGGGGTGTTACATTTTCCCGAATAGAGTCTTTAATATAATCTTATAACTTCACAACACCCTTCGCCTAAAACTGTGTGAGGTGTCATTAAAATGTGAATTCAACTAACAGAGTGACAGCAGTTTGAATCTGAAAAGGCAGGGGTGGCGGCTCAGGTGTTGGCGCGCAATGTATTAGCATAGTGAAATGTGTGGCAACATTTATCCGATAGAATATATGCTGTAAAATTTATCGATAATTTCTTTTTTTTATTGAAAAAAATGTGATCACATAATTTTCATCGACTAAATTTTATCGTGTAGATTTCACAGACAAAATTTAATTGCACATTTGTAATCGAATAAAGTTAATCGCACTTTTTCAATTGGACAAAAACGTGCGACGATTTGATCAACAACGTTTTATCAATGAAATTTACTCAATAAGAATGCAATGTCCTCGTCTTCATTAAATTCCCAAGTCTTAATTGTCACCCAAGCTGTGTATACCATGCACAGGCGAGTGAACTAGAGTAAGTTGGGCGGGACAAAACTTACGTAAGTAGTGTTTTTCGATCCAGAAATTTGGTTTTGATACAAATTAAATTAGATTCGGGCAAATTATTTTAATTTTTATCCATTCTAAATTCAGTCGTTGCTACCTAAAATAATTTTGGTTCACCCAAATTCAAATGCAGGCTTAAAGTTAAAAACAAAACTTTTGAGGAAGTAGTGCGGTTGGTTTAACCGTTAACGACATTATCTAGGTTATCAATTCAACTAATGCATGTAATGTGTTGTAAATCAAGTTAATGACTCGGCTACAGTCCTATAATTACAAGAACTATTTTTAAATTCTTGGGTTTTGATTGACTTATTTAGATTCCCCAAATTTAAATGCATCCTACCGGGTGGTTCAAAAAAAGTTGACCCAAGTTCAAAGTAATTTTTCAACCACATTTAAAGTTTCAGATAATTTCTGTTTGCTTAGTCTTAATCAGCAGTAAGTTTTGAAATTATCCTGAAAAGATGGCTCGTTTAGCTTGTTTGGTTCTTCAGATATGGTTCATTACAGAAAACATGTGCAAAACTGACTTGTCCATGGGAGCGTTATTAAACTTACTGCTGATTAAGACTAAGCAAACAGAAATTATCTGAATCTTTAAATGTGGTTGAAAAATTACTTTGAACTTTGGTCAACTTTTTTTTGAACCACCCGGTATAGTAAAAAACAAAACTATTAAGGAAGTAGTGCGGGTGGTTTAATGACATTATCTATGTTAACAATTTGACTAACATGACTAATGTGTTGTAAATAAAGTTAATTGCACGGTTACAGCATTATTCAAAGAACTATTTCAGAATGTTCTTGGTTTTGATTGACTTGTTATTTAAATTATATTTCACATATCTACGAAAAAGACAGGACCCATCAAGAATTCCCTAAGTTTAAATGCAGCCTATGTATAAAACAATTATTAAGGAAGTAGTGCGGTTGGTTTAACAACATAAACTGTGTTAACAATTCAACTAATGCCAAACTTTTTTACAAAAAGAATGAGAAAAATATGGCATTTCTTTTGAACTTTTAATTTTGGCCTAAAGGGGGGACGTAATTTTTGGAATTTTGTGAGTGCTGTAATTATTGAACTATGACTCAAATGTATATAAAAGTATACATTTTTAGAAAGGAAATGGATCAGAGAATCCAAATTTGGCATCAATGTTGACCAAAAATTTGGATTTTTTTTTTGTTGGAGAAAATCACATTTTTTTGACTCACATTTTTAGAACAAAGCTAACAAAGTAATTTTGAGTAAAAAAAGCCCAAATCACTTGATGATGATGTAAAGACACTCATTTAGGGACGATTTTTTTTTTTATAAACCTAATCTAATATTTTTGAAATTTTCACTAAAAAGTGCCACCAAAAAGTTTCCATTTTCCCCCACTTTTTTTGGCACTTTTTTGTCAAAATTTCAAAAAATGTTAGATTAGGTTCAAAAAAAAAAATGTGTCCCTAAGTTAGTGTCTTTACATCATCATCAAGTGATTTGGGCATTTTTACCTCAAAATTATTTTTGTTAGCTTTTGTTCAAAAAAATTGGGTCAAAAAAGTGCATTTTGTGATTTTCTCAAAAAATAAACATTTTTTGTCAAAATTGACGCCAAATTTGATTCTCTGATCCATTTATACACCACAGTGCAGTTCTTTTTTACACAATATACTGCCAGTTGAATCTTTATCATTATTTAAGCTGGAGGGGGCACCATGTAACTTTCATTGTTGAAATAGGGAGAGGGGGCTATGGAAGTTTTTATTCTTTAAACTTTAAAGGTAGATGTTCTGATTGCTGGCCCGATTTTCAACTTGATGTTTTCTATTTTACATGAAAGGTCATCCTTAAAAAAATGTAGCATTCCAAAGTTAGTGTTGCATAACTCCAACGGTTCTATTTTTAAAAGCACAAGGTCACAAAATATTTTCCCATTGAGTAGTACACAGACATTTTAGCCTATAATTTATAAATGGAACATTTCTGGCCCCTAAGATTTCACAGACATAATGAGAAAAATATAGGGATTCTTCTGATATCAAAATATCTTGATGTGAAAAAAAAATCATAGCCCAAAAAAGTAATCGGAACATACACAGGTAAACAGGGGGTGTAACTTTTTTAGAACAAAAGCTTACAAAAATAATTTTGAGGTAAAAAATGCCCAAATCACTTGATGATGATGTAAAGACACTAACTTAGGGGCAATTTTTTTTCTTCAAACCTAATCTATTTTTTTTTGAAATTTTCACGAAAAAGTACATATTCCAACAAATTTGTGATCAGCTTTTCACCTCGTCACAGCTTGGCAACAAATGTTCACAAAAGTAGAATGTTTCACTGGCTTATAGATGACAGTTAGGGTAAATAAACTCCATTCTGTGACTATTATGGGACTCTTCCTCCGTAAAGGGGGGTTCATACTGGGATAGGTGGTTTTTTTAAATTATCATAAAATAGGGTGCCCATTTTTGGGGGATCATAAAATAGACATCATATAACTTTTTGGTTTTTAAATGCTCACAAAACCACCCAAATTGTCTAAATATGACAAATGTTCCAGCACGCTACGCTCGTCATAGTATAATTTCACAATGAAAAGAGGGGCCATCATAAAAGTAATGGCCATTCCGATAGGGGCACAAAACAGAACTTGCAACAACAACAAATTTCAAAGAAAAAGAAGGTCACTAAATATTTAAGTGTTTGTTTGGTGTGGTATGGGTTTTTTAGGGGGTGGGGGGGAGTAAAAAGTGACTGGTTAGCAGGGGGTCATGTAATTTTAGTATTTTAAGTTTTTTTAGAGTCTTGAATGTGTCCCAACTCACCCTCCACCATTACTAATGAATGGTCCCTTACCCTTATACATGTAGGCCCTATAGAGTGACTTAAAATTACATGTCAAAATGTATAGTGAAAATAGTTCCCTACAAAATTGTTAGTTACCTGAAATTTGTGACCGAGGGGGAATCCGGGAAAAAAATGGATAAAAAAATTGAAAATTGCCCATGGCCATTCCCCCTGGCCTTGACGTATTTAACGATTGCTCCCATGAAAGATTTTGAAGTAATTAATTAAGAATCGTATCGCCTTGTAACTTAGAATCGAATGTCTGTACGATTTATGATCAGAAATTAATTATGTAAATCTGCATGAACATCTGTTTTTTGTTTGTTTTGAGGATTGATCATTGAGGGCGTTCCCTGGAAAAGATCCCTTACCTTTAACTCCCCCCCCCCCCCCCCTTATCAAGATTTCAGCTGCTGACGGGGAAAAAACTATACCGTGCCCCCCCCCCCCCCCCCCCCCCAGTTTCCAAAAGCTGGGTACGCTACTGATCAAGTTTATATTCTGAAATAGTTAACTTTTAAAGAAATGACAGTGTATACAGGTATGGGACAGCGCGACATGCGGGCACTTTGAGTTATTTTTAAGCAAATTTGCTTGGCAACCAGTGTTTCAAAAGCAAAACATTGCATGCACGCACTCAACGCTGAGTGTTTTGCGCCGTGTAGTTGCCTTAAATGATTGATCTGCGCAAGTTGTTTTTGATTTTGTTTACACCGGCATTTCATTGTTTACACCGGCATGACGTAGGTCCGCCCCAACCATATAGGCAGGGGCGGACTTGAGTTATTTTTAGCAAATTTGTGTTGCAACAAGTGTTTCAAAAGCAAAACATTCCATGCACGCACTCAACGCTGAGCATTACGCACTTGAATCTCTGTAGCGCAATGTGATGTGCGGTTGCCTTAATTGCGCAAGTTGTTTTCACCGGCATTTGATTGTTTTCACTGGCATGACGTCCACCCCAACGTATACTACTACTAAATACTAGCCTAGGCTAGTATTATTATTATCATGATTATAGTATTAAACTTGTGGTCTTGTATTGTAGTGGGCAGAGAATTTATTTATTAGATGGTCACTATTTTGAGCCCAGTCCGCAATGGGCCCAGTCGGCAATATGGGCCTAATCAACTTGTCACCGTCATGACTGTGTGTGTTTCGACTGTGTCATTCACTAAATGTCGGACAACTCGGCCTTCGAGACAACTCGGCCTTCGAGACAACTCGGCCTACGGGACAACTCGGCCAAAAGACAACTCGGCCTACGGGACAACTCGGCCTCTTTTCTGCAATAGGTGTACCACAACTACCCTATGTCAGTTGACAAAAAACCACCGGGCTCTCTCCCTAAAGATAACTCTATCATAGCATTCTGTAAGTGTTGATTTCTCTCTGGCGCGACCTCATGATAAACATGATGGATGCCCGTAAGCTAACGAATTTGGCGTTTTCTGGCGTATATGTATATAGTTTTGAATAGTAAAACCCGGTGATATGCTAAAGGGAAAGGGAGAAGAGGAGACAAAAAGGGAAGGAAAGGGAAAAGGGCAAGGGAAGGAGAAAGGAAGACAGGCAAATTAGTTGGAAAATTGCAGTTTGTCACGCCGGTATGGGGACCCAACACCTCTAACACCCCCCGCAACGCCTGAACACCCCCAAACCAATGTTGGTACGTCAATAAACTTATTGAGAATATATACCATTTGTGGGGCTAAATTACAAGAAAATTCCCAACCAAGAAATCGCCATCGAGATAAACGCATTTCAGAAGGCGCCACATGCACACACACAAAAAAAATACATACGGTGTTTTAATTAGTTAATTTGTGAGTACAATAATAACATTTTTTTTAACAAAAATTAATGTGCGCGAGATATTTCGTTGTAAAGTGGTCGAGTTGTTTCATCCCAAGACCAAGTTGTCGTATTTATTTATGGCCGAGTTGTGTGGAATGCAGAATCTCAGAGGCCGAGTTGTCTTTTGGCCGAGTTGTCTCAAAGGCCGAGTTGTCTTGAAGGTCGAGTTGTCCTGACACCCATTCACGGATTCACCGTGTCAATGGTAGTCGAATTCGGAAACCATGAAACGCTAATACCGTCCGTTACTTCATAATCATGATAATCAACATTTTGTAAGATGTACAGCTGAATTTAAGCATCAATAAAGTGTGATCTACTAAAATAATATATTAAGTATTCATATTACCCTTTAATTAACCGTTAGTGTGCTGAGAAGTGCTAAAAACTGGGGTTTTTCTCCCTTTCGTGATTTCGCAACTTTCCTGTTGTGGGCGCTGACATCTTGGAATCAAAGGCATTGTGGGAATTTCTGCGCATGCACAGCAGCATCCAACCGTCAGAAACAGCGCTCTTTTCGATTTCTCTGTCGTCCGACGATCGACGATTCGCTTCAAGTTTAAGCTGTCAAAATAACTCGAAATCAAACAAATTTATAGTGAAGATGTATATCAAAGAAATAGTAGTCGATGGATTCAAATCCTACGCCCAAAGAACGGAAATAAAAGGATTTGATCCACTTTTTAACGCGATCACTGGTTTGAATGGCTCGGGCAAGTCTAATATTTTGGATTCCATTTGTTTTCTTCTCGGGATATCCAATCTGACACAGGTACTTTTTATGTTTTAGTGAACAAATGAAGATAAAAGTGCTGTGCAGGCACACAAATAATGCCTGGAAGTGTAGTTCTTCTGTTCTGTCAATTTGAAAAGGGAATGGATTGAAGGGATTTTTTGTTGGATCCGGATAGGCCTAAAAATTGATTTGACGGAATAAACCGTATACCGGTAACTATAATTCATGAATTGACTGCATATCATCAATAGTCAAATTCATGAAGTAGGGCCTCGGTTTATTCCGTCATGTATCTATCCCTCTACTACTAAAAAAATTAATTTGCAAAGTAAAATACATTTGATTGAGGCTCAGTATTACAGACAGGATTGCCCATTTTTGTCATTCATTTCAGCTTTTTGGTTTGAACAATTGAATCATATAGCTCTCCTGCTGTCATGTCTGATAGTGATAGCTATGAAATGAAAGCATCCGAGTCGGCGGCATCTAATATTTTCATCAATATTTTTTAACTTTCTGAATAAAATAAATCAAACTTTTGCTTCAGATATCGTGTTTAAAATGTTCAAATAATAATGTATGCATATTCAAATAATAATGTATGCATGTGACCTGACCTGGTTAGATATCTTGACCTGTTGGGTTTTGCTATTCCAAGAAATACTGGCTCGAATTTTGATCACCTTATTCCCACTACAGTAGAAAAGGACGCCGACTGTCTACTCTAGTACTCTATGCTTGTTTTCGTAGCTATTTTGTTTTATTCATGATTTCTGTGCTAGATATACTACTGTACATATATATGTAGGCTACTTTTGACTTGTTAATTTAAAACCAAATTATTTGATTATGATTCAGGTTCGAGCAGGAAGTCTTCAAGAACTAGTGTACAAAGGTGGACAAGCAGGTATTACCAAGGCGACTGTAACCATAACATTTGACAACCGTGACAAGAAACAGAGTCCTGTAGGCTATGAAAGCTTTGATGAAATCACAGTATCTAGACAGGTAGGTCAAAGGTTATGAAAACAATTGGTCTTGAGTCACTAAGTTGATGATGATTGTCACATAATTGTTAAACCATTGCGCTAAATAAAGGTCCAGGCTAATGTGACATACATTTTGTGTTGCCAAAAGAATACCCAAACAGTTTGTAATTGCTGTATAGAATTTTAGTTTGCTAAATGCTATTATGCCAATCATTTGTTATTTTGACGAAACTTTCTTTTCCTGCAGTTTATTGGATTTTTGTCTTTAGAATGTAAATCTGTAAACAGAGAGTAATGATCTGTGTTGTTATTAAAACTATAAAGCTCAGAATGTCATTACTTCTTCTAGACTTAAAAAATAAATGTCCAAAAGACACATTTCCCTAAAGTGAAATGATTCTTATTTTCTCTTGCTTTTATTTTTCTTTCTTTCGCAGGTGGTTGTTGGCGGTCGTAACAAATATCTCATCAATGGAAGTAATGCCAACAACAGCAGAGTGCAGGATTTATTCTGCTCGGTACAACTCAATGTCAACAACCCTCACTTTCTTATTATGCAGGTGAGTTAGTTGGTTAGATTAACCCTCACTCCCCTCCCCTCCCCCCCCCCCCCCCCCCCCCCCCCCCACACCCATATACCACAAAATACCACAGTGGCACTGTTCTCAGGGCTTGGTCTTCCTGGGTCCATCCCATTGCGCCATCATAGAATGGTATGAATGGCAATGAAAGCCAGTCACGGGGCTGGTGCTGTTATGTCACTCGCCTCTCATGTAAAAGCCACTGGTTCAAGCCCAGACCAGGCCAAGTGTGAGTTTCTAGTCCTATCTTTTCCCCAATTGCTTCATCCTTTTATAGCATTAATTAATTAATAAGAAGAAAACAGCCCCTACAAGGCGAGGGTTAAAAACACATTTTATTGTGTGGCCAATGTTGTTTCAGATCTTATGAGATGAGTTGTGAACTTGTGATCATTTATAATATACATGTATAGCTGTTTGAAGGCTGACAAATGTACATTGTTTTGATATCCACAGGAACTAATAGTATGCAATAATAGTCTGACTTGCAACCCTGCATGTAGATCCGTATGCACAAAGTTAAAACAGCGTTTAAATTTAAACCTCTCTAAATTGTGATTAGTTAGTCCTACATCATGTATAACTTGCTCTTTTGCATACGTGTCTACTGATCAAAACCTGATTGTTAAAACTGCTTCCATCCATATTTATATTGCAGGGGCGCATTACCAAGGTTCTCAACATGAAACCACCCGAGGTATGTATAAGTTAGTAATGTCACTGTGCATAAAGCTTGATAAGATTGGTACAAATATATTCATTGGCCAATTTAACGTTAAATATTTGGATTTAAATTAATTCCACCTAGCCTGGTAAAATCTGCACAATATCTTAAATTTCTAACAGTTTGAGGATTCATTTATTAGATTTAAGATTACTGATTGTTAAGTTTTTTGTTGTCAAATTCATCTGTATTTCTTTATTTTTATACCTAAAATTTCCCTCCAAAGTCAAATATTTCCCTCCAAAGTGAAATATTTCCCTCCAAAGTCAAATATTTCCCTCCAAAGTCAAATATTTCCCTCCAAAGTCAAATATTTCCCTCCAAAGTCAAATATTTCCCTCCAAAGTCAAATATTTCCCTCCAAAGTCAAATATTTCCCTCCAAAGTCATCAATTCCTGGGAACCCGGTTCCTGAGTTCCCCATTTTTTCTGGCCATGAAATAATTATCTATTATAATGTTTAATATACTGTTTTTGCCAATAATTTTAGATATTGTCTATGATTGAGGAGGCCGCCGGTACCCGCATGTATGAAAATAAGAAGGCTACTGCACAGCGAACTATTGAGAAGAAAGATACCAAACTCAAGGAAATTGACAATGTAAGTGTTAAAAAGAACCGTTACCCAAGCTTAGGGATTTCCCGTGAATTTTTTAGGGGAAAACCGTGGGCAATTTTTGTGAAAACCGCGATTTACCGTGTTTATTGAGATTTCAAGAAAAAACCGCGCTGAAATTCCTTGATTTACGTCGATTGATTGGCGGTCGTATTTTTAGGCATTCGAAAAGCCACGGTAAACAAGTACCAATTCCCGGCGGCCTAGGCGGCCTTTCTTCCTCATTTTTTTGCCAGTGAATAAAGACAGCCCGTAGCTGCGTTGATCTACACGTGTTGTTAGAAATTACGCATGAAAGTAGTAATAAAATCTATATTTTTCGTACTAAATGCAAACAAAATGTTTGGTACGATGTTAATATTAATAATAAAGCTGTTTTGCGCAACCATTTGTACAAATAATAGCCCAATAAACATTTTTTTTAATACTTTTCATACTACGTTTTTTAAGTTACTGTATGTAAATTATTATTTTGTTTTTCCTTGCGTCATGACGTGACCTGAAAACATTTAAAGTCGCACGTACACAAACCTCATCTCAACCAATCGGAAAACCCCGATCTATTTACAACATTATTATTGTAATTTATTCATCATCACGTGATTTATTTTCATCAATGAATTTTGTTTGCTGTTGTCGGCAAACCTTATCTCAACCAATCGGAGAACCCCGATCTATTTACAACATTATTGTAATTTATTCATCATCACATGTCAATGAGTTTTGTTTGCTGTTGTCTACAATGGCGTCGTTCATGATACTAGCACGTGCATGTATTTCCCGGGGTGTAGTATTTTCGGTACCGTATTTTCTTTACAACAGTAATTGTATGCAATCGATATGAATGAATAATCACCCATTGAACGCCCTGGATTAACTTTTTTATCAACTAGCAACCTTTCTGAAGGGGGTGGCGTTTGTAAACAATCTCTTCGTTCTTTTGAATTTGGTTTGAACAAGTCCATGGTTTGAAGTAGGCCTACCTATATTTCTTTAGAAGAAGAAGACGGTCTTTTGTTTATCTCATTCAAATAAATTCGATATTATACAATTGAACTTCAATCAGTCGTGTCAAGTAGGCCTAGAGTTGAATGCACTGTACATTGTGCGTCGATATCGTCTTGAAAGGAAATATTTCAATAGGAATTCGGAAAATTGATTTTTGCTATTAAATAAAACTGTAAAAATCGGCTTGTCGGACAATTATCGCGGCTGAAATAACAATTCCGCGATTTTACGGTACTGTTTACAAAATCCGCGATTTTGATGATTTTAGCATGAATACCGTGAATTGCGGCATGAATACCGTGAACACGGGAAACCCCTAAGCTTACCGTTACCCTCAAACTTGGTTCAATCTCATGAGTTTGCAGTCAGGAATTTGAAGATCTGAAATGATTATAGTTTGATCAGTTCAAAATTGGTGAAGCCTCATAACAGCAGCAAATGAATATAGAAGGGCGCAGGCGCACATGAAGGGAACAAGGGCACTGTGCGTGGGGCCACAACTGTGTGCGTGTAGCCATAATCGCTCGCGTGCTCTGGGATTACATTTGCGCGAGGAGAGATAAAAAACGAATATTTCTCGCCAATTTGGATCTGATTAAACTATAGCTCATAGTTCTCATTCATACTGTCTTCAACCATCACCTATTGTTCTTCCTTCTCACTTCCTATACTCTGTTTGGCCATCTCGAGACAGTGACGTAACCGCGTATTCTACTAATTGCATCACATAACGCGCGCGAATACTCGCGGCGCTGGCGTACAAACACGAGCGTTGAAAGGCGGAAGATACACACGCGTGCGTAAAAGCTGCGCCTGTTCAGTTACGTCACTGTCTCGAGATGGCCAAACAGACTATAGGAATTAATAAGCCCGGTTGGATTGTGGGTAAATCCATCATTGGACACTTACCCAAGCAAAAACTCATCATACAAACCTAGGAGCTTTTTCCAAGAATCCGCAGACATGACAAGAGTTTTAAAAATGGTCAACCTTGCGGTGCCCTTGGTCACAGTCCTTCATTTTGATTAGGAACACAAAGCTGTTTCATGATAACTAACCATGGTACAAACAATATTTGTCCCTGCTTAAATCAAGTCCTGTATCGGGATCAGTCACTAGATACATGCCATTTGCCCCTAATTTATTAATACTTCCCACCCTAGACCAATACTCTCATTTTATCCATTGTCACATGTCCATTAGATCCTTGCCGAAGAAATCACACCAACGCTGACACGTCTGAAAGAGGAACGGTCATCTTATCTGGAGTACCAGAAAGTGATGCGGGAACTGGAGCATCTCGGCCGACTTCACATCGCGTATCAGTTTATCGGCGCCGAACAGATGTCAAAGAGTTCCGCTGAGGAACTTGCCAAGATGACTGAGGGGACCAATAAGATGAGGAATAGGATGAAAGAGGTATGTGTTGCTATGGATCTATTTATGAGCCCCTATTTGGCTACTTTTGGTTTAAAGAGGTTGCGAATAGATTGCCCTGCTCAAGGACAGTTTATTTTCATTCTAAATTCACCCTAAAACCATGATTTTGAAGTAATTAGGAATTGTATCACCCTGTAACTCAGAATATAATGATGATTTATGATCAGAAATGTAAATCTGCAAGAAAATCTGCTTTCAAAAGAAAATCACGGATAGAGGACGTCCTATGGAAAAGATAGCATAATAAGCCTTTAAGAAACTAATAAGATAAAAATTAGATTATGGAGGATGTATTTTGAAATTTAGGAATCGAGACCTCAAATTTATTTTTACAAGAGAAAGAAGCTCTGTTGAATTACCTAGGGCATTGACATTAGAAGTATCATATAATGAATCTGATTTTTCAATCATGTTTGACATGTGACTTGACGGACGCCCTCTTATTTTCAGATTGCAAAAAAGACCGATGAACTGGAGATTAGAAGTATCATATAATGAATCTGATTTTTCAATCATGTTTGACATGTGACTTGACGGACGCCCTCTTATTTTCAGATTGCAAAAAAGACCGATGAACTGGAGACATTGATTCATGCCCTGGAAAAGAAGCGTGACGAGGAAGCTGGCGGAGCACTGATGGAGATTGAAAAGAAGTTGGGCGAGAAACAGAACGCAGACACCAAGATGCAGAGCTCTGTGAAACATCAACGTGAGCTGCTCAATAAAGAAAAGAAGAATAAGAAAGCCATCGAGAAGAGTTACGCAGAGGTAGGTACTGAATTGATCTGGTTGGGAACACTAAACAGATTGCTGTCATTCAAAGATTTCTGAAACAATGCTGTGACAACAGAGGATATTTACAGTCAATCACAGTGAGTTTAACTGTAAAGCAGCAAAATTTCGCTATCATTTTAATTTCGCTAGGACCCTCTATTCGCTAAATTAAAATGCCGCTAATTAAGATTTTATACATATAGGTTAACATAGCAAGATGATTCAAATGAGTGAAATTAAAATGCCACTAAAAGGTAGATGTTTTGCAAATTCGCTAAATGTTCATGCCGTGAAATATTCAAGTAATATCGGGAAATATTGCCCAAGCTTTCTTAATTTCAAGATATTTTATCCTTACTTTGCCTGTATAACCTCTTCCCAAACTCCCAGTGGCTTCTCTGATATTGCTACCAACATCAGATCTCATATAAATAGGAAACCAATAACAAGTCAATCTATTTATCTGGACTTTCTAATTTCGTTATCGTAACCATATGTATTTGCATATTCAACAGGATCAAGCAACCTTAAAAGCACAAGAGAAGGTAATCGAGAAAAATAGCGCCAACTTTGAGAAGATGGACCAGACATGCCGCGAAAACGTCGAAGCAGTGACCACAGCCCAGAAACACTTGCAGGCTGTGTCCGCTGGATTATCTAGCAATGATGATGGCCAAGATGCTACGTTAGCCGATCAACTCATGGGTAAGACTGGGTGTGCATGTTTCAGTGTACTAGGTACCAGGAGGAGCTAGCAATTAAGGTTGCAAGTAATTCCCGGGTACCCGCCTGTTGTCTCGGGTACCCCGGTACCAAATTGGGTACCCGGATTCCCGAATTTTTCTTCTATTTTTTCAAAAATTTTTTTCCAAAGTCTTTAAGTATTGGATGACCCATATTTTACCAAAAAGTGACCCTATTACCACAGGATATATTGAGTAAATGTTTGTATAATGTATTTAAATTAAAAACATAATAACTAATTTTGAGTCGAATCAAATTATAAATGTTGTTTATATGCCTGTGATCTGGTAAAGAAAGATGTTTCATTTGTGTATGATGGATATAATGACAGATAGGTTTTGAATACATTTTAAATTCTTAAATACACAGATTTACAATTTTTTTATTACAACATCACATGCATATTACACATTAATCATTTGTATCATTACACATTAATCATTCATATCATTAACAACAGTAATCATTTTTTTAAACATGAATTTTTTTTAAATCAAAATAAATTATACTAACAATAACAAATCTTGCTAGTGTTTTAATATGTTACAGGCAATACTTTTCTTCTCATATTAAATGATAAGTTACTGAATTATGGTATTTTTGATTGTTAGAGCATGATATGGTGTTACTTGACGGTCAGGTAAGGAGTCACTCGATGCCGTTTAAATGACCTGTTTTTACTCTGAAAATGAAGAGAAAAAAATGAAAATTGAAAAGGTTTTTTTTTTTTTGTACCCAATTTCCGGTACCCGGGTACCCGCCCGAAAAATAGGTCGGGTACCCGGGAATCGAAATACCCGTGAACTTGCAAGCCTACTAGCAATCACTTCTTAAGTTCAAGGAGTAATATGATTACAAAGGATTGACACATACATGTAGGAGATATCAAATAGTTCTATAGTTTGAATCACAATCCCTTGGACTTCATGATGTATGTGTTGGATATCACACATGTGTTATGTCTTGTCTGAGGGATTCTGGATCATTAGACTAAAGCATTCTGAGGGTTAGGATGACACCACACAAACTCCCAATGGGAAAAATTGTGCTAGGAAAATAAACATTGTATTGGTTTATTCTAGGGACAGGGAAAATGCTAAAAAGCACACAAAAAGCATTTTTTCAAAAGTTACCTTTTTAGTCTGAATTTAGCTTTGAATAAAAAATGAGGGTTTGACAATTACACATGAAATGTGAAAACATAGAAAAGCGCAACGTAGCCACATATTTGGGTGTTTTTTCAACAAATATGGCGTATTTTTGAGCAAAAGAGCACATGTTACCTCGAAAAGCCCCCCCTGGGTGTGGCGTTTTTAAAGAGATCATGTGACCAGTCGCGTCAAAAAGGACATGTTGTCGGCAAACACAGTTTTGAGATAAAGACCAATATTTTTGGTGAAGTATAAAGAAAATAATAGACAAAAATATGCTTCTTCAGTTCATATCTTGTGATTACATTCAACATGGTATCATTTCAAAGCTTAAAATGTTCTCTTTCAAGTCATACCAATAACTCAGAATTGACTCTGGCCTCCAACATGTCCATTTTGACGTGACAGGTCACATATATGGGACAGGTACTCACATAGTGGGAGAAGTCTGGAATGAAATTAGAGAGTGTTTCAACTTCTTGTAGTACATATCACTGATATTATAATTTGCATTATTAATACACATCTCAATATTTATAATATATTTGTATTCTTTTATATAGCGTGTAAAGCTGAGATGAACAGTGCTGATACGAACACCAAGCAGGCTCAGATGAAGCTGAAGAGTGCTAATGCAGAACTCAAGAAGAAACAGTCAGAGCTGAAGAAGACAGAAAAGGATTACAAGAAAGACAGTGACAATCTTGCAGCGGTGGAGAAAAGCAAGACTAAATTAGAGGTACAATATGTGTGCAATATTCATAAACTTCCTGCATATTCATGAAGTGATTCCAGGCAGACCGCAGTCCGTCGCTAACTGCTTCCGTTTACTAGACTCGTATGCATAGAATTTCGCAGAGTTTCACAACTCATGAATATTAATGAGTTTTGACATGAGCTTCATTTCTATTTTTTATCACCCATTAAGATAGCTTTTAATACAAATTATGCCCCCAATATGATAGCTAAGATGTTTCTGTCAACTTTTTTAATCCAAAGAAGCAAATTTTCGTTTGAAAAATGATTCAATTTTAATTAAAATCACGACCGTAAATTTCAAGTAAGCTTCCATAATTTAACCCGTCGTAATTTCGCTTCAAAACATACCTTTTTGACTTTAATCCAAGAAGCCAAGCTAAACACTTGGTGTAAAAATATGTTTTCTCTTTGAAACGTATGGTCATTATTTTTCATGTCCGTTAAGACAGGCTAGAACTAGCACTTTGTAGCGTTTTATTGACGAGGTAATCATCCATTTTTTATTCTGGTTTGTTGACGAAATATCTGGCCTCCGATTGGTCAATCCGGTCAATCTTGGGTCGGAGGTCAAATTACGTAAATCAAACAAGAATGCCCTTTAAAATATTTCCTTTTAATATTACATGTATTTTCCATTCACAATACTGTTAATAAGTTATTTACCTTGGAATAAATAATTTACAATGAAAACTTGTAATAATAATTATTTATACCCGCAAAAAAGGTCAGATTTTTAAAGGGTATTTTATTTATTTTATAAAATAGGGCGTGCATTTGTATGAATGAACTGAGAAACCTGACTCATTGATTTAAATGAATGACACGACACACAGAAAGAAAGAAAGAAATACTAGTGGAGAAGTGAAAGGTGAAAAGAGACACAAATTTAAAGAGATTTCTACCTTTTTTTGGGGGGGGGGGGGGCAACAATTTGTTATCGGGACTGGGCTGGGAATTGGATCTGGACTTTATTTTTCTTTCTTGCTTTTTTTTTCCTTCTTGAAAGCGGCTTTTTTGTACGCCTGCGCCTCTTTTGAACGCCTGCGCATCTCTTGTACGCCTGCCACTTTCTTGTACGCATGCAGCTGTCTTGTACGCCTGTACCTTTCTTGCACGCCTGCGACTTTCTTGTACGCAAGCGGCTTTCTTGTACACCTGCACCTTCTTGTACGCCTGCGACTTTCTTGTACGCCTGCGGCTTTCTTGTACGAATGCGGCTTTCTTGTACGCCTGCGGCTTTCTTGTACGAATGCGGCTTTCTTGTACGCCTGCGGCTTTCTTGTACGAATGCGGCTTTCTTGTACGCCTGCGACTTTCTTGTACGAATGCGGCTTTCTTGTACGCCTGCGGCTTTCTTGTACGAATGCGGCTTTCTTGTACGCCTGCGGCTTTCTTGTACGAATGCGGCTTTCTTGTACGCCTGCGACTTTCTTGTACGCATGCGGCTTTTGTTCTGCATAGCCTATAGGTCTGATATAAGTCCATCCATGATACTACTACTAGTACTAAGTAGTACTGTAGCCATACTGCACTGTGACTGTACGTGTAGACCGTGTGCATGGTGTGTGTAGTATTCGATACCATCGCTATAATAATACAATACATGTATGCGTCGCACTCGCAGCACGTAGTACTGAAATCACATATTTTCGATGGAAATCGTGATTCAAGCAAATTATAAGCGGCTCAGTTTAGCAGACATTGTTGACAATCTAAAACTTAATCCAAAGGCAGACATCGACAATCCGATAGGAAATTTTCTCCTCTACATGAATATCGCCGTGAAATTCCTCGAAATGTGTTAAGACGACCTGGAACTAGCAACTTTTGGAGTCATTTTACGAACGATTATCTACTTCCGGTTGATAATTTTGCGCTAATAACCATGATGAATTTAAGAAAACGAAGGATTAATGTGGATAGAAACCTAAACAATTATGCTCTCTGAACACTTTACTTTCAACATTTCGCCATTTTGTATCGATTACGTGGGTCACGTGATCATTATCAATAATTTGGTAGGGCTTCTTTCAGGTCAGAAAATTGACCTCGTCCTCATTTCGCGGGTCAAATCGGAAATCTCGCGAAAAACGAGGATTGTAAACAGGGAACGAGACCTCATTAACTGATCGAATGCGGTCTGCCTGATTCCTTCATGTCATGATGTGAACAACCATCCGTAAGGCCAACAACAAAATTGTGGTATTTGCGTAACCAGCCGGACCCTAATTTACCCGACCTTGGCTTTATTCTTCTAGTTTATACAGAAGAATTCTAAAAAAAAATCCAAAACTATCTTTGGTGCTCCTCATCAAAAAGGAATACAGTAGACAGCAAATCTGACAATCGCAAACGACCTCATGATATTTTGTGATTTATTTGACTCAAATTTTGAGATCAAATTTAATAATTTATACAATTCAAAATTTAAAATAAAACAAATATCCTGCCTACCCTAATTTTCAACGGCATGTTACGTCAATACAGCAATTTTTTGTTGTTGTCCTAATCAGCCTGTGTGTTATTAGACAACAACAAAAAATCTTGTGTTGCCCTCAAGTGCCAAAAATTTTAATTCGGGTCGGTCGGTCGGATTTTTTTTCAATTTTTTTTTTTCCAATTTTTTTTCCAATTTTTTTTTTGGCTGAAAAATATATGGTTTATGTCAAGACAAAATTGGTATATGCCCATATGTCAATTTAACTAATGTTTCTAGTGTGACAATAGTCTAAAAAACATTTATTTAGGCTTATTTATTCATTTCCAGCAAGAAATAGTAACATTTAGACACTTTTAATCAAATTTAAATCTAAAAAAAAAATTAAAAAAAAATTAGGGTCAGTCGCTGAGGGCAACACAACTCTTTCTTTTTTTTGGCCTTAGTAGTCTCCTTTAACTACAAAACTACATCTTGCATGTTAGACCTTAAAAAAAGAAGCTTCCATAGATTATAGATCTATATTTTACTCAATTTGTCTAAATGTGTTTATTTATTGCCATTAGGCCAAATTAAATTAATTGTTTGTCTCAAAGCTCCTCTCCTGTTGTAAAACTAATGCGGAATGGGGGGGGGGGGGTCAAGTTTTTTTGTTTTGTTTTTTTAAATATAAAATATTGAAATCCTTGTAAAAGTGAACTTTTGCATTTAAGATGATGTGATCAATGAAAAATCGGTTTTTGAAAAGAAAAAAAGAAAAAAAATAAGTTTTTTTTCAGATTTTGTTTTTCTAATGCGCATCAATAAACTAACGCGCGCGGGAGCTTTGAGACAAACAATTAATTTAATTTGGCCTTACTAATGTAATTATTAAAATTTGTGTTTGTTTAGGGTGAGATGAAAAAGCTTGGTTTTCAAGAAGGCAAGGAAGATGATCTAGTTGCTCGGCGTGGTGTGTTATCCGAGAAGGTGGACCAATTAAATGACATAGTCAGTAATCTGACAGCAAGGTGAGCCAGCTCATTACCCTAACCCAACTTTATACCACAGAATACCACGCGGACAATGTGCTTGAGCCTAGTCTTCATGGTGTTTGGATTGAATTGATTTTATTAACATTTCACAGTCGTGGCCCTAAGGCCAAATTGCATGAAATTTACATGATAAAAACATTGAAAAACAAGACAAGGAACTTATTAATTAATATAAAAGAGAATATTGCACATTATAGATAAAAACATCAACAATATGATATGGTATAAAACATTGAAAAACGCCGAAGAACAAGGCAAGGTAATTATGTGATTAATTAATATAGAAGAGAGTGTATTTCATTGCACCATCATGAAAGGGTGTAAATGGCGATGAAAGCTCAGTGTTGTGACCCTATCACTCGCCTGTAACGCAGGAGTCCTGGTTCAATCCCAGGTGCAGTCGAGTGGGAGTTTCTTTGTCCCGCCTCTCCATGATTGCTTTGTTTAAGTAGTTAAAATAAATAATATAAAGACTCGGGCTATCTGGCGTGAATGAAAATACAGTCTCGAACCTGGTCCCTCTCGCTATTGCGACATAAGACCCACTGGACTATACAGGCTAGTTTGAATTAAAATCAGTTTGCTGGAGTCTTAGGGGTTAAGTCCTTTCAATGAATTGAAGGTATGTGACAGTGAGAGGACACACAAAGTATAAGTTGTAAAGTATTTTTCCCATTTAAACGTTGTATCGCTTTCCAGATTTCCTAATCTTCAATTTGACTATAAGGACCCGGAGAAAAACTTTGACCGCAGCAAGGTGCATGGAATCCTGGCCAGGCTGGTCAAAGTCAACGATGTACGCTATGCAACCGCTTTGGAGGTCACTGCTGGCAGGAAGGTAAGAACAGGGGTGTGCGACTCAAATTGCCAATCGGAAGCTACTTAACTTTTGCTGTGCGTGCGTATATCTTTGGTGGCACGGTGGGAGCTGTTTGTCATCTGCTTTAGGTATAGACTTAATTGAAGTTTACACAGAATTGTTGGGAAAATGCCCCAAAAATTGTGCGGTTTTGAAAGAACTTTATGATAAAACGTACATGCTGAATGGGTTTTACAAGCCTGAAATATATGATACTTCACGTTTAATTGTTTATTTTATGCATTTGAATTCATTTTCTCACTTTACACCATACTGTCATTGTTTGTCTGATGGACTTGATGCAAGTCAACATAAATTCCTTGCATTTGGTTGACGTGACTTTATTTTTTGTGCCAGCATAAAGTGGCGCTGTTGCATGAACACTGGACCTGATATCTATATGCGCAGTATAGGACTTTCCTATCCCAAAATTAACCTAAAATTAATTTTTCAAGGTGTCAAACCTTTCAAGAAGGGTCTGTCAGTGATTCATTTAACATTTTTCTAGTTATTGTCCGTCCATGGTATTTTGACATTCACAATATGTGAGAGAATTTTTTTAGAAATGGGGCAAATTAATCAAATAGTACAAAATGTGGGTCTGTCTGGCCCATAGAATAGGAATTGTTTTGCTTTGTCGCTGAAACCATATAAAAAACCCACTTAGTTTTGTTATTCATTTCAGATGTTTTAATCCTATTCTCAGGTTTCAATTTTGAATTAAAAACATAAATTCTGTTTTCTGACGTATGTGCAGATAGGTGTCTCTTTTCCCAAAATAACAGTACTCTTAGGACTATCTTGATAAAGCAAAACAAAAATGGTTTGTTTGTCCACGTCTGACCGATCATGTTCTACTGTAACAGTCCCAACTGTGTAACCTTTTTTCTTTCTTTTTTCAATTTTCATGTATATGACCTTACATGTTATATTAGGCACAAAAAAAAGTTGACTTCTAGGGTCACTATATTTTTTTATTTTTTTTTTCAACAACAAAAAAAGATGTAATATTGAAGAAAAAATGGAAAAAAGAAGCACATAACAATAAAGAAAGATGAAAACGTGTTTTTGAGTAGTATCTGCTTGTTTAAAAAAAAAAAAAAATCAATATTAAAAAAATCAATAAAACATGTTTTTGTGTAGTTTAAAAAAATAAAAAAGATTTTTAAAAATTTAACAAAAGATTTAAAAAATAATCTGACCGTCCGACCCACACTCTGGCCCTGAAAGGGCAAGTCAACTTTTTTTGTTGTTGGCCTTTTGTGGGTTATTTGGGATCAAATATGGGTCATCCAAAGATCTGACAAGGTTCAGAATTTGGCGTGCTGGCTAGGACTGGGCCGGAACAACCACTAGAAAAAGACGAAGAAAAATCCGACCTTACCAACCCTACCTATGGACAATCAAATAAACACAAAATTTGGCCTAATTCATTGCAAACAAGTATGTAGCTCTAACCGTTTTTCATGTTTCTGTTTGTCACTCAGCTTTACAACGTTGTAGTAGACACTGAGGTAACGGGCAAGAAGCTATTACAGAAGGGAGAGTTGAGACGACGCTATACCATCATTCCTCTCAACAAGATCTCTGCACGAGAGATCACAGCAGATAAAGTTAGAGTTGCACAGGGATTGGTAAGTAATGTCAGTGCGGTGTCATTTATAATTAGGTAATGTCAAACTCAGCCATATGTTATATTGTGTATACTTGTCCCAATTAGGCATCCAAGTATCCGGCTGGCTTAAAGTTCCCTCCTCCCACACACAATGTTAACAAACAGCAGATTATTGCAAGATGCCATTTGAACCTTGCTACCTTACAGATGATATAATGTCCAGCGATATGCGTGCGCACCTACAGGGAATATGCTTTGTAAATTAAATTCCCACTGGATTGATCATAACTTACTTTGTACTTCATCTGGTTGCCCGGCAGTATGTGTACGCACCATAATGGCAGGTGCTTTTAAAATTGGCGCTCAGGGATGAGTATTTTGCTTTTGAATTGTACGTATGCAGTAGTCGTGGACTTGTACCTTTAGCATGTCTTCAGACCAGGCGCTAATCAATTTGTAAACACTACTGTTGTAAACAACGGTCACATCATCTATAAATGCTTAATGCTTAGATATCAGTCCCATTCCTAAGTCTTTTCACTGACCAATAGTGAATTGAATGTCTGTTGGGAAGTAAAATGATACAGAAAAGGCTTTTACTTTGTTTTTACTCTTTCCAAACCAAGTTTGTTCTCGTAACAGTGATACTGAATTAAAAAATGTTGTAATTTCTCCCCTCCCCCACCTTCCATATTTAGGTTGGTAAAGAGAATGTCCACACAGCTCTATCCCTAGTTGGTTGTGAGAAGGACGTACAGACCGCAATGAAGTTTGTCTTTGGTGGATCCTTTGTCTGCAACAAAACGGAACATGCCAAGAAGGTAAGGTCTGATGACGCATCTTACAGAATTTACAGCGCTTCAACTATGCTTAAGGGGGCTGGCTGTTAACCCAAAAAGCACTGCACTACAACTTTTGAACTATTAATGTGGTGCACATTTTTGGAAAGGAAATGAGTCAGAAAATCCCTTTTGGGTATCAAATTTCACTAAAAATGCTGATTGTTTGAATTTTTGCTCAAAATGTGCAGCAAACGTAGCAAAATCAGTTTTTGGTCCAAAATGCTGATTTGGTCAAAATTTAAAAAACTAAAAAGTTTTTTGTTAAAAAAAACTCCATACCTAGAGAAGTGTCTTTAGATGAAATTATGAAATTAAGTACCAAAAACTGATTGTTTGCAGCAAATTTGTTGGCCCAAAAAGTGATTGTTTTGGATCATAATTCAAACAATCAGCATTTTTGATACCAACAATGGATTCTCCTACTCATTTCCTTTCATAAAATGTATACTTATATTAGATTAAAGGAATAATGAAGAAGTTACAGCAGTTTTAGGAGGCTATACCTGAGACTTAACAGCAAGCCCCCTGTATTTGAAAACTTCTTTTGATAGGTGCAATTTAACGGATTTGTTTTATTGTTTAAAGTCAAACCCCATATGGCCCTGATAATTATGGAATTCAAAATGTGTGACATCATGGTCAAAAGGCCAAAATAGATACAGAAGGTCCTAAATCAGTGAATGAATCATGTTTACTCTAAGATCAACATCAATAGTGTGTATCTGTAGCATTTTGCAGTTTCTCTAGCATTCTGTTAAGGTTGGTGTCAACCCTGTTTGGCGCCAAATTTATCAAGCACTGTAACTTTTAAATTATAAATGTGATGTACATAAAAGTATACATTTTTTGTAATGAAATGAGTCAGAGAATCCATTTTTGGTATCAAATTTTACTAAAATTGGTGATTTTTACATTTTTGCCCAAAAATCACCTTTTTGGCGCCAAAAATGTTTAGACAACCTAACAATATCAGTTTTTGATTAAAAATTCCAAAATTTCACCAAAATCATCTAAAGTCAATTATCTAGGAGCGATTTTATATTTTTGGCTTAAAATTTGTTTGTTTTGAAAATATTGACCAAAAAGTGCCAAAAATGAGATTTTTGAGATACTAGCCTTAATAGAGGGAAGTAAAATCACATCTAGATTAATATTGTGTAAAATTGTAGAATAAAGGTGCGTTCATACTCCCGTCGTTGCGCGTCGGCCGACGTCGACGGATATCGGTGCACGAGTTGAAGCAATGTCAACTTTTGTCCATCGACGTCGACCGATACGCAACGACGCGAGTATGAACGCACCTTAAGTCAGTGGATGTGAAATAAAGAGAATGTATAAATATGTGATGCAGCACATCAAAAGTGGACTTTGCAGGTGAAGTCAATTTTGAGTTTATTATGTGTACTCTCAGCATTTTCTAACACCAAATTGGTCACAATTGATCATGGCATTCAGATTTTACGAGTGGAAGTAAATTCTTACATATATTTTCTTTATTTCTTTCTGTGTGTTTCCATCGATATCTTGAAAAACACACAGCTGCAAAGTCCCACTTTTTGATGTGCTGCACCACATTGGAAAAAGAATCATATCGTGAATTTTCATTTCCAAAATGTTGGACCACTCTCTCGTTGCCAATTTATTTAGATTAAAGGCATATTATGTGATCTTTTCCATAGAGCGCCCTCTATTCATGATTTTTTTTTTTAGAAAGTAGATTTTCTTGCATATTTACATTTCTGATCATAAATCGTACATACATTCCAAGTTACAGAGCGATACGATTCCTAATTACCTCAAAATCATGTTTTTTTGAGTGAATTTAGAGTGAAAATATAAACTGTCGTGTTATCCCGACACTTTATTTTCACTCTAAAACCATGATTTTTGAAGTAATTAAGAATCGTATCGCCCTGTAACTTGGAATGTATGTACGATTTATGATCAGAAATGTAAATCTGCAAGAAAATCTGCTTTCATTTTTTTTTTTTTTTTCGATGTTGAGGGCGTTCCCTGGAAAGATCACATGAATAAATACATCTTAATATTCACAGGTGACCTTTGACTCCAAGGTGAGGACAAGGACTGTGACAATGACAGGTGATACCTTTGACCCATCTGGCACATTGACAGGAGGTGAGTTATAGTTGTGGGCTATTTCAAATGAAAATCATTAATTAAGCAAAAGGCATTCAAATTCATTCTATTGTTTTAAAGGGAGTGAAGAATTAATTGGTTCTTTCAAAATGTTGGAATTTTGGTTTTCCATTGATATTTTACGGTCTTGTTACTCATACTCCCATTGTTGTGGATCGGCCGACGGATATTGTTACCCGAGTTAAAGTCAACTTTTGTCCGTCAACGTCGGCCGATGCGCCATGACGGGGAGGATGAACGCGCCTTGAGGTATCAACTCAAATCTATGAGCCCTCATGGACTCAATTTAAAATGACACTAAAGATCACTGGGAAGCTCCTTCCTGGGAAATCTTGGCATTGGGGAAGAATATTTAGCTGTTGTGTTGTATAAGTTTTATTCCTTTCATCTGCCTCTGTGCCGCAAAGCTACAGCATATTGCACTGATTGAACAAGCATCATATACCTGTGAGTTGAGCACATTAGGATCACATGTGATAATACCTTGTAATCACTGGACAAATTCATTGCACATACAGGTATAGGTAGACAGAGTATAGGTGCCCATGCAAGGGAAAGCACTACCCTGAGCAAACTTAATGGGCAACAAGCAGGGATAGCGCTACTGGGGGTTCTTGCTCGTTTAGCGCATATTTTTTCATTTTGGCGCAATAAATTAGCTGAAAATCCAAAATAACCCCTTATTTTTCAAACTTTTATGGGGTTCAGGGTTCTAAAAACCTAGCGCTACCCCTGGCAACAAGAGGTAGAAACCAAGATTAATGAATGCTCAATACATAGCCAGTCGCAGATATTGGCGATTGGGAGTCGCTCAAGTGGACTATTGAATGAAAATGGCTCACAGCAACTCGAAAAAGATCGAACAACCAGTCCCGCATGAATTGGATTGAAGTCAACTGCAGCAATTCAGGCCGTACGACTTTTGGGAAATCGTGTGAGGTCGACTCTGACTAAAATGGAAACGTTTGAAGATCAAATGATATATATTACGACTTCAGAAGCGACCCAGATTGTAAAGCGACCATAGTATGTTATCAGCATAAGCGTAGTTACCTGTTACCTATTTATAGTCTTTTCCATGTGATTTATGTTGCTTGTGTTATTTGTATCTATTCTAGGTGCTCGTGCTAAAGGATCCACTATCTTGGCCAAATTGGGTGAGCTACAAGATGCAGAGTCCAACCTTAGAATAGCGGCTAAAGAACTCAAGGATGTAGACACGCAGTTGAATACATTGAGACAATCTGCTGATAAGTAAGTTGGCAAATCGAATTATATGTTGAATTTATTGACTGGTGGTTTAATGGTTGGGGGATGTGACTAAAAAAAGATGATGGATCTGTGCTTATATAACTAACACTTGAGGGAAGTGTCAACCCTAAATATATGAAATTTATCAAGCACTGTAACTTTTAAACTAATAATGTAATGTACATAAAAGTATACAATTTTTCAAATGAAATGAGTCGGAGAATCTATATTTGGTATTAAATTTCCAAAAAAAAGTGATTTCTACATTTTTGCCCAAAAATCACTTTTTTGGCACCAACAAATTTCAGACAACCTAACAAAATCAGTTTTTGATTTAAAAAAAATCAATATTTCACCAAAATCATCTAAAGTCAATTATCTAGGAAGCACTTTATTTTTTTTTGCTTAACAATTTTTTAGTTTTGAAAATATTGACCAAAAAGTGCCAACAATGAGATTTTTATCGCAAAAATCACATTTTTGGCACTTTTTGGATGCATATTTCGAGTTTAAAATCCATAATCGAAAAAAAATAAAAAATTACCTCCTAGCGCTGATAGTCCTCTACACAATGGTAGTAAAGTCTTACCTGATAGTTTGATATCTTTTTAGTTATGCTGTCTGAAAAATCGTAACATTCATTCACATTTGAACTTCTAGAAAACAGCGATTTAGTAAAAATATTGACATTTTCCACCGTTTAAAGCTAAATGTTCTCGGAATACACAAGCGTGTGACCCGAAAGGCGAGTATACTATTATGAACAATTAAAATAAACTATCAGATTCAATTTATATTGTCACAATGTGAAGAATTTGAAAGGAAACTGAAATTTAAATGATCGTAAGATTGGCCTTTGTTTACATTTTTAGACATTGTTTTGCGCTCTTTTGTTTTTCGCGTCTACGTCGCGACGCGAATATTAAGCGGCGCGTCTAGTAATACGCACGGGAAGATTCAGCGCGCGATGCAATGATCGAACAGCTGTCGCAGCATTTGAAAAGCGCGGAACTCCGCTTAATTTCCCGCCAAATAACCATGCGCCTTTTCCTGGCTCAAACTTACCAAAACAACAATTTTAAATCACCCAAAAGAACGGGAAATAATCGCTTCCGATTAGTAACTTATGATGGTAATGATAGAATACATATAAAAGTATAAAATAATAGAGAAATATGAAATTCAATTTTTGATACAAGTGCCGGGTTGACACTGCCCTTAAACTCTGTGTTACTGCAATATATAGTTCAAAGTTTTGACCCCAAAGGTCATGTAAGGGTCATTAGAGGTCAATCTGTGTACACCACATGTTACCAATAAGATTATTGTCACCAAGCTTGTTTGTAATGACCTTTGACCCCTTTTTGTCAACACTTTAAACGGTAATAAATAGTGGGAGAAATGTGTGATTTTGCACATTGACTTTGTAAAGATGTCTGAGGGATCACATATCAAAATTAAGTTTCTGGCTCCTTTACTTCTGGGTGATTTCAAAAACCTTTCGATACCCCCTCGTATATAAAAATGGTTTGGACAATATCAATAACATTCATCCCTTAAAAATTGTATTACCTCAGTATAGCTCATTCTGAGACACCCTGTAGGGATCTCCACACTTGAGAAATGTTTGCTGAATGTGGGAAACATGGACGTATGCAAGGAGTGCCCCTCCTTGCATGGGTAATCTAGGAAGTTCTTTCACAGAAAATTTGGCATCTGGGGGTGGGGGGATATGGCAATTGAGAGGGATATGTGGTGATTTTGTAGACTGGATCCTCCTGTCTTCCCGATTTTCCACACGGCCCCTGCGAGTGTGCTCAAATGTGAAGACTGGAAAAAATACAGTTCTAAAAGTGTGCGCTGATAAATTCGTGAAAAAATGAGCTTATTCACGCACCATCACGCCACAGAGCGCCGGTAGTTTCACGCGGCGTTGTACATCGCGTAACGCGATAGGGCGCACGATTTGCCTCCCCGTGGCGCAGCGTGACGATTGTTCGACGCACTGCCTTTGAATTGGACCAATCAGGTGGTATTTCTGTTGCTGCCGCACATGCTCGGTACTGGTATTTTGTCGTGGAATTCCACAACAAACCGCACACTTTTTGGACGTACTATTTTCCCAGTCCCTATATTTGGTCCGTCATTTTTAAAGATGGCGGCCATATAGAGGGACGCGGGTACCCAGTCTAGTGGTTTTGTACACAAAGAATTGTGAGAGATATGACTTCCTTCCCAGTAAATAAACAATAATCCAATCCTCACAGGATGCCATCCCTCTACCAGACATCACATTATCCGTATCCCATTCTTGTGTGTCCTTTCAGGTTCAATCAGATGAGAGAGCAGTATGATCTAAAGGTCCATGAAGCCAACCTACTACAGGAAAGACTTCAACAGGGATCTCATCATAAACAGTTGGAAGATATACAAGCACTGGAGGCATCA
This sequence comes from Ophiura sarsii, assembly GCA_035610835.1. Classification (NCBI taxonomy): domain Eukaryota; kingdom Metazoa; phylum Echinodermata; class Ophiuroidea; order Amphilepidida; family Ophiuridae; genus Ophiura; species Ophiura sarsii. Next base: position 61,767,199 of record CM069441.1, on the reverse strand, counting down.
ATAGGTAACATTTTACATAAATATGTATTGGTATCATGCTTTGACAAATGTAGTGAAGTATTGTGTACAAATATTGTTCATGCAGAGAATGTTAATTTTGATTTGTATCCGTGTAAAGAGCACAGGCTGAAAAAGTAGGCAATACGGAAAGCTCCTTGCAGGGAAATTTGAGCATTTGGAGGGAAATTTTGGCATTTGGAGGGAAATGTTACTCTTTCATCAAGAAATGCATTCCATTTTGGAGGGAAATTTGGAATCGCTTGCCGGGAAAAAAACATTTTTTCAGGCCATGGTAAAGAGGTTCTTTTAGCAGCTCAAGTTTATTATATCGTTATTGTATGCCTTAAGAGTAAGATGATCTGTTTGTGAATGCTCTTCACCATTTTTGGAGGAATATAAACAATAGATTTATAGAAAACTCAATGTTGTTGACTATAGGATCCTGTCTTATCCCAGACTCTTCATCACCACAATTGATCTGGCAGTAAATTGTTGCCGGAGAAAAATGTTTCTGAGACAGACTATCTTCTTTGTTTGGCCTAAGTAAGACATTACATTTTGATCCCACAGTTTCGAACTTGAAAGTACTCCAATATATCCAATGTTAATTGTATTTCATTTTATTTATGTGGTTGGGCTAATTGGGCCTAAAATTGGTGGTTTTTTTGGTGTACAGAATTGAGGCGTGCTTGCAACAACCCACAAGCATTGATGATGCAGACATGGCCAAGATAATATCATTTCCATCTCTCCATGTCTATGCCAATTATTTCTTTTTGTAGGTGAGCAAGAGACTGCCATCAATGAAGACAAGGGGAAACAAGTGGCCCTGTCTGAAAAATGCAAGAACCTGGAGGCCAAGATCAAAGACGCCAAGGCCGTCAGGGAGAAAGAACTCAAGAAGGCAGAGGAAGGCGTGACCAAGGCAAAGAAGAAGGCGGAAGAATCAAATAAGATTATGAAACAGAAACATCAGGTAGGTAGAGAGGGGTGTAGAGGTAAATAACAATATGCATTAAAGAAGATTGTCAATCACTGTGGGTGAATCCAATCACAAATTTGGGAAATTGCTAACTAGTCAATTTAAAATATAGTCGGCTCCAAATTTGGTGATCAAGGGGCATATTGGGATCGGTTGTAATGCTGTTAATCATATGAGCGATTGAACCAGATTATGTCACCGTGTTATGATAAATCTATAAGCAGATTTTGGTAACCAAACTTTTGAAATGGAAGCACGTCATATGAAAGTACGCGAGGTCAACCTCACCAAAAAAAACCCGGTGCAACAGACTTCTGTGGTGCGCAATACGTAAGCTCAACCTCACGGCTCTAATTGGTTAGCGGCATTTTGTGAGTTTTCAAGCATGCGTGTAAGCTGATCGAAGTACGCCCTTGTATGTCATACTATGGCCAGAGAATATCATCAGCCTGCTTCGATAATTGCCTATCTCACTTTTCAGCGAAATTGAGCTTTTTGCTTAACTCATGTCTCAATTACGTTGTGCACAATGCTGTAAAAACTGCTGTGTCACATAGACCAATCAAAAGCGCCGATAATGCAAAATTACAAATCTGCCTGTGGTCAGCCTTGTGAGTTAGGCTGGTTTTTTTGATGAGTTTGGCATTTTGTAAGTCAAATTCAAGCTGACCTGCCAGCCAGTCTTGTGAGTTAGGTAGTTTGTATGATAATCAAACCGCCTATGTCATATTTCTTGTGCCCAAGTCATGTACTGAAATGCCTACGTCATGTGTTGAAATGCCTAACTCACCTGTTGATCTGATGCATTTTTGCCTAAGTCATGTTCACCGGTTACGTAACCATCCTGACAGATGGTGACGATTGAATTTCAATCATCTTTAAATCATTTGTACGTGTTAAAAAAATTGTGAATAAATATGTTTTTTTCCGTATTTGTTAAACACATTTTTGTTGTCTTCTCAAAACTATGAAAAATGACTTGGGCAATTATTGAAGCAGGCTGACGATATGTGCAGTAGGTCAATCGGTGAACAAAGAGCATATTAACAGGAATATAGATGAGGTGACCGTTGTTTACATTTAGGACGCCCTCTGTTGATTTGAGACAAAACACAGCGGGCAAGAGTTCATATAGTTTACATAGGCCAGATCAGGTTTTCTAACTAGATTGTGGTGTCACAGCAAATTGTTATCAAAACTGTCTTTAAACTTGCTTAGGAATGCTATAAGCTATCGCATTTCACGAACAAAATTAAAAATAAATGAGTTTTACAATTCATTAGAAAGAAATTTCATGTTGTCTTCATTAACTTTACTGTATATTCTGCCTGGAGGGAATCAACAGAGGGTGTCCCATTTGTAAATACATGACGTCACCGGTCACACCATCTATAGAAGACTATGAATGATATGAATCATGACACCATACAATTTTTAGAAAGTAAAAACATCTTGAACAAACCGCTTGTCCTCATAAAGCCAATAAAGTAGGCCTTTCTTTCAATCAATAAAAAAAAATAAAAATCACAAGCCCTGAAAGAGAAGGGTAAATGTTGTTATTTGACGATCCTGAAATACTCTTCTCACTATGTCTGCATCAATTGAATGCTCCAGATCATTAATGATTGCTTGTATTCTATATTGACATTGTAGGAAATGGATTCCCTCAAGTTGGAAGTGGAAGGCCTCAAGCAAGAGTTGGTCAAATACGATGATCAACTCAAGGCTGTTGATGAAGCCATCGCTGGTATTGAGGAACAAGTCAAAGAACTGGAAGCAGCGGCAAAAGAGACAAAGGTAAAATTATTTGAACTGTTTCATTGCATATAAACATCCTTTGTCAATAAAGTAGATTGATGGCGAGTGATGACTGAATACAGCTTGAATATTTACTGTAATGATTGGGTGAAGATGCGTTAATGAGGCTCGCAGTAGGTCTATACGGGAAGAAACATATTAGAAAACAAACATTTTAACAAACAACGACACACTAAATTGTTTAAACTTGTCGGTGTGTGAAATATCAATCACACAAATAACACCATTCTTAGGCGGCGCTTCCAGTACCGTAACGTGCGTCTCATAAATATATAAGACTTTTACGATTGGCCCCAAAGTAATATTTTGCATGGGTACAAGCACCTATGAAAATTTAACCGAGATCAATGCAAATATTTCCATAATAATGTACAAATATTCACAAGAATCTTTTCAAGATTAATATTTTGGCTGTTCCATTCAAGCATCTGTGTCTAAATTATCGGGTTATGAATTACTTATTTTTATGTCTGTGGGAGCTTTTACTCAATGAATAGGATTTCAACATTGGTTGACCACCATTTTGTCCCCTCATAATTGTAGGAAGCTGTAAAAGAAACCAAGAAAGAGCTCGACCGTCAGAAAGCTGTATTGAAAGATTGTAACACTGACATACAAGGCCACATAGGGGAGCAACAAGAACTGATGAAAGAGGACCAAGACATGCAGTTACAGATACAAGAATTGGAGCACACCATGGCTAAATATCAAAGGGATACTAAGGATGCAGTAAACAAGGTGAGGCCCCCAAAAATAATTGATTGGGTCTTAACCATAGGTGTTGTTTTAGGGAGAAAAACGGTTCAAATGAGGAGGGGATCAAATTGGCTCCACCGGCGCAAGGAATCCAACTAGCGTCACCTGCGTGGCAGTCCCAGGCCTATATGCCAGCCATGGAGTCAACCTCAAAAGTCTTACAATTTCTGTCTACATATGTGACGCGATCAAGAGGAATGAGTCGGATGTCGACCCTGGTCTAAAATGAGTTCTTAATACAGTTTTAAAGAAGACACCTAGAGCTTTCAGAAACTGAAAACCCCATGTCGATACGACGTTTTGTTCCAAAGTTATGTCAAATTGTATACATGAATTTCCATCAAAACTTATGTAAGCCGCCATTTTGAATTCGCCATATCTCAATTTGGGATTCCCCGACATCCGACTCATTCCTCTTGATCGCGTCACATATATTATAGTTCAGTCAGTTCCAAATTGGCGAAACCTGTTTACAGCAGAGAATGAATTCAGAAGAGCATGCGCGAAATGGCGCAGTGTCATTGCATGCGTGATGCTTGCATATGCCAAAATCCCGTGTGTACGCTTGGATTACTTTTGCATGCGGATAAAATACAAACTGCATATTTCTCGCCAATTTGGAGCTGATTAAACTATAATGATGATTGTCCTATGAGACTGGGGAAGTGCGCGCTACCAGCATCTAGAAGCATCCATGGCCATTATAGTTAATTCATCTACTATTCAATTTTTTTTTAATCGAACAGATCCTGGGTTCGATTCCCGGGCGAGATCGTTTTCCCATTATTGTCTCTTTTCTACCCCCGACGGCGAATCTGGTTAAAATATTTATAATTTAAATAGTTAATTCAATCCATTTCAACAAATGAACTTCTCCCAGTAATGATTTGCAACTGCACATCCAACTACGAGCAGATAGGTGATTGAATTGAACATGCCTAATGGAACAGCCTACTGCATACCCAAGAGTGTGACGATTTAGAGATGCAATTGCCCGTGTGCTGAACACATACAGTTTATTTAGTTGTTGGTATAAGTGATCACAGCTCTTAACACTTTCCACATGGCTATTAGTTACCATATACAAAACAAAGTTTTCAGAAACCTTTCCCAAGTCTGATTTCAAGAATTACTGAACCAATACTAGGCATGTTTGTACTTTTTTGATTGCATTCCTCATGGTGATTCCACATATGGTGATGAAATTCAATATTGTTGGATTTTTTGATTATTTTTTTTTGTGTGTGAAATATTTAGAAGTAGACGACTTGAAAGAGTAAGTACCAATTACAGGTAGCCAAAAGTGATTACAAGCTCCAAAATAGGCACAGTACTGTTTTGAATGCATGAAATACACTTGCCAAGAATTCACTTTGCATAATGAAGCGTCTCTCAAGCCCCACCTGTGTAATTGATATCAAGCTTAGAATACAAGAATTCATTCATGCAAAGATTCTACCAAAATGGTAAAAATCTAATCGGATTCTCATAACAAATGTTTTTCATAGCAAGTTTTATTAAGATTCCACAGATCAAAAAAATTACCACAGAAAAAGAATTCTTGGTAATGTGTAACGGAATTGGATACAAATCAATAGGCTATCAGTTGTGCAATGTTAGTTTTTAATGTTGGAATTCCAAGAGTTGCAGAGTTTTGAGAATTCAAACTGAACATTTTCCCCTGCTATTCCCATGTTTACAGGTTGAGAACCTCCTGGCCAAGTATGAGTGGATCGTCACAGAGAAGCAATATTTTGGCCAGGCCAACACTGCGTACGATTTCGCCAATTCCGACCCCAAGGATGTAGCGAGACGTCTGAGTAAACTCCAGGAAACCAAGGAGAAGCTTAGCAAGAATGTCAACATGAGGGCGATGAATATGTTCAGCAAAGCAGAAGAAAAGGTACATGAGATACAGTAGCGTAGCCAGCAGGGGGGGCAGTCTTCCCCCCCCCCCCCCCCCCCCCCCGGACAACTAAAATGGGGACGGCGAAGCGGAAAAATGGGGACGAGAAGAAGGGGAGGAAAGAAGGGGGAGGGAGAAAGAGAAGAGAAAGGGGGAGGAGAGGGAGAAAGAAAAGGGAAAGGGGAAGGAGAGGGGAAAGAGAAGAGAAATGGGGACGAGAAATTGTTCATGTAGTACACCCCCCCGGAATGACAATGCTGGCTACGCGCCTGATGAGATATTCTATTGACCTATGATGTATGTGTGGCATGCAAAGGCAACACTTTATAATTGGTTCAGTGTTCTGGAAAGTAATCAATCAGTAAGACCACAAAGAAGAAAAAAACCTGTTCTACGGGTAAGGCCAAACAAAGAAGAAGGTGGGGGCTAAAAACCTATTTTGGATTTTTTTTTTTTGGGATTTTTTTTGGATTTTTAAAAAAAAGTTTTAAAAAATTCTCCGTAAGCTTGGATAAGCAACAAAAAAACAAAAAAATTGCATACCTCATAGCCTATTTTCTAAAAAAAAAAGAAATTTTTGCACAATGTTTCTGAGACAGACCTTCTTTTTGTTTGGCCTAAACGAACCTCTGAGGTAGGATCAGGCGGTTGGTTTATTACAGGAATTTGGGGGCGAATTTCCCAACAATTTTTATAATTTCCTATACAACTTTTTTATTTTTTTTTAATTTTTTAATCTGAACATTTTCAAATCATTCTACAAGATTTTCACAATTTGTCTTAAATTAAAAAGATAAAATTCAGGGGGGAATGGGTCAGTCGGGCCTATAGAACAGGGGTTTTTTTATTAGGGGGGGGGGGGGCTAATGGTTGTTTTACAATGCAGTATACAGGTGTTAATTGGGCCACACTAGACAAGTTGTATTTCTGTAGCAGAATGAAAACAAAAATCGTGGGAAATATTTATTTGAGGTCCAATATCCATGAATTCTATGATAATCCACAATTTGTTTTGTATAGTTTCGTATGGTGATAAAAACTCACACAAAAAGGCAATAAAAGGAAATGATAAACCGTATTTGATTTTCTAGTCTTCTAAACCAATTAAAAAGCTGTCAAAAATCAAACGTCTAGTCCTATATAATATCTTTAGGCCAAATTAAATTAATTGTTTGTCTCAAAGCTCCCGCGCGTTAGTTTATTGATGCGCATTAGAAAAACAAAAATCTGAAAAAAACCCTTTTTTTTCCCTCTTTTTTTTCCTTCAAAAAACCCCAAAAATTTCACAGATTTTTCAGATTTTCATTGATCACATCATCTTAAATACAAAAGTTCACTTTTACAAGGATTTCAATATTTTATATTTTTATTTTTATTTTTTTTAAACTTGAAAAAAAACCGCATTCCGCATTAGTTTTACAACAGGAGAGGAGCTTTGAGACAAACAATTAATTTAATTTGGCCTTACCAAACAATATTTTGACGCCATACCTCGTTCTCAAACTCGTTCTCAATCCATAGTACATCGACCTGATGAAGAAAAAGAAGATTGTTGAGAATGACAAGCAGAAGATTATGGCTACGATACAAGCGCTGGACGAGAAGAAAAATGAGGCGCTAAAGAAAGCCTGGGTACAGGTCAACAAGGTAAGTGCTAGGTTATGGTAAGGATATTAAGGCTGGTGTCAACCCTGTTGGGCCAAATTTATCAAGCACTGTAACTTTTAAATTATAAATGTGATGTACATAAAAGTATACATTTTTTGTAATGAAATGAGTCAGAGAATCCATTTTTGGTATCCAATTTTACTAATATTAGTTATTAGTGATTTTTACCCAAAAATCACCTTTTTGGCACCAACAATTTTCAGACAACCTAACAATATCAGTTTTTGATTAAAAATTCCAAAATTTCACCAAAATCATCTAAAGTCAATTATCTAGGAGCAATTTTTTTTTTGTTGCTTAAAATGTGTTTGTTTTGAAAATATTGACCAAAAAGTGCCAAAAATGAGATTTTTGAGAAAAAAAACATTTTTTTTGATTAAAAATTCCAAAATTTCACCAAAATCATCTAAAGTCAATTATCTAGGAGCAATTTGTTTTTGTTGTTGCTTAAAATGTGTTTGTTTTGGAAATATTGACCAAAAAGTGCCAAATATGAGATTTTTGAGGGAAAAAAACATTTTTTTGGCACTTTTTGGTCAATATTTTCAAAACAAACAAATGTTAAGCAAAAAAAAATCGCTCCTAGATAATTGACTTTAGATGATTTTGGTGACATTTTGGAATTTTTAATTAAAAACTGACATTGTTAGGTTGTCTGAAAATTGTTGGCGCCAAAAAGGTGATTTTGGGCAAAAATGTAAAAATCACTAATTTTAGTAAAATTTGATACCAAAAATGGATTCTCTGACTCATTTCATTACAAAAAATGTATACTTTTATGTACATCACATTTATAATTTAAAAGTTACAGTGCTTGATAAATTTGGCGCCAAACAGGGTTGACACCAGCCTTAAGTACTGGATGAGAAGGGGTTATTGTGGATGGGGAGCAGACCTGCCAACTATCCCTATTTAGAAGGGACTGTTCCTCTTTTTTAACTTTTGACAACACAAAAATAGGGACTGTCCCTATTTCTGATAATTCTAGTAATTTCAAATTAAGAAGTAAAAGCAGACAATTTCCCTTCAATAATATGTTATTTGCTCACTTGAGATGACATTTGATTACTAAACAAATATCAAAGAGTCCATCATGATCATTTTCCAGGTCGTGTGAGAGGTCCAGTTTCGTTAACTTAGAGTAGCCTATTGACCCTGACCTGGGGGGGGGGGGGGGGGGAGATATTCATCAGGAATTAGAAAAGCATTGTGACCTTATCCAACCTGAAGTATGAATGATAAATGCATTGTTTATGCAGTTATACAAGGATTCATCTTTGATCGACCAAGAACATAATGCCAGCACATTACAATCATGCCCCAGATAATTAGCTACTCTAATAGTAATACATGATACCTGGTAGAAAGCTTTGCAGTAGCGGTTGGACACAAAATTATATTCCTATTACCTATGTCAGGTTTCCATGAGACCAGATGGAAATGATTGGGGAACACAAACTTCAAAAGCCAAGAACTGCAAATCCAAACTACACACTTCTTATAATATCCTTACCCATATATTTTCATTGCAGGATTTTGGAGGTATCTTTTCCATGTTGCTGCCTGGTACGTCAGCCAAACTGACGCCTCCAGAGGGCAAGACTATACTGGATGGTCTGGAGGTCAAGGTCGCATTTGGGGATGTTTGGAAGGAGAGCTTGACAGAACTTAGTGGCGGTCAAAGGTCAGTAATGATAATGAAAGTTGTAAATGATCCTTCTAATTCATAAATTCCAGAAATTGAAGAATATTAGTGTAATCGTACCTCCTTATGGCAAGAACATAATATTATAATAACAGCAGCTTGCAAATTCTAGCCTAAATGACAGTTCAACACTTTGACTGGTTATGAAAGCAATTTCTAGAATCAAACTTGCTTTTCAAAAAGGATTTCACAATGAATTATTTTAATGACTATGATGGTCTTAACATGCAAAGTTTACAAGAAAGGAATTCTACTTTGATGCATCAAATCCATTGGTGACAACCTTTGCAACAATCAAATCATGGATTCTCGTCTGAAATCCCTATCTGTAAAATACAGGCATGAGTATTTAGGTTTAAACCTGAATTCAGGGTTTTTTATCTAAATTTCCACACTTTCTTGATATTACAGCCTATTAAGCCCTATTTTATGCACTTTGTCAGGGTGTTTTCCCCCCATTAATTAGGCCAACCAAAAAAAGTGATTTGTTTATTCACGTCCAATCGACCATTACTTTAGCCCCGACTTTGTAAAAATTGTTATTATTTTGTTTATAAATTTTTTTTCAAAGTCACTTATATGGCCTTAATTGACCCCATGTGACCCCATACCATGTATAGTATTATGTATGTTATTTTTGGTCAAGTATGGGTCATCCAAAAGATCTGACACGGTTCAGAATTTGGCGTACTGGCTAGGACTGGGCCAGAACAACCACTAGCAAACAAAAAAAAATTAAATCCGTCCTACTGACCCTACCTTTCTATGGACAACAAACAACTCTTCTTCTTTTTTGCCTTATGTTCATTCTCATACTTTAAAATACAGATATATAGCATTAATGGATGCAATTTTTTTTTCTCAATATGTTCTATTTGATTCTATTTCAGGTCTCTTGTTGCCTTGTCTTTGATCTTGTCGCTACTGCTATTCAAACCTGCTCCACTGTATATCCTGGATGAGGTAGATGCTGCCTTGGATCTATCACATACACAGAATATCGGACAGATGATCAGGACTCACTTCAGGAAATCACAGGTAAGACTTGATTCAAACATAAGGGGTCGTCCATAATTTTCGCCATTTTCAGTTACGTACAAAGCGTACGTAAGAGGGGGTCGAAATATACCCCAACCGTACGTAACTTAAATGGCGATCTTGAGAGACAGGATTTTTTTTTAAAAGTACAAAATAAAATAGAATTTCGCCATTTATTGCGTACGTAACTCGAGTGGGGGTGTAACTCGGGTGGGGGAGGGGGGTAAAAATTTACGTACGCTCTGTACGTAAGTGAAAATGGCGATAATTTTGGACGACCCCTAACCTTGTACATCCTTTGCTATGAACCTATAGTTTAGTCAGTTCCAAATTGGCGACAAATATTTGGTTTTTATCTCTCAGGCACGAAAAACTAATCCAAGCGCACGCCCGCGATAATGGCCACACACACACGGTATTGGCCTCACGCACGCTTCACGTACATATGGTGCGCTAGTTGCCTTCATACAAGCTTGCATCCTTCTATATTCATTTGCTGCTGTATGGCGGTTTTGCCCATTTGGAACTGATCAAACCATACCCTTGTACATCTTAAAATCATAAGCAAAGAAGTCTGCTGTTTTGTTTTGTTTTCTGTTATGAGTAGTGCATGCACACTTGGCAAAACACAAAACTAAGGTTCCCATTGGTTCCCTGTAGGCCAAAACCAAACTGTTCTTATCTTTCAAGATAAGGCAGAAACTGCCCCAAAGACATACACGGACGGAGAGTATTGAACAGATAAAACTTCTGACAGTTTGAAAAATAGCTTGACTTTCTATGCAACCACTCTAAGAGTGAAATAAATTATGCACCATTATGGTTGTAACCAGGCCTCGAAATAAGGGGAAAAAAGAAGAAGAAAAAAGGGTCCTCTGGGCCCTTTCTTTTGAAATTCCAAGGGTCCTCACGAATTTTCAAGGTCCAAAAATAAATATCAAATCATACCGTCAGTGACACTGTCACTTTCTAAAAATCATTTCTAAAGGCACTCAAGCTTTGACCTTGATTTATGACCATCCATGTTAACGTGTAGTAGATACTACTGAAGCGTGAATAGGGCGATCCAAATTGAAGTCAGTTTTCTTGGAAGTTGAAATAGGTTGAGCATTAATCATGATCTGAAGCAAAAGTTTTGACTAATTTGATTCAGAAAATGTTGATGAAAAATATCTGACGGCAACTCAGAATCGGATGCTTTCATTTCATAGCTCTCCATTTCATAGCTCTCAGAGAGAGGGAGAGAGCTGATTTGCACTTTTTTGTCTTATTTCGAGGCCTGGTTGTAACATAGATGAAAAAAGACACAAATACAATTGGTTAATTTGGAAAAGATTCGGAAAAGTAAGCACACAAAAAAATAAAACATGCCAAAAAGCCGTTTGTACAGTAACTGATTAAAAAAATGTTACAATAAGTTAATTGTGGCATTGAGATAGAGATAGATTACCGACTACTATTTCAGGGAAAGATCTCGATAATGTTCCCTATACTCTCTTATGTATTACGCTTCATTGTGGTATCTCTCAAGCAAGGTATATTATCAACGCTGTATGGTGCGACTAATTCACTCGCATTTGCGAGCATTTTTTTTCTGATGCGACCACTTTTTCAAACCTAAGCGCGAGTGGCGATAAAATATTTAAGCTTTCAGTCGCCAAGTTACAATAAAGCAACGAAAGTAATCTGCGATAAATCAGTATCCGTTTCAAAAAACACAGTTCCAAATACGTATTTTTAATAGGCAAGCAAAGTTCTCACACGAGGCTATTAAATGAACCTAGAAATTGGCGCAAATTCCCACTGATTCCCACACTGGCATTTAGTAAATGAAGCTCGTAATTAGAGACACGGTTCAAAAGGTCAACTTAATACTACGCATACTATATAATACATGGAGGCGATGACCTGTGAACCATGCCGTAACACGCGGTTATGTATTATACAAATTTATATCCCAAAGGCGCATTGCTATTGCGCAACTCCCTGGGCTGCCGAAAAATGGTTCTGTGAGAGATGTCACGTGCGATCGCGATGTGAAAGGTATACAGATATGAAACGATTGCAGAATAAAATAAGACTTGATTTGCGCCAGGGATTTGCGATTCAAATGATACATTTTGATGGCGATCTTTTTATGTATAAATCCATTTATGATTTTGAATTGTTGATCTTTCAACCAGAGGCACGCATCGCATCCCAGGTACAATTTGTCGGACAGAAAAAACAGGAAATGCTGGCGCCAAATCTTTTTTACTTGGGAGCTAAATTTTGGCTCCTATTTTTTTAAACTTAGGAGCCAGTGGCTCCACAATTAGATTTTGCACCATACAGGGTTGTATATTATTCAACATTTTGGGGACTGATAAGTGATTTAATCATTGCTATTTTGATTTATTTTTTAAATCTCATTACAGTTCATTGTGGTATCGCTCAAGGATGGTATGTTCAACAATGCCAATGTACTTTTCAAAACCAAGTTTGTCGATGGTGTCTCCACGGTATCAAGATATGCTCAGAGTCAAGCACACAGATCTACCTCCAATGTCACCCCGGCTGTAAAGGGTGGTAAAAGTACCGCAAAGAAGACGACGGGCAAACGAGCGAGACTAGAAACACTGAATCAGTGAACAAAATACTCGGTTATCACATGCCAGATAAAATGCTGCCCTCACTGGAATATTCTAGGACATTTGCATTTGTACTTCTCAGTCATGGGATGAAGTTAAGATTTGTAAGCAACTTATATCCTCATCCATGAGAATGGGAAACACTGAATGAATAATAAGCCAAATTGTCACCGTAGACATAGAATTACAAGGCTTTACCTGAGTTTTCAGAGTTTTAGGAGATGTTATTTTTGAAATCAAGATTTCGTAAGCTTTATAATTATGCAACTTGGCTGGCTAGGTTTGTTTAACTTTAACGTGTTTACAGATCTTCATTCTGATCAATTTATTTTTCTTTTGAATTGTTTCTCAAAATGACCAAAATGTTGGTTAGAACTAGGTAACAAAATGTCTCACTCAATAATATTTGTGAAATATTTTCAATACTGGCTAAGTTGTCTACATATTAGGGCTACTAAGATAATGATCTAATTTGTAATTATGGTAATATACCATATTTATATGTATCATATTGTATATAAGAGAGGTGTATAGTTGGAAGAGTATCCTGATGTAGAATTGTCATAGAAAGAATCATGGAAATTGAATGGGAGAATATCTATCTCCCATCCGTCACTCAATGTATTGGCATCATATGTCATTATGTAGGAACCTTCAGAAATCAGGTTGTCATGGGCCTGCAAGTTTTGCAGGCATTTGGAAACTGTTTCGGGTGATTTTCAACTGTTAAAAAATATATGTAATGCAATTGCAGCATCTCTTTAAAGAATAAACTTCTTGTTACAGAGTAATGCCCTGCCACTACATCGGTATCATAAGATATCAGATCTTATGCAATTGGGAAAATTTTGTTTCAAAATATATTTCAAAATATATGGACTTTAAATGTGTAAATATATGTTATGTATGGTGACACAATCATGTAGGACCTTTGTACAAAAAACGGTGTATTTAGTTAAGCATGGCTGTGTATTGACTTAAATTTAGTCCATTACCATTGATAACCTGTGTCAAATCAAGGTGGGAGTTCATGTCAAGGCGTAATTGAGTCATAGGCCCAAACTTTTGGCACCTGTGAGGTTTCAAATCCCTTGCCTGCGCCTTAGGGCATAGAGATTACCACGGGACTATAATTTGAACTGTGACCCGAATGAGAGCAGTCAATATTTGATTTATATACCAAATATAGATTGTTGTCATACGACTGGTTAAAAGAAAGAACATTTGAATTAACTTTAACCAATCAGATGACAGAAATCTACATGTATATGAGGTGTATAATGCCTACTATGACTGACTACTCTCTGATGTCCCAACCCCCCCCCCCCAGCCCAACTTGAGTATTTTGAATAAATCCTGACCGTCTGTTGACATGCCCATTATTTAATGCCTTGTAGAAATTGTAATGATTTTGACATCATTTTGTAAATAATTCCCATCTTGTTATATCCTATTTCTTCTGATATGGTCTTTTACGTATCTGACGGGAATAAAACTGTATATGATATAAAACAGAATTTGTGTGATTGTGTTGTTTGTTGTTATTGTCATGTACAGTCCTCAAAATAAGTAACTGACCAGGTAATAAATATACTTTTAACTCCAAAACTATAGGTCCTACATAAAAATATTAAAAATAAAATTGTAAAAATATTTCTCCTCTTTAATTTGATTCATTAAGATCGGTTAATAATTAAGAACGCGACATTGAAAAGGATAGAACAAAGTGCAGTTTACATTTGAACACTTGGGATTTGAACACGCAGGACAGTGGGACAGGTATGTGTATGGGTTGCATTGATCAATTGAAGCATCCCCAATCCCCCGTCTTACTATCGACCAGTGAGTTGTCGCTACCAGTTAATCAATAATCTGCCTGTTGCTAGTCCGAGGCTGCGTGTAGACGAACGAAATGTTAAAATGAAAAACGGACTTTGTTTTGGTTTAGGGCACATAACTGAGTAAATATTCATTCAATCTTTACGTGTAATATCTCAAATTAAAGGCAAGAAATTTCCTTACAACTTTATTGTCTAATATTTTTACGTTGGAGTTACAGTTTTGGAGTTGGGAGCATTTTTATTACCTGGTCAGTTACTTATTTTGAGGACTGTATATAATATGCTTAGAGAATAAAGGTATTATTAGAGGTATAACACTATTTTTGTATTGAAAAGGCAAGAGACCCAAGCTTTGAAAAGTCTTATAAAGATGCTTCTTTGATTGTTCGATGAAGATAAAACAAATGTAAGATTAAAGAGGAACGAAATCTACTTTAAAGATTGAACTCTGTAACAATGGCATTAAAATGCCATTGTTTGGATGGCAACACTATAGTTTGATCAGTTCCAAATTGGCGAGAAATATTCTGGGTTTTTCTCTCCCACGCAAAAGTAATCCACGAATGTGCGCGATTATGGTCACAAGCGCGCTATATCAGCCACACTCGCATGCTGCACACGTGTGATGCACAGTACGCTTGTTGCCTTCACACGAGCCCGATCCTTCAGTATTCATTCGCTACTGTAGGCGGCTTCGCCAATTTGGAGCTGATTAAACTATAACTGAAAGCATTCACAAATTTATGCAGCAATTTGCGATGTCAATCTCACCTCTAAAGTGAGTTTATATTATAGTAATACCAGTGGTACAGAGAGGCATGTCACATACATTGTAGGCAATTACATGGGTTCTCTATTATATTTTGCTTGAGAACCATGGAAAGCGCAAACTAAATGTATGTATGGTCATGTTAGAACCATGCACTTTGAACAATACCAATGGTATTTCATAGTTACATAAATACACCTTTCCTGGTATTAATCATTCTCGAATACGGAATAAATCTGTATAACTCTAACAATAGAAGTCTTTGCACTAGACTAATTCATAATAGGATTAATTTAGATACCTTTTTTGAACCATAGTTGTTGAGCTCCGTAGCTTTCGAGGTCATTGCGACCCCTTCATTCAGTGAAGTGCTTACTTCCCTCCATTTGTCACATGACCGTCTTTTGGGCAATCACATGACAGCAGGTCATCGTAAATGGCAGGTAGGTCGTAGCCGGTGTCTCGGTTGAGGGTCGGTTTCTGTGTCCTTATTTCGATGGCCTCGTTTCCAAAACTGTTCCTCTCTGGCGATCACTTTGACGTTATCTAGCTTAATTTTGTATTTATAGTCTTTTGAGTGTTCAGCTGTGAGGGAAGTGGTTTTGAGGTTTGAGTGTTCTTTGAACCCGGTGGCAAGGGCTCGGCTAGTTTCACCCACGTAAGACTTGGGGCACTCTGGGCAATCAATTTGATATATAACACCACATTTGTTAGCGTCAGGGGTTTTGTCATTGGGGTGTACCAGAAAGGATCTGATGGTGTTGATCGGTTTGTGGTAAATTCTCACTACGATGAATGAAGGGGTCGACCTCGAAAAACTAGAGCTCAACAACCATGGTTCGAAAAAGGTATCTAAATTAATCCTAAAATCATGATCGACCCCAATATCAGTCTACATGCTGCTAATTCGTAATAGCTTACTCATAGCATGGAAGTCTGTTACTTCCATACTCATAGGTAGAACCTTTATTGCAGATGTGGAGACAAATTCACAATCAATTCTTCATCGCTACTTCATATTTTTTCCTTATTTATTTAGACAATTCGTTTACAAAATTCCATCAAAACTTTAATTCTTAATGTACAAAAAAGTTAATACAATTATTAAATTAAACCATTACTATAATTGCACATATTATTTCATGATTAAATATCATCAGACAGATAAATGTGCCTATTAAGTTGTATACATAATTCCATAATGTACACGATTTTAGCTGATCAATGTTGCATGGAACAAGTCTAGTTTTAAATGCCCCTTATAAAGCTTCCTACCCATGGGAAAATACTTTGCAAGTTGAAAATTAACACTATGAAAAAAAATTGTAGAATTACTTTTAGAATAAAGGTATTTCCTCTGTTGAACAATTTCAAAAAATATGAAATTGCAATTTCAATAATCCGTGATGAACATGCTTAAAAATGTAAATTATGTTTCTTTCAATTTTACTAGATATATATAGACTAGCTTTAAAAGGTGTCCACTTTTAGGACACCCTATAATGACATTGACACCCTGTATATCTCTTGTAAGGCAGCTTTGCAAAAATGGGTCCAAATGGATGCATGTCACATGAAGTTGACCTCACCCTGTGTGCGCATCCAAAGTGCACAACGATGAGCTGATCGTAAGTGCACCTGCGTGTGTTTAACTGCGACCAGGATAATATGTGACGTTCATCCATTGGGCAAATGATGGGAGAGCTCTGCCCGCCACTACAACCTCACATAAATGGCAAATCTATTCCACAATAAAAAAGAAATACTGTAAATAAAACTTTTGCTCATTTGGGGTGGTATCAATACAAACTTTCTATAACTAAAGTGGAGGTTGAGGTAGGGGTTCACAATAAATAACTGGCAAATTTGAATATAGCTCTATTAGACGAGGACAAAAACAACCCTGTTTTACGGGCCCGATCGACCCACTTGCGTTTTTCAAGATTTTTTAGAATTTTTTTTAGAATTTTTTTCTCAAATCATGTAAAATCAGCCGTTTTTTGGCCGAAAATCTGTCGAATTTTTTTTGTCAAACATTTTTAAACAAAATTCCCGATTTTTGCAGAAAAAAATAAGTAAACCCGACCGACTGACCCTACTTGACAGGTTCTTCCGCCCGTAAAACAAGGTGTTTCTTTGTTGCCCTTCAGCCACTAAATAGCTCTGCTCTACGAACCAAGATTTGCAAATATCAAGAGGTCAAAATTCTCTTCATTTTTTGGTCAAAACTTTGAAAAGTATTTTTTAATGATCCGCCCGACTGCAGAAAAGTTATCTCTTTCTGCGGTCCAGTCGATGTGTAGACCATTTGTATGTTCATCGGGAGCTTTCAGGTCAATCAAATTGTATTTGTATTGTTTGCTCTCATCGGTACAGCCAGCCAAGCATTCATGTAAATTGATCAGGCTATGTTCATTTGCTATATCGTGTTATCAAGCCATTAGGCCAATCAATCTTATTGTTTACTGATAAGCCATCAATTTCATTGGATCATACGATAATGTGATTGATTAAGCCATTGATTCCTGTGTGACAGTTTTAAGCAATATGTCATCCAATCATGTCGATTGTAACATTGGTCTCGGACTGGTTGAGCTACTCAATACATTGGATGGTTAATCATGTTGATTGCATCGCTTGCTGTGATTGGTTTAGCCATAGATATCACTAAATCATCCTTTCAGGACAGTTCGTGCTGCCATTTCCTGTGATTTGTCAAGCAGTTGATGCATTCAGGCCAATCATATTAATTCTGTAAGACACAAAAAGCAAAATGTGACGTGTTCTACCAAAACCAGACACAATTGGGCAAGATATCAAAATTGAGTTAGTAATTGATTATTAAACTAGAGATCTTCAGCTTTACAGTGGTACCTCTTTTTTTTTAATCGGACTTCCCAAAGCGGAGTTACATCATTTTCAAGTTCGTCTTTTACGGTCTTTATGAAAACTCCAAACTGAGATATCGCCCTTTAAAGTAACTAGAACTAGGCTTTTTAATAGAACTAGGATTTTTTTAAATCACTGAAACATACATTTAGGATGATTTTTTAATCTGAATCTTTCACAATATTGTTATAAACACTCTGAAAATTAATTATTTACCAGAAACTCAAATTCCCCCAAAGAAATCACCCCCAATCATGTTTTGGGCTATTTCTCAGTTTGGAGCTCTGCCCAATTCCGTCTGGTTTCGGTAGAACACGTCACAAATGACCACATTAAAATAAACCTCTAAACAAATTTGAGAAAATCATGTACAATATAATAGATTTATTTGATAATGACATGTATTTTACATTTTTGACAACAATGCTGAAATATACCCAACCTGCTATATCTAGGGGCATCTTCCTGTGATACTGATCCGTATAATCACTTATCACACCTATTACTAGGTATTCACAACAAAAATGTTGGTACTTCAAACTGTTTTGGATGCTGAAACTTGGCATCCCTATGTTCAAGGTTGTAGATACAAGTTGTCCACAAAACCCTCTTAATTAAGGGGGGTGTGGACCCTCAGCATAGCCTCAGTAAAACTGCTGTAACTCCTTCATTATTCATTTAATCTATATAAAAGTATACATTTTCTTGCAAGAAAGGGTTTAATGAATCCAACCATGATCATGAAATTGACCATTTTGGAGAAAATTATAAAAAACGGGTTTTTTGACAAATGTTGTCATACTAGTTTTATTATAATCCTAATAAAATTCCGGCTAGTATATTACACAGCCGTTCGTAGGTACATATACTGTACGTGGAAAGGCCACATACGTAAAGTTCATACAGGTATTTGAAAAATTCACATAATTACAGGACAGAGCTAATATTCTTATGTAAAAAATAAATAAAAATTGGATAGGACATAGGTAATTTTTGTAAAAAAACCAAAACACTGCTAGCACATGCTTTTTAGCCAAAAGGTGCTGAGACAAAGTATTTTATTTTTTTGGCCTAAGCCAATGTATGTGAGCCAGCCACACTGGATTTATCCAAAAGGGACATATTTTGTATATCTATTGTTGACTCTTACCTCCTCACAAATCCACTCTATTGAGCGGCACTTCATGATATCTCTGTCTCCAGCAACCTTTAAATGATGTTCCTCTCACATCAACCTCTCCTTCCTCAAGCTAGGTAAATATAAACATGACAAAAGGGTAAATCACTTACCAAGTATACAGAACTTACCAAGTTATGACCTCGGTCTCAAAGGGATTTTTCGTAATAGCAGGGACATACCAGGGATCTGTGAACAAATATCAGTTATTTCCTGCTAACGATCCAACTTTTTCCTGGCATTATGAAATCCACCAATTGTATGACCGGCAAACTTTGCTCAATGTGTTTATAGGGATGAGACAAGAGAAAACGTTGTTCTCAAAGCATGATATCTAGGTGGGTGACATCTGGCGACTGTTGCTTTATGTAAATGCCCTTGGATTCTACATTGGCTCCAATATAGCTACAACAATGTTATCTCATGTTTTATGGTAATATCTACAATCCTGGAAGAATGTCTTTGAACGCTTACTTGTTAACAACAGAAAACTAACACCCCCCCCCCCCCCCCAATGCAATGTTGAGAAATTCGAATGTCTTCAGCAGTTGTTCAAGGTGTCCCAACATTGATTGATGGACTGTGGGAAGGGTGAAATGTTGTTTAAGATGTTCTATTCAGCTGTTAACAAAATAAACATAATTTAAAGATCAGAAAACAAATTCTCCACCTAATGTCCAAAACGTGTAATGCATTCCAAGGACTTTTTTCAAAATTTATACCAGGTTGCAATATTAATTCAAAGGGAGTTATTCAAAGATCTGAGATGATTCTAACATTTAAGCACCATGTAGTACATTTACATTGAATAGCATAGGAAGAAATGATTTAAAAATGCACTTGATTCGCTTCATCATGTCTTACCTCATCATGGGCATAAATTTCATCATAGCACTGTGGAGCCAAACATTCTCGTATACATTGTGTCCTCTGCACACTAAAGTAAGGCTGACACTCGTCACTAGCGTCACATTGTCTCCATTTCTGTTTGAAGAGGCGTTCCTAAAAATAAAATAAAATAAAAATCAGGTGGTTTTGTTGAGTGCTTGAAAATTGGTGACCTGTCCTCACTTAGATTCACCAAACGGCTACCCAGGCTCATCCAAGCACCTCTGAAATGATTACGTCATCTAAGTACAATTTTGATTGGTTACAAAGAGTGTTATATCATACATTCAGCCAATCAGAGCTACTGTGAGAATGGTGGTATGGTTGATAAAGAGATACAAAAAGCACTTTTTTGATTGGTTACTCACAGGGGTATATCACATTATATCCTGTATTAATGAGCCAATCAGAGACACTGTAAAAGGTAGTGCTCAGGGGGTTAATTGCGCAAAGCACAAAACCATTTTGATACCTAATCATAATCATAAATGTCCAGTTGATGACCGACCGACTCATTTTTTTCCGGAATTTCCAATTAAAAAATATATACAAATTCAGAGGTATAGACCTTCCGGAATATATCACTACTCTGTTGTTTTATGGACAATTCCATACGGTCATATTGTCCAATCATCAGGCGAAAATATATATATATATAATGTTTAAAATTTGTTTAATATTCGAAAATTGCAATAAAAATAAACCAAAATACAACAATACTAGCTCTTTTTGGCAAGCGCCGGTTTAGGGTACCCTTTGCTCTATAAATAAATAATCGGAACACCCCCCCCCCCCTCTCAAATTTCTGACTCGGCGGCACATTTCCCAAAATATTTTGGGGAAAATGAAGAAGAAAAAAGCCAAACCGACCGACTGACCCTACCTGAGAGGTCCTCTTGCCCGTAAAACAGGGTGTTTTTTTTATGCCCTTACAGGTCATTTCAAAATTCTGAGAAATCTACTTACTATCTTTGGTTTCTTTTTGTAATAGTATCTTACGAACTGGTATGCTATCTTGGACGTCACTGGTTCAGGTGCTAGTAATGCACATATTAGAAGGATAGCACCAATGCGTATGTACACTACTGACAGGGCCATATTGTAGTAGCTTAATAGGTAGATGGAGATTATACCATATCTGGATTCACGGTATTCACACTACACGGTTATCTGTTGAAAACAGTCATATTTGTGATATTAATGTGATATAATGACCTTGATCAAGGAAAATTAAAACATATAACTAACACTGATAATCAATTTAGCCAATTGAAATGAAGACCACATTTCTAGATCAGCATTTTTCATAATTTTTCTTTGTTCACACTCTGTTTTATATGGTTCTTGTCATTTATACATAATATTGTCAAGGTTAAAGGTTTTAAAAAGTGGAAATTCTGTATGAAAACAGTCAGGTAGAATGGATAGATAAAAAGGATTGACATTGAAGCTGTATTTAATTGCAGCAATGGAAATACCCGCAAGACTGTCTACTCGGGGTTGTCTAGCTAGGAACCAAAGACGATTTCTTAAGCAACACCAGCATGCTTCACTTTCATCTTATGACCACTTATTTCTGTCACCAGTGTCGACTGGTTCCCATTGACATTACATTACAAGGAAAGGCTTAAAATGTTGTGAAACGAGGGTCTTTAAGAAAATCCTGCTGCAAATAGTACCATTGATGTGACTTTTTCTTAAAGACCCTTTATATTTTGAATAACACATTTTAGTTGAGATTCAACTTCTTTTCATATCTGTAGCCAAGATGCCTCTGTACCATGTATTATGAAGGTGGAAGTCAGATGATCTCCTGTTAATCCTACTATAAATCTGGAAACGGTGTATGTTTGTGTGTTTGTGTGTTTGTTTATTTGTTTATTTGTTATCCTTATTTCTCCATTGCTTTTAATCGAAGTGGCGCCTAATTTGCATGAAAGATAGAGGAAATGACGGGAAGGGTGTTAAAGTTTATTCCACTGAAATTGGTTAATAATTGGCTCTAAAAACAGCAAAAAACCTCAGATTTGGCTCATAAATACCACTAGAATTGAACAACATTGTGCGTTGCGCGTACTACTACAGCGTAATCTTACCGTGGTAACGCGTCGCGTGCATGTTTGCGCAAGGTCTCACTGCCGCGGCACACGCACCCCTACACATGGCGCAGAAGCCACACGGGAAATGGTTACAGGCCTGTGTACAGTGTCATGTTGGGGGAGGGGGCGGGAGGAGGGGCGGTGTAAAACCACGGGAAATAGTTTAGGATAGGCCTAGGGTTATGATGGTACAATTAGCGTTTTGCGGGGGTTAATGAAGCAACCTGATTTCTTTACTTTAACAACAATCTAAGGGATTATAAATCAAACTGGTTTGGGTGTGTGCATGGGAGGGGGAAAAACCACGGGAAATGTTTTAGGATAGGGTTAAGAGTTAATGAAGTAGCCGCGGGAAATGGTTGGTTGGTGTAGTTGGTGGGGGGTGGGAGGCGATTGTATGGGGTTTATGTGGTTTTAAATGTACCGAGGGTTAACTTGATGCGGTTTGAGAGGTTTTATATAGGGGTTAATAAAGTAGCTACGGTAAATGGTTTAGGAGGGATATGGTTATAAATCAACCTGATTGGGGGTGGGGGTTGCGGGTTTATAATGCCGTTAGGAGGGATATGGTTATAAATCAACCTGGTTTGGGGGTGTTGTAGGGGGTTTATGTGGTTTCAGAGGTAGGTAATATGGCATAACCATCTAGCGGATGAAGTAGCCGCGGGAAATGGTTAGGAGGGTTATGATTATAAATCCACCTGGTTGGTGTAGTTGCATGGGGGGGGGGGGGGCGGTTGTATGGGGTTTATCACCTGATTGGGGGTGGGGGGTTGCGGGTTTATAATGCCGTTAGGAGGGATATGGTTATAAATCAACCTGGTTTGGGGGTGTTGTAGGGGGTTTATGTGGTTTCAGAGGTAGGTAATATGGCATAACCATCTAGCGGATGAAATAGCCGCGGGAAATGGTTAGGAGGGTTATGATTATAAATCCACCTGGTTGGTGTAGTTGTATTGGGGGGGGGGGGGGGGGGGGGGGCGGTTGTATGGGGTTTATCACCTGATTGGGGGTGGGGGGTTGCGGGTTTATAATGCCTTTAGGAGGGATATGGTTATAAATCAACCTGGTTTGGGGGTGTTGTAGGGGGTTTATGTGGTTTCAGAGGTAGGTAATATGGCATAACCATCTAGCGGATGAAGTAGCCGCGGGAAATGGTTAGGAGGGTTATGATTATAAATCCACCTGGTTGGTGTAGTTGCATTGGGGGGGGGGGGGGGGGGGGGGTGGTTGTATGGGGTTTATGTGGTTTTAAAAGTACCGAGGGTTCATTTGATGCTGTTTGAGAGGTATACAGGGTTAATAAAGTAGCCACGGTAAATGGTTTAGGAGGGACATGGTTATAAATCAACATGATTCTGATTCTGATTGGGGGGGGGGGGGGTTATAGGGGTTTATAATGCCTTTAGAAGGGATATGGTTATAAATCAACATGGTTTAGGGGGTGTTGTAGGGGGTTTATGTGGTTTCAGAGGTAGTTAATGTGAACCATCTAGCGGGGACCCGAGCGTACAGAGGTAGGTAATATGGCATAACCATCTAGCGGATGAAGTAGCCGCGGGAAATGGTTAGGAGGGTTATGATTATAAATCCACCTGGTTGGTGTAGTTGCATTGGGGGGGCGGTTGTATGGGGTTTATCTTCTGATTGGGGGTGGGGGGTTGCGGGTTTATAATGCCGTTAGGAGGGATATGGTTATAAATCAACCTGGTTTGGGAGTGTTGTAGGGGGTTTATGTGGTTTCAGAGGTAGGTAATATGGCATAACCATCTAGCGGATGAAGTAGCCGCGGGAAATGGTTAGGAGGGTTATGATTATAAATCCACCTGGTTGGTGTAGTTGTATTGGGGGGGGGGGGGGGGCGGTTGTATGGGGTTTATCACCTGATTGGGGGTGGGGGGTTTGCGGGTTTATAATGCCGTTAGGAGGGATATGGTTATAAATCAACCTGGTTTGGGAGTGTTGTAGGGGGTTTATGTGGTTTCAGAGGTAGGTAATATGGCATAACCATCTAGCGGATGAAGTAGCCGTGGGAAATGGTTAGGAGGGTTATGATTATAAATCCACCTGGTTGGTGTAGTTGCATTGGGGGGGGGGGGGGGGGGGGGGGGCGGTTGTATGGGGTTTATGTGGTTTTAAAAGTACCGAGGGTTCATTCGATGCTGTTTGAGAGGTATACAGGGTTAATAAAGTAGCCACGGTAAATGGTTTAGGAGGGACATGGTTATAAATCAACATGATTCTGATTCTGATTGGGGGGGGGGTTATAGGGGTTTATAATGCCTTTAGAAGGGATATGGTTATAAATCAATCTGGTTTAGGGGGTGTTGTAGGGGGTTTATGTGGTTTCAGAGGTAGTTAATGTGAACCATCTAGCGGGGACCCGAGCGTAGCGAGGGTACGCCGCTAGTTACTATAACACATGATTTGCACTGTTTCTTTTGGGGGAAAATTTCTTTTGGCACCATAGTGATGCTAAGCATGCTGGACTACACAAGAAATCTTCTTTGGGTAGGAACTACACACTTTGTGGACTTACAGTAGCAGATCCAGGTTTGTTGAGGGGGGGGGGGCTTGTGCCCCTAGTAAATGTTGTAAAAGGGGAAGAAAGAAAAAAATTAAATGGAGAGAGAGGGAGAAAAGGGGAAGAAAAGGGGGGAGAGAGCACAGGTATTTGCCCAAGGTCTATATCGTCTTCATGTCACATGGTCATGGGTTGACAAAATACCACGGCTGTCGCCGTGTCATGAGATGTCGTGAGATGTTGTGTGTAGCATTTTGACTATTTTTCAATCGTGTCACACACCGACTTAAAAATTAGCTACAAGTCGGTGTCACAAAATAAGTGTAGAAAGACCTATTTTCTGCTGGGGTCTTATATTCACGGTTCCGTTTGTTCATCGATAATATTATAATGACATTACTGTGATGATGAGAAGCCGAATAAATTCTAATGATAATTATTATCTACATTTATTAGAAAGTTGTACGCTGTAACATTATCCAAAAGTATACACCAGATCGCACCAAATGGGTTCGAAAATTGAAAAAAAATCCACTTATGAGGGGGGGACATCCACCCTCTGCCATGCCCCCCCCCTGTCCGCGATAGCTCGGAGTTTTGCACCCATTTGGTTGGTTAAACTTTTACCAACATTCAAATATTATTTTTAAAAATGCTTTTTCTTTCTTTGTATTTGCACAAATATGAAAACATTACCAAACAAAAGTGTCAAAATGATTTCTTCTATTTTTGAGTGTTAGTGATTAACAGGACATTTAAAGAAAATTAAAGAGATAAAAGGCCTCGGAATCAGTAATTCGAAGGAAAAATAGCTAAAAATCATGTTTTTAGTGGACTATTTTCAAAAAATTCCAATTTGGCAAAGGGGCTCCGCTCCCTTGCAACCCCTGTTGAGGCCAGCTTCTTGGACCACCAGATACTCACACTTCATGCACACACCCCTACTCAACATTACAAAATGTTGGGCCTCCTCCCATCAAAACATGATTACAATTTATTTTTAAACAAATCTTCCATTCGCTGTTACCCACGAAACGGGGTAAAAGAGAAACCTGTTTTTCAACATAACACTTTTGGGAACCTGTTTTAAACATAACAATTTCAACCATCTATACTTAAATCACAAAAATATCAGTATATGCACAACTTCTTTCTTACATATTACAAAATAGCTATCTAGCATTGATAAAAAACAAAATATTGATTGGAAATATAAAAAATCTTATCCTAAATTTTACAAAAGGAAATAAATCAGTTTGAAAAAGTGGTCTTAGTTGGAATCGAACCATGGATCTCTGCATTGCAAAGCATGTCTCTCAACCACTAGACTAGCGAGGGGTGAATGGTTTTAATCCATTTTAAACATTAGGGAATAAAGCAATACTATAATAGTATTATGATCTATACACACACTATTATATGAATAGAGCTGTGATACACATGATCGTCGTCTACCCTGGGTTGATAGTCAGGTGGGTATTTCCATTACTACATATTTAATACCGAACAAAATATTGGGTACTGTAGAATGGGGATACCTTGACCCTTGATGGGTAACATTGGCCCACAAAAAAACATGTTTATTTGTCAAATTTTGAGAACAGTTTTATAGTGACATTTCTTAATTTGATATAATTAAAACAACATATTCCCCTGCTACATGTACATACATTATCTTCAAAAATAGACTTAAATATACATGTACATACCATCCCGGTGGCTAAGTTTTTTGTCACTATACACCGTATAATTTGTTGAACATAGATAGTGTTGGTATAAATTTAACAGAGCCTGCATCTCATTCCAAAAATAATTTGTAACATTACTCATTGAAAGGATGGTGGATGTGGACGGTCTCTTCGCTCTGGTTACTGAGGTTACAATGATCATTGTTTACAATATTCACCTTCAAAAGCCTTTCGTTGTTTTATGAAAATACTTCAATTCAGAGCTAGAAGTATGGGGTCACATTGGGAAGCGTAGCGTAAGTGCTGAGGTGTTGGCATTGGCATAGCTACGAAATGAAGCATACATGTAGACAGTCCACTTCTTACTTTTACTGTAGCGGGAATAGGGCGATCGAAAAGCCAGTATTTCTTGGAAATAGAAACAGGTTGAGACGTATAAATATTACTTCAAACTCCACTTGTACATTAAACATGATATCTGAAGCAACAGTTTAATTTTATTTAGAAAAGTTGAAAAAATCCCTGACTCCCATAGCTCTCAGTACAGAGAGCTAGGATTCAGAGCTAGCATTCCATTGGCACTGTAGCTCTGTCCCTGAATCCTAGCTCTCTGTATTGCTTCTGCTTCTGCTAAATACTACGCAAACAAAACTATAAGCCTAAGGCTGTTATAACGCATGCCATAGGCCAGTGTCGTGGATGGTGTGAACAAATTTTGAAGTGATCTCTATAATTTGGCAGTGAGTGAGTCACAGCTTTATTCCGTAATAATGTGAATTTAGACGGTTGCACATTCCTTCTTCAGTACCAAAGTCAAATAATAGTACACTATCGGGGTTCGGGTTACATAAAGTGTTTATACATACAATAACTTAATAAGCTTGAATTAACACTACTTACTGTTGTTATCATCAATCATACACGCACACGTCTCGTCATATCATAATCATATCATGATCACCCAGATTTTGACCTTAAAACAGATCATTTGCATTAATTTGACGACTATAAATTACACCTACCGTTTACCAATAATATTCTACAATCCCTGGTCCTAAATTTGTATTACTTACCTCTTTAAATAAACAAATATTAAACGACAAATATGACTGGCTTTTACTGACAAAACACATCTGTGGGCGCCGCCATCTTTGTTTACCGCGGTGGATTGTGGGATATCCCGACTTCCTGTTCGTCGTCGGAAACTATAAAAAAAAAACTTGCACTTGCACTTGCACTTGCACTTGCACTAGGATTCTGTTTGGCCAAACTCTGTTTGGCCATCTCGAGACAGTGACGTAACCGCGTATTCTACTAATTGCATCACATAACGCGCGCGCATACTCGCGTCGATGGCGTACAAACACGAGAGTTGAAAGGCGGAAGATACACACGCGTGCGTAAAAGCTGCGCCTGTTCAGTTACGTCACTGTCTCGAGATGGCCAAATAGAGTATAGTATGCTATCTTCCGAAGATAGCAATGTCATTGATTTTACTAAAATCAGTGCTATAGTTCGTAGATAGTACTAGTAGTACTGGCATTAATTTTATTTTACTAAGATTCTATCATCAGTTACTGATGATAGAATCTTAGTAAAATAAAATTAATGCCAGTCCGATTTAGTCATTTTAGTCAATAATGGCATTGTTATCTACTGTAGATAACAATGCCATTATTGACTAAAATTATCACCTTGTCATTCCCTTCCGTAGATGGCAACTCATAGATAGCAATGGCATTTGTTTTACTGCAACGCTATCTTCCGTAGATGTCAATGACATTTGTTACTGCGATGATATCTTACGTAGATAGTAATGACACCTGCGTTACTAAAATGCTATCTTCCGTACATAGCAATGGCATTTGTGTTACTGTAAAGCTATCTTCCGTAGATAGCAATGGCATTTGTTTTACTACAATACTATCTTCCGTAGATAGCAATGGCATTTGTTTTACTGCAATGCTATCTTCCGTAGATAGCAATGGCATTTGTTTTACTGTAAAGCTATCTTCCGTAGATAGCAATGGCATTTGTTTTACTACAATGCTATCTTCCGTAGATAGCAATGGCATTTGTTTTACTGCAATGCTATCTTCCTTAGATAGCAAAGTCATTTGTTTTACTGCAATGCTATCTTCCGTACGTAGCACTAAATGGCATTCATTTTACTGCAATACTATCTTCCGTAGATGGCAATGCTATTCATTTGACTAAAATACTATCTTCTGTAGATCGCCAATGACATTTTTTTAAATGTTATCGTCCGTAAATAGCAACGGATTTTTCTTTTTACTGTATCGTATCTTCTATAGATAGCAATGGCATTTGTTTTACTGTAATGCTATATTCCGTTAATGGCAATGCTATTCATTTGACTAAAATGCTACCTTCCGTATATATCAATGGACTTTGTTTTACTGCAACGCTATCTTCCGTACATAGTAATGGCATTTGTTTTACTGCAATGATATCTTCCGTATATAGCAATGACATTTTGTTTACTCAAATGCTATCTTCCGGAAATGACAATGCCATTTATTTATCTAAAATTATATCTTCCGTAGATAGCAATAGCATTTGTTTTACTGCAATGCTATCTTCCGTAGATAGCAATGACATTTGTTTGATTACAATGCTATCTTCCGTAGATAGCAAAGGGCGTTTGTTTTACTTCAAAGATATCCCTCGTAGATAACAATGACATTTGTTTTACTAAAATGCTATCTTCCTTATAATAATATGGCAATGCCGTTCATTTGACTAAATGCTATCTTCCGGAAATAGAAGTGGCATTTGTTTTACTGCAATGCTATTATATATCTTATAATAATATGGCTATGCTATTCATTTGACTAAAATACTATCTTCCGTAGATATAGCAATGACATTTGCTTTACTGCAATGCTATCTTCCGCGGATAGCAATGACACTTGTCTTACACTAAATTGCTTACAAAAGTGCTATCTTCCGTAGAGAGTAATGACATTTATCTTACAAAAGTGCTATCTTCCGTAGAGAGTAATGACATTTATCTTACAAAAGTGCTATCTTCCGTAGAGAGTAATGACATTTATCTTACAAAAGTGCTATCTTCCGTAGAGAGTAATGACATTTATCTTACAAAAATGCTATCTTCCGTAGAGAGTAATGACATTCATTTTACTGTAATGCTATCTCCCGTGGATAGCAATGACATGTGTTTGATTTGCAATGCTATCTTTGGTTATAGCAATAACATTTGTTTACCTAAAACGATATCTTCCGTATATTACAATGACACTTATTTTACAAAAATGCTATCTTCCGTAGATAGCAGCAATGACATTTATTTTACTGTAATTCTTCTTCTTCCATAGATGCCAATGGCATTTGTTTGATTGCAATGCTATCTTCCGTAGATAGCAATGACATGTGTTTGATTTGCAATGCTATCTTTGGTTATAGCAATAACATTTGTTTACCTAAAACGATATCTTCCGTAGATTACAATGAGACTTATTTTACAAAAATGCTATCTTCCGTAGATAGCAGCAGTGATGATTTATTTTACTGTAATGCTATCTTCCGTAGGTATCAATGACATTTGTATGATTTGCAATGCTATCTTCGGTAGATAGCAATGACATTTGTTTACCTAAGAGGATATCTTCCGTAGATAGCAATGACACTTATTTAACAAAAATGGTATCTTCCGTAGATAGCAGCAATGACATTTATTTTACTGTAATTCTATCTTCCATAGATGCCAATGGCATTTGTTTGAATGCAATGCTATCTTCCGTATATAGCAATGACATTTGTTTTGATTGCAGTGCTATCTTCGGTTATAACTTATGGCATTTGTTTACCTAAAATGATATCTTCCGTAGATTACAATGTCACTTATTTTACAAAAATGCTATCTTCCGTAGATAGCAGCAATGTCATTTATTTTACTGTAATTCTATCTTCCATAGATGCCAATGGCATTTGTTTGATTGCAATGCTATCTTCCGTAGATAGCAATGACATTTGTTTGATTGCAGTGCTATCTTCGGTTATAACAATGGTATTTGTTTACCTAAAATGATATCTTCCGTAGATTACAATGTCACTTATTTTACAAAAATGCTATCTTCCGTAGATAGCAATGACATTTGTTGCAATGCTATCTTCCATAGATGCCAATGGCATTTGTTTGAATGCAATGCTATCTTCCGTATATAGCAATGACATTTGTTTTGATTGCAGTGCTATCTTCGGTTATAACTTATGGCATTTGTTTACCTAAAATGATAACTTCCGTAGATTACAATGTCACTTATTTTACAAAAATGCTATCTTCCGTAGATAGCAGCAATGTCATTTATTTTACTGTAATTCTATCTTCCATAGATGCCAATGGCATTTGTTTGATTGCAATGCTATCTTCCGTAGATAGCAATGACATTTGTTTGATTGCAGTGCTATCTTCGGTTATAACAATGGTATTTGTTTACCTAAAATGATATCTTCCGTAGATTACAATGTCACTTATTTTACAAAAATGCTATCTTCCGTAGATAGCAATGACATTTGTTGCAATGCTATCTTCCGTAGATAGCAAAGACATTTGTTTGATTGCAATGCTATCTTCCGTAGATAGCAAAGGGCGTTTGTTTTGATTGCAATGCTATCTACATTTGTTTCGCTAAAATGATATTTTCCATAGATAGCAATGACTTATGTCTTACAAAAATGCTATTTTCCGTAGATAGCAATGACATTTGTCTGACAAAAATGCTATTTTCCGTAGATAGCAATGACATTTGTCTTACAAAAATGCCATTTTCCGTAGATAGCATTGACATTTGTCTTACAAAAATGCTATTTTCCGTAGATAGCAATGACATTTGTCTTACAAAAATGCTATTTTCCGTAGATAGCAATGACATTTGTCTTACAAAAATGCTATCTTCAGAAGATAGCAATGACATTTATCGTACAAAAAAATGCTATCTTCTGTAGGTAGCAATGACATTTGCTTTACATAAATGCTATCAACGGTATATGGCAATGACATTTGTTTTACAAAATGCTATCTTCCGCAGATAGCACTGACATGTATTTTACAAGAATGCTATTTTCCGTAGATAGCAATGACATTTATTTTACTAACACGCTATATTCCGTACATAGCAATAACATTTATTTTGCTAACACGCTATCTTCCATATATGGCAATGGCATTTGTTTTACTGCCATGCTATCTTCCGTAGATAGCAATGGAATTAATTTCACTAAAAATGATATCTTCCATAGATTAAAATGATTTTTTTTTTTTTGCCAAAATGCTAAGCTCCGTAGATGACAATAACATTTGCTTGATTTATCTTCCGTGAGACATAGCAATGGCGGTCGTTTTACTTAAATTTGATTTTCCAATTCTACTTATACAAAGCCGACTTCGTATCAGTGTCATTAATATTTTGCAAAATACTATCTACCGTTGATATCAGAAATTATTTTTAATAAACTGTATATTGTATTTATGAAAGGGAAGAGACGTCTATTTTTTGTTGTTGATATGAACACGTTTTGAGGAGCTCAAGGTTCCTCGTTTCTATTTTTTTGAATTCCCTGCCTACCAAGTAAGGATGGAGCATAATCGCCTCTCCTTTAATACTGGTATTACGTCTGCTGTTGTTGCGCGTCGGGATTTAGTGAATTTAGTGACGTCATGATTACGATTCAGATAAATGAAGGAGTGACAAGGAAAATTTATATTTGTATATTGTTGTTTTTTCGAAGTTTGTTGTTTGTGTGGGTTTTTTTTCTCCAAATTGTATGAAGCCCTATTAAATTCTGTACAACTTAGGATCTCATTGTAAGAGAATACCAACTATTATGATTACTATATACTCAGATCAGTATTCATCAATAAAACCAACATATCAAAATCGGGCATTCAAAACGATAATGGCTTAATGACAGTGGCGTAACCAAGACCCTCCCCAACCCACACTTGGAACCCTTGCCCCACCCCACCCCCGCTTGCTCCCAAATGAAATCAATCGGTGTGGGTGTGGAATGGAGCCCCCCCCCCCCCCCATTAGGAGCCCCCCATTTCAAGTCACTGCCCCTTCTTGCCGCCGCCCCCCCCCCCCCCCCCCCCCAAATGAAAAAGTGTAGTTACGCCACTGCCTAATGACATCATTTGTATGTGGCACTATGAACGGGGAAAATATCCACAAACCGATGATATGGACGACGGTTTTAAATGGAATTGATAAGCAACTATTTTTATTTATATTTGGTCAAATATACCTCGTATATTATAGCTTTTATTTGTCATTCCAGAACGAGCGTACTTTATTAGATTTGTTCCTACCAATGACATTAAGATTGATATTATTAGCACAAAAAAATCAATTTGACATGTACGAGATACGTACGTCCCCGTGGATACGTCAGAGACTTTATATAGAGAGCTATTTATAGTCTTACTCGTTGGGAAAATGAAACTATTTTTAATCGTAAATGTTTATTGCCAACTATTTTTCTCATAATGCCATCTTCTGTATCGACAGCAGTGTCAACTACGTTCTAAGGAGAAAAATAATTGGGATCTATTTTCTTACAATGCTATCTTCTGAAGATAGCAATGTCGTTTTTTATCGAATTACTACAATGGGTGTCCACAAATAATTCAACTGCTCTATCTACGGAAGATAGCATTTTTGTAAGATAATATCATTGCTATCTACGGAAGAAAGCATTTTTGTAAGATATGTCATTGCTATCTACGGACGATACATTTTAGTAAAATTATTATTTTGGTTCTGAGATATTACGCATCATTATTTTACCTAAATGTATAATAGCTGTCATTTCAAAATATCATCTTCTGTATAGTTTGAAGAAACTCCTATCGTTGAATTTAGAAAGATTGTCGTCATGAAGTATTCTCGGCTATTTGCTTTAGAGCATAGACCTACTGATTTTTGCTTAAAGGTATATTATGTGATCTTTCCAGGGAACGCCCTCAACATCGAACAAAAAATTGAAAGCAGATTTTCTTGCAGGGCGATACGATTCTTAATTACTTCAAAATCATGGTTTAAGAGTGAAAATAAACTGTCGGGATATCCGACAACTTATTTTATTTAGTCTAAATTCACTCTAAAACCACGATTTTGAGGTAATTAGGAATCGTATCGCTCTGTAACTTGGAATGTATGTACGATTTATGATCAGAAATGTAAATCTGCAAGAAAATCTAATTTCTAAAAAAAATAATGAATAGAGGGCGCTCTCTGGAAAAGATCACATAATATGCCTTTAATGTCAATCTATCTTCTTCTCTCATTTAATTGTTATCTTCTGTTTCTGTAAAATCAATGTCTATATAGAATCAGTGACTTTTCACCGTCTCTGATAGAATTGACTCGCGTTGGATCGCATGTATGATAGGCCTAGCCTATATATTTACATACACATCGCCTTTTACTGATTTTTGTAAGATATAGGCCATTTTGTCATAGGATTTTCAGTTTCATACTTAATTGGCTCAAATCAAAGCCACTTAACCGAATCCCTCCTCAAATTTTCTCTCGGCATAATATGATTTCTAAATTTTCAGTGACATTATACTTTTCTAAGATGTCGGCTAGAGGCAATTAATGTTCATTTTTTTCCAGCCTGTGGGACAATTTTTTGAATGTCAAGTGTTTTTCTGCTATTTTACATTGAGGGGTTTTATTCGACTCCCGCCCATATACCCTTTTAGGTGATAAAAGTAACTAATATGTGTCCAGAATATTGTGCACAGGTGAAAAGAAGAACAAATGACACAGATTCAAACAAAAAATGAATTAACATAATGTACTCGCCGCTCGCATCCCCCATAACACACCATAAAATAATAATGGCCTGTATTGATGATTGAATTTGAATAAGAATGAACTTGCCAACATTCAATCCCTGTCAGCATTACTCTAGGATAGACACGAATATTAATTAATTAAATCGTATGATGAATGAGTTATAGGATAAATTGAACAGATGGAGAGGAGATTAGCAAATCCCGGGGGTACTCCAACTATATATTTACGGGAGCTGTGCTGAGGATGTCTTATTCAAGGGAATAAAATCAATTACGATTAAATTGGATAATTCAGGCATATAATTACTAGGAGAAATTGAAGTGTAAAACTAGGCTAATTCCTATTCTCTGTCAAATCCATCAAAGATACAAGCGTCTAATTAAAAGTCAAGGCGATCTCCAACTATCAACTTGCAGAAGAAAAAGGGTAATTTTAATAAGATATAATAATATGTTAATTAATTTCATTTAGAATTTTTTTTTTTTGTGTTCAACCCACAAAAGCAATGGAAGCATCATGTCCGTATGGTGGATAGAAAATAATGAATTTTATATTTGAGTCTGCTTAAAATCAGTTTGGTATTTAGTTTGATTTTCCTATTCCCCTATTTCAACCACTTTTTCATTGACTTTTGCTACTCTAGCGGGTAAAGATGAAAAGACGTCCTTACTTTCCACAAAATGCTGGCGTTGGCGGGAGATAATTAGAATGTTAGTGATACCATTTCATATTGGTCTTATATTAAAAAAAAAACCTCTCCCTCCATACTGTTCGTAAAATATGGGAATAACAAACAAATCAAATCTTTTAAGCAGGCTTTAAAACATTCTCAGATATTTTTTGGAATTTTGTATTATTCTGTACTTGTTTACCCATTTTGTATTTACCTTCTATATAAATTACACAAAAATCAAAACACTCTCAACTCTTAACATGTGGGAGGATGACATTAATTTATTATTAATCGTCTGACCACAAATATACAAACACCACACCTGTGAACATTAATTAGCATAAATTAGCATATAATTACATTAGCATAAATACTGAGGAAATATATTGGCATACTATACAGTCATCCCTATCTATAGTATAATAAATTCATGACATGATTAATAACAACAATAGGTATACTGCGGTCTGCTCTCTGGTAATTTAATTCATAATAAAGCATTGTGGGAAATACATCTTTTTTTCTTTTAATATTTGATCCAAACAAAGTTGCTGATTGTTAACCAAAAAAACCATTCTTGGTCAACAACTTCATACAATCAGAAACTCCGGTTGGATAAAAAAATAATCAATTTGTTACACATTGTATCCCACAATCCTTTGTACAGGAAGTAGATTTAAACACTATCCTATAAGCATAAGGGGTAGGTAGGGTAGGATTGGTACTACTAGCATATGTACAAACATACACATATAGAAGGAATTATTAGTATACCCCTACTTTTAAGTAAGTGGTTAATGCCAGCGTGGCTAATTAGCAAATGACACAATACTCCTTAATCAGTTTATACAGTGAGTCACTAGGATAGACTGAATATTAAAACAAGAAGATCAATAATGTTAAACCTATGACACTGTTATCCATACCATCTTGGTAAAAGAGCGACATACATGTTATAGGCCTAATGAAAAATAAGCCATGTTTAGCAGAGTCAGCAATGGACTAAAGAAACGGTGATATTATTTTTTCAAAGCGCAATCACCTTTTTTTTGCGATGGATTTCATCTACGCAAAATATGATGCTAAACATTGGTATTTTTTTAAAGCTTTTACTCGACCATCAATACACAATGTATAATATTTTGATGATATATTATAATATCTCAGGAATAATACAATTTCTGTTGTTACAAAACAACAATATTTTGGTCACTTTTCTTACTTAACAGAAATGTCAAACACTGCTCAAATTTTTTTTTGCCTGAATACGATAAACAAGAATATTTTTGTAAATTGATTCCGCATTGTTAACCAGCTGGCTTACTGCCTGGCAATAATTATTGATTGCAGTGTATTGATTACATGTGTCAAGATAGAACGCTAATTATAATTATGAATGGTAATTTGGTCTTCATTGTAACATGGAGCATCATTATAATTTAACATATTTATCAAATGAGTGATGAGGTGTTTTTTCTTGGATTTTTTTTGTGTGTGGTTCATTTTGTTTTTGATTTTGGCAAATTTTGCGAATGCCACAATTGCAACATTACAGACACACAAGACATTTTTTGAAGAAAATGGAAGGGAATGTGTCAAATTAAATAACTCAAACAACCTCAAAAATGAACAATGCAAAATGATGGAGTTATGATCCACTGAAATGGAGAGAAAAAACAATCCTTCATGTTGCCCGATTCATTTTCATGACATCAATCTGACGAATAAATCATTGATTCATCCGCCCAATCGTCTGCTTCCTGTTCACCGTCTTAAATGGCTCCATCCTGCGCTGCATCCCCCACAGCTTTTTGTGCAATGTAGCTGTGAAGGGAACCATCCAATGACTGATGGAGGAGCTGCTGCTATAAATGGAATACGGTCAAATGTCACTATAAATTTGCCTGCCAGAAATGTAGTAGATTATATAAATAGAGGTTTAATTAAAACCGGGGAGTAGCGGTGGACCCCTCAGGGGAATGTAGTAGTAATAGTATAGATGAAAGACATAACTATATGATCTTGCACTCGATTTAGGAATACACCAATGGTAGTGATAGTTGCGTGATGATGCATGAAACAAATCTGTATGAAACAAGGTAAAAAAACCGCAAAGCATTTTTAAAACAGCATAATTAAGTATTTGTCATACATCCTGTGTGCATAAATTATGCTAGTGCACTTAATCTTTTGAGAGTCCTGAAATTATCCATAATAAGTAGGACATTTGCATAACTGATTATAAATTTGCACAACTATTATTCATGTATAATGAATATAGTGATGTTTGGAAATGTAAATGTTAAATTGATCAATTATGTATTGGATGTCACACTCTTGATTTTTCTTTGGTCAAAACCCTGTCATACCAATTACACTGAAAATTACATCGTCAGTGTTGCTGAAAGAAAGAAAAGAGTGCATCTAAATATAGCCCATTTGGGTTACAATGTTAATTATGGAACATAATGAAAACGGTAACAACGGTTGTGGTCAACTATTTACCCTGACGAAAATAAACCCTAGCAGTTATTGATACAATAATAAATAAATATATCTAGCTATGTAGGATTCAGATAGTTAAGCGTCATCATAGATGAGTATCATCATCATTTATGGACCCTTAGCTATAATTTCCTACTTTTAAAGACCTACAATATCAATCGAATTTAAAGAGTATACTATATAATTCTCTGAGTTTTGCATACATATTATACAGACACACATTTTTAAGAATCGATGGCATAACCATTATACGATATATACTGATATAGTCATCAATTCAAAATAAAATCGTAAGATTGAGCAATAAACTAACAATAAATTTTACTACAAAATATTTACTACAATATAATTGTATTTGTAAACATATTCTACAAGCGTGGGGAAAACAATAACATCCAATTTATTTTCTCTGCAAAAGAACCAACTTTAATTGTCTTTCCTCACAAACAATACAGAATGTCCCAGAAAAAATGTACCATTGCTGGCGACATAAAATCAGTCACATTTTTGACACAATATCATGTTTCTTATCTCTTAACTTAACACAAACATTTCTAAATTCCATAACATTTATATATTACACGGCCCCTACTTCCATGGTTCATAATGACAACATCAGCGATGAACTGTAATGTTGCTTGTTTTTATTGGGACAAACTCTATTTCTTTGTAGACAATTAAAGTAAGGGCTCTACCAAAATCATATTAGTCAATTACATATATATATTTACTGCCTCTAAGTCTCTTTCTCCTCCATATATTCTACAAACTGCTGTAATATGAAATTAATTTCAAAATCAAAACCACTTTCCTTGTTTTCCAACACAGAAATGCATAACATTTTAAACATAGACCATTACTTTCTGTGTGGTTTAGTCAGCTATGTTAGCCTAAAACTGTATTGCAATATACGAAAATGTTTTATACATCGTAGTTTTAGTAGCAAGAATAACTAAAAGCTGGATTGCTGTAAAGTGTTGACAGATAATTGGCCAAAGCTGTTCAGTTTACATTGATATATAGTCCTGTATTTTCCTATTGGTTTCACTGGGACAAAGTTGCCCGCAGTTGCAAGTGTTGTGGTTCGAAATAGCCCACATTTGTTTTTAGATTCAAACTGGCCACTTGAGCTATACAAGATGTTGGAACTATCTGATATATCCATCAATACAATTAAACAATAACGGTCAGTATCAACTCTGCTACATAGCAATACGCGAAAGCTTTAATAGCTAACAATGTGCAAGTGTGTGGTTGTGACACTGTGAAAGAGGGTATTTTTTACTACGGCGCATGTCTGGAATGGGTTTAAACTGGCTACAAGTATAGGATTAATTTACATACATCATTTTGCCGCAGGTATTGATTTGATTGTGTCCCTACCCACATGCCTCTATCGCGACACGGTAATAAAGGTCAGTGCTTGAGGGGTAAGGTCACAACTTTTTTTTTGATGCCTGCATAAATATCAAACTTAAGGTACATCATAGATAGGTAGGATAAAATAGGCTATAATAAGCCCATACCAAGTCTAATATATCAATTTATACATACACAACTACAGAACATCAAAAGTAGTTGGATTATTATAGCAGTGTAAACTACACCTCGTACACATCCTTACCCCCTTGTCACGCAAAATGGAATCACCCAAATCTTGCTATAAAAATAGAGCAGCATTTGTCCTTTTTTAGTCCATAAAAATCAGGTGCCATAAATTTAGTTTCCACCATTTATATAATTATGCAGCTCTTTTTTGACATTTTTTCATGAGCATGATTACAGAGTACTCTAAATCCAGTGGTTTTATTCTAGTTGGTGCCTGAGACTTTATAGGAGTATCACCATCACCCCTTTTAAGCTCGAGTACATCTCAACCTATATCCCATAATGCACCTCTGCTTACACCAAAATGGATTATTCCATTTCTATACAAGGGGTGATGGAGCACATGTACGTAACACCAGTATTGCCTTCTTTTTTTTTTAGTGATGAGCAGTTTCTCAAAACTACCATCAAGATAATATAATATATGTACTATATAATAATAAATAGAAATATCAAATTTTAACATTGTGGCCAAGTTTGTTTTTTATTAAAGCAGGCAAGTTCATGGTAATGCAAATTGAATTTAAGCTTTTTAAAGCACATCAATTTGCTGAACTATTTCAAAACATACATTGTAAGACATATGCTGACAATGCACAGAAATGAGGCAAGAATTAAAATGCTGAAACTGTATAGAATGTATGAACCTGAATGGATAATATTTTAATATAATTAGAAATATGAAATGGTCAAAGCAAGGAATGTTATTCAGTTTCCTGTTTAAACCTGTTACGTTGGTCATATTCAAAAATATTACATCGACTTCAATTCATATCATATCACTTATCGTTAGCATCCAAACTGTTGGTATTAATTAGCTGTAATTGGTCAAGTTGCTCTGGCTAGACATGGCTAGTGACTATATTACATTAATTAACAAAAAACAGTATTATAATACACATTACTTATTATTTGTCCATTACGCCTGAAGCTGTGTGCTATTCACTCTGTTATAGATTTTTTAGTCATTGGTACAAAATGTCTTTCCTAATTGCTGCCATGTGCTAAAAGTGAGGGTTTATTGCCATATAAGACCTATCCCCAATAGCTGCCGGGTGTTAT
This sequence comes from Ophiura sarsii, assembly GCA_035610835.1. Lineage (NCBI taxonomy): Eukaryota > Metazoa > Echinodermata > Ophiuroidea > Amphilepidida > Ophiuridae > Ophiura > Ophiura sarsii. Next base: position 61,727,126 of record CM069441.1, on the reverse strand, counting down.
AATCTAGGGTAGCCTTTATGCTGAGCAATTGATATCAACATGATACAACCCAGAGCAGCTATAACCAATTGGAGCGTATTTTGCAATGGTGTGGTGTGGTATGCCCTTGTACAAACTCAACCTCAAAGGGAAGCCATTGTACAAAAGATTTTGTAGCACTAACACCAACCTATATGCCATACTCTAAAATGGCAAGTATAATTTACAAGGGGCAGCGATTGTAAAAATCAGTTTTCTTGGGCAAATATACCTCACCATTTATATGACATTTCCCAGTAATCCTCTCTCCTGTCATTTTCACACATACTGGCAATTTCAATTATGAGTTGCTCAAAATGCCACATATCACCACTTTTTATAGCCTTAACTAAACATTTACAATCAGGCATAATTATTGATTGCTGGAAAAGGTTAATGGACGCACGAATTCAAAATGTAATTGAAGTGCACTGAAATGGGAAGATTTCTTCCTGAAGAAAAACCACTCATGCTATTAATAGACGTCGAAGAATAAACATAACAAATGTAACGCAATCCAGCGATATATTGCTCCGATATTCCGCTCATTAATTATCCCGTATCCTCTTTCAAGATGGCCATGTACCATTGTTTTTATGCAATGCAATTATAGATCAGCATGTATTCCTCAGAAAGAAAAAAAATACAACAATATTTCAGGTTTTCCTATCTTGCAGCCTACCTACGTTAATCAATCTTGGAGTGTTCAAAATTGCAATTATTTTGTCACGCTATATAATTAGTCATAGTAATAACACCTTACTTACATTCATCGTAAACTATAATAAGTTCAAATTCATGAAATTGGATCCTGTCAGTCTGTCTATCCAATTTCACACATTAAGAATTGCATACAATTCTGAAAATAAGATTTCTTTTTTGGCATATCATTCTTGCTATTTCAAACAAATAAAATAACAAATTACATCTCTGTAGCATTTTTCAATCAAGGATGGATCGGCATATTTTCTGTTAAGTATTCTCCACAAAAAAACAATATGTCACAATTGTTGTGAATATTCTGCGTTGCAAAAATATCTTAATTTCATCCTCTCCAATAACGCTGTGCTGAATGACCCAAGAGGGTTGGTACTGCACAGTGTGTGGGCGTTGGTAAATGTCAAAACATTGAACAAACACAGCGTTAAAAGGTCTTTTTTTCAAGAAATGAATGATATCAAAGATTTGATAAAATTTTGTCACCGTACTGTCATATTAATTGTAGTCGTTTCAAAGTAATTTGGTTGATAAAGTTCATAAGCAATATCCTCCACTAGTTTCTTTCAAATACATGTACATAACATTTTGCATGGTGGATCGACCACTGCATTTGGTACCAAGCACGAGGGAGTGTGTCAATATCTCTATGACACATCTTAACATCAACATCATGCACACCCACAAACGCACACTACACGGGCCTCTTAGATAAGATGAACCACTGTCATGACGACAACATGAGCAGTATACCGTTTCCTTGCGCAATACTCTTTGCAATCCAATACTGAAAAAGTGGTAATTTTCGAGCGATTAAAATTTCGCGCTTTGCCAACTTACGGCCATTTCGCTTGTTTTTAAATTCACGATTTGAAAGTTCGCTTCATAGACTTATACTCAATATAAATATGTTTGCATGTTTTTATTTTCGCGGTAGATGCTTGGGGCGTGAAAACTGCGAAAATTAATGTAGCGCGAACATTTAGTTATATCAGATGCACATAAGAGGTCATGTTTGTGTTTTGCCGGCGCCACGGCATACGTAACGAATATACGCCGGATATAAAATTTATCAGTGTGCACGGCTATTACACAAATTACGCATATTTTTTGCTAGTGCCTCTTCTCGGCCCCAGGGTTTGAGTTTTCATTTGTCATCTCCTGCACAAAACAAGCTGTTTCATAAAAATGACATACATTATTGATGTTAGCTCTCATACCTATAGTACCTAGTATCAAATGAAAAACATCAACAAAAATTCTCTTTCTGTATCACATGCAAAATAATTTAGCGATTTTTAAAACACTTTTGAAAATAGCTTGCTTCATTCTCCAAGTAAAATAGGTATCACATTTGTTCCTGCATCTACATTTTTTTTGGTGATTTTTAGAGACACAGAAAAAATTTCATAAATTTGATTTGAGACTGGCATGCTGCCTTGCCTTGGTCCACATGTAAATGCATTCTATAATCACAGAGAGAAACTGATGAGATAGGGAAATGGTAAAAAAAGGATGTTTCAATTCACGTGCAGCCATCGGATCATTAACATAATATAACTCCGTGGGTAGGATGTGTGTACTTATTGATTGCCCATATACTCTGTATCGTTACACCGCACTGATATAGTCTGCGAAATTGATCAAAATCCATCCCTAGAGCAATCTAGCTTTCTGCAGTTCGTATTAAGTAGGAAAGTGCACAAGGGCTCATGCACAATGCTGCTTTTTTTTTGCGCATGTATTATTTCCCCCGGGTTAACGAGAAAATAGCTGCTGTGCCAATCATTAGAGAGGTGGGAATCTATATCCTTATGAAATAATTTACAGTTTACATGGTTTAGTGCAGATTTAGTCAAATATATATGCAGTTTTTATAGTTCACAAAATACGTGAAATTCTCAAAGAATTCTGTTGGTGAAAATTGCTGGATTTAACAATTGTATCGCAAGCGGGTCAACGGAAAGCCATATTGACTTTGATTATAGAGCGAAAAATGTGACTGAATTAATCCCATAAGAATTTGACAGAGACAAGTAAGCAAGCAAGAGTATCCACTGAGAAATTGAAATAATTGACATACAACACAAGAAGTGATGTTAGACAGAACCTGACAATCATTAAGACTGAAACATTTCTCTACTTAACCAGCTAGTTAAGCCTATACAGACGGGGATGCTTCGGATGAAAGATAACAAATTCCGGTATCAATTTTGACTCATTTCTCCTGGCATACTTAGCACTCAAGATATTAGCGTTATCATAACATGCATCTTATTATTTCACGTGAATGTATCACCAAAATCCTCGACTTAAAATAGCGCCGTGATATAAATTTGATCCCCTAGCTGTTGGCCGGTGGTCTGCAGTATCAAATATGTGTGATATTCATTTTGACATTGCTTACTCGCTATACTCTAACTCTCCCCCCATATAGATTGTTATACACATGACTGACTGTTCTAATAGCTTTGTCTTGCCTCTCTCCTTAATTGGCAACCATTGCTCTGCTGTAACTTGATAAATTGAATTAATCAACGTAATAGCCATTCTTTATTTAGCCTTTCATATGTCCAGTTAATAGACCAAAACATACAGGGCGCAACAAAAGTATTAAAGAGCTAGCTGATTGTTTATGAAGTAGTAGTATAGTAGCATTGCTTACATATTGTTACAGAAAGAAATGGTCAATTCTGTTTCGACTCACCCTGTACTACTGGGCCATTGCCGTACAGCTATTGTGCAGAAACAACCTGGCAATTGGCAATTTGCAATTTGAAAACCTTTAATCATTCATAATTGGTAGACGACGGTGTATGGAATGTGCTTAAATTATTCACGGTAGCATCATTTATAATGAATGCCCATCTTGGTTGACGATGGCTCATTTCATCGTGCAATGGATCTGCTATGAGAACCAAGATGTGAAAAACAGGCTTATAGTGGAGTCAAAATCATGATGAGATTAGAATGTAATGGCTGTATTGGCTGTTTAGAATGTAAGGTGCTGTTAAATATCTGAACATGATATGATATGAACATACTTGTGTGACAAGTGCATTAACTAGTTTTCATCTCTCTCTCTTTAACACTTTCCACATGGCTATTGGTTTTACCATGATACAAAACAAACTGTTCAGAAACATTTCCCAACTTTCAAGGTCTATCCAAAGGATTACTGAATCAATACTAGGCATGTTTGTACTTATTTCAATGCATTTCACATGGTGATTCCAAATATGGTAATAAAATTCAACAATTTTGACATTTTTGAAACATTTTGTGAAATTTTGGAATGTTGTCTGCAGACGCCTGCCGCGTGGAAGGTGTTAAGTATACCCTACCATTTTGATCGTCATTGTGTTTGTGCATATGCCATTCTTTAAAAATTAAAAATATTAGTTGGTTCAAACTAAAAAAAACAGTAATCCAAGTCGTCTTTGAAACTCGGCCCCTGGAGGTGTGGGCACTTAACATAGCCGTTGATAGGTTTAGGTTAAGTTACTCATCATTCCCCTTAATAGGCCGGTCACATGTCATATTTCTAGTGCCTATTCTGGAATGTTCTTTTTGTATTTCAATGCAATAACATAATAATATCGGCCTACAATGTGACGTGGTATTAATTCAATGAAAAAAAAACTTCTTCATATTTTCATATGGTTGCGGTATATCTATGTATAGAGTTACCGCAACTATATACATGATAAATACATATATAATAAACTTATAATTTGCCATAAGATTTGTATGAATAATGCTGAATAACATAATCCATTGTATTTGTATAACTCTCCATATGATACTAGCACCAAGAGCTGCAGCATGCATGTGAGTCAAGATGCACATCACATCTAACGAGTCCGGTATGCTATACACCATTATTCATGTATAACCAATTATAAACATTTCAACCACTCTATATTTTTTTTATAACATTTTTACGAATAGTTAGAAATGTATAATATGATCACCGTATTGAGTTTAGTTTTAAAACGATATAGTGGTCACATGGTACAACACTCCCACACGGATAGGGGTGTGTGTCAAATAATTTGTTATTTATAATGAACCCTACATACAGTACAACATTCGTCATTCTTGTGCGGTGAACGGACGATCAGCACGCGCACGACTGATTGGCCGGTTGTTGCGCTGGGTCTGTGGGTGTGATTGTCGCTGACGGTCGCAAGCTCTGGTCGGTGTCGATGGTTTCTGACATCTTGTCGCAAATTATGTCGACGAGTCGTTCAAACGTTTGTTTTACATTAATGTTCTCCTTGGCGCTGGTTTCGAAGAATTCCAATCCTGCAGCAAAAGAGAAAAAGGAGGAAAATAATATTATACTCTTGTAAAAAATAACCTGGATTATACCTGGAAATAATTGTAAATAATCTTTAAAGGTATATGACCCGATCACTTTTTTGAGGCTATGATTTTTTTTTCACATCAAGATATTTTGGTATCAGAAGAATCCCCATATTTTTCTCATTATGTCTGTAAAATATTAGGGGCCAGAAATGTTTCATTTGGAAATTATAGGTTAAAATGTGGTGAATTACTGCCAAAGGTGGTTAACCACCAACCAGTATGTGTACTACTCAATAGGCACATATCTTTTGACCTTGCGCTTTTAAAAATAGAACCATTGGAGTTATGCAACTCAAACTTTGGAATGCAACAATTTTAAGGATGACTTTTCATGTAAAATAGAAAACATCAAGTTGAATTATTAGGATCTATTAATAACATGTCTTTAGAGAGACAAAATGTGCTAACCCTAACCCTAAAACATATGCAGCAGTTGAAGGCTTACTATATGGCAAGATCATCATTTGAGGGGGCGCAATTGTGGATAACCAATATATCATTCATTATCAGGAGAGGTTTAAGAGAGAAAGTATACAAACGAAAACAAAATACTTCACAAAGTCAAATGAAGTATATAAAGAGCAGTCAATCAAAAACAAGAGTCAATCTGTCCGATTAATCACTGATCCAATGAGTCTTGATTCACTCTTGAAAGCTAACTGAAGTTCTTGACATTATGTAATCAAATACGAAAAAAAATCCTTGAAAAAGTGACGCTATATAATATATAGGACTCACCTTAATAGGACTCACCTTTAGAAAAAAAGGCCAAAGGCCTGGCGTGGTGCCCTCATCTACCTTTTCATTTGACATTTACAAGTTAATTATTGTTTTAATTAGGGCTCAGAGGTAAGTAGCTACTGCCCAGGGACCAGGGAGGGCCTCTTGCACATCAAATTATAGATACCTTCATGAACAAAATCGCATGAACAAAACTGTAGACAACTGTTACTGTGGACTAATGGACCGAAGGTATTTCCAAATTCTGAGAATAAAGGAGTCTTTTCAGACAACTTTAATCCGTAAAATGCAAATAAATCATGAAACCCGGAAAGAAAACTTATCAGAATTTGAGCATTCAAGTATTCGAGGAAAATAAACCTGATCTTTGACTTCAATTTGAGGGCATTTATCCTGCTAAGAGAATAATTTGCTATTTAAGGGTCATGTTTACCTTTCTTTGAAAATCTACAATATTAAGGGTGGTTTCTGAGAATACATTCAATCATATGCTTACAAATCGTATCCCCCCCCCTAGCTACTTAAGTGTTCGCGATAACATGGAGTGCTCAGAATAATCAGAGCCGGAGTATTAAAACACCAATGACTTATGAAAACTGTCATCCATCAAAACCAAAATACTGAGAAAAAGTCACGCTGCAATTACAAATGTTAACCCCCATGGCAGCAAATTGATATTCTTTTTTGTATTTAACGTATATCAACCATTGAGCAATAAAAAGGATTTTTTTTCTCTTGACTTTCACTTTTAAATTGAAACTTAATAATAAGGGTCACTATTCTGACTGACATTTAACAATTTACATTAAATCAGTATAGACTACTGTAAACCCGAAATGTTCGCTCTACATTTATTTTCGCACTTTTCGCACTAAGATCAGCAAGCGCCAAAATAAAAATGCGCGAATATATTCATTTTATATGTACATGTAGTTCTATGTATAAGGAAGCTCAAAATTGCAAAAATAAAAACAAGCAAAATTTTGGTCGAAATATGCAAAGAGTGAAAAATTACATGCACAAAAAATTACCACTTATACAGTACCTGTTTAAAGTAAGCATGTATAATGAACAGCATGTGGCCTACATCTACAATCTTTAATTCACGCATGATTGAATTATTGCTTACAACTATCATTCAGTAAGTCACAAAGATACAATGACTAAATTGTTCGGTCATCAAACCAGAAAAATGTCTATTTTAGTCAAAGGTTAATCATAGTACAAATACTAAAATGTATATAACTAACACCGGGGGGGGGGGGGGGGGGGTATTTAGTGGAGATGAGGTTACGGGGATGTGCCGCCAAATAGGGTCCCATTTTACCCTCTGGTAAATGGATGACCCCTTTTCAAATCCATTTTTGGTAAATTAATGGGTCTAAAATCTTTAAATTTGCTGTTTTTCATCGAAATGTTAGCAAAATCTGTCAATAGGACAATTATGGGTTTCTGCAAACATCCTGGTAAACATATGGGTCCATTTCCCTGAAAATTGGTAAATGTTTGGGTCCGATTTTCATTTTGCTGGCGGCACATCCCTACCAAACAAATATCTGAGTACCCCCTCCCCGGGCACTAACAATACTGGTGGGTAAGGTTGGGCCGTTTGATGACCCATTTTACACTAACACTTGGGACAATGTAAAAGTGAAATACATGAACCTTTGTGTATTTTTCCTGATGGTTGCTCAATTTAATATTGTGTTAAGAGTATGGGTTATCTTATGGAAACACCAGCACAAGAGGTTAAAGGTATATTATGTGATCTTTTCCAGGGAACGCCCTCAATCCTCGAAAAAAATTGAAAGCAGATTTTCTTGCAGATTAACATTTCTGATCATAAATCATACATACATTCCAAGTTACAGGGCGATACGATTCTTAATTACTTCAAAATCCTAGTTTTAGAGTGAAAATAAACTGTTGGTGTCTGCGCCGACAACTTATTTTTACTCTAAAGTCACTCTTAAACTATGATTTTGAGGTAATTAAGAATTGTGTCGCTCTGTAACTTGGAATATATTCATGATTTATGATCCAAAATGTAAATCTGCAAGAAAATCTACTTTCTAAAAAAAATCATGAATAGAGGGCGCTCCCTGGAAAAGATCACATAATATGCCTTTAAAGTCAATTGTAAAGTTATGCCAATATGGTCTTATATTTACCTTCTTAATGACAGTGGCATAGCTAAGGGGGAGGGCAGGACAAATGTCCCCCTGACAGAAAAAAAACCCTTAAAACGCCCTTTGTACCCCTGCCCTGACAGAAAAAAACACCTTAAAACGCCCTTTGTGCCCCCGCCCCATTCTCCGAATGTAGTGTGTATAGGCATTATAACAACTTACTGTACATGGACCAATTTACGAGCGCGTTTGTGTAAAACATGCCCTACCCCCCCCCCCCTCTCAAATTTTCTGAGCTGTCTGCAAAAAAATCCTAGCTACGCGACTGCTTAACGATGTGTTTTTGGCTAAGATTGAGAATACCTTGCCATTCTTATTCCTCACTGTGTAGGTGAGTGGGTCGGTAGGGTATATAAATAAAGGAACTCCTTAGTTTGTTTAATATCATTTTTTCCCCTTTTCAATAACTCATTTTACAAGAATTATGGTGGGGTTAAAAATGACACAAAATTAAGTGTTATTTATTCTAACCGTGAACTTATTATAGAAATTGAGCTTTTCAATCTCAACAACAAATATCTTCACATGCAACAAATTATTTTAACCAAAACTCAACTCGCGTCAGACCGTGTCTTTACTCAACTCAAATTTACCAAATGGTTCAATAATATTATGGTGAAACCAGACGACCGAAATCTTAAATACTCGCGACGCGGCATCTAAATGTGTTTGTATAATCAAAATGTTATCAGGACTTTGGAGATAGATGATGATAATGCAATCCAATGTTTACTCATCAAATACATTCTCTATAGGATGGTCGGCAGCTGTCTAGATATTTGCTGAGCCAAATTAAAACGATGTAGTGTCTTTTGGTCGCCATGTGCGTCATTAATCAAGTTAAAATACCACTGCATGATCAGTGTTGATCTTACCCCTTTCATTACAAAAATTGATATGACCCATTTGAAAGCTTGATTTTGACTCGCTGCTCACTTCTCTTATGAATAAGCTGATGTATCTTGTGGAGCAAAAAAGTGGTGAAATTCTTTCATTAAAGGCATAGTACATGTATGTGATCTTTTCCAGGGAGTGGCCTCTATTCATGATTTTTTTTAGAAAGTAGATTTTCTTGCAGATTTACATTTCGGATCATAAATCATGAATATATTCCAAGTTACAGAGCGATACGATTCCTAATTACCTCAAAATCATGGTTTTAGAGTAAATTTAGAGTAAAAATAAGTTGTCGGCGCAAACTCCCGACGGTTTATTTTCACTCTAAAACCATGATTTTGAAGTATTTAAGAATCGTATCGCCCAGTAACTTGGAATGTATGTACGATTAATGATCAGAAATGTAAATCTGCAAGAAAATCTGCTTTCAATTTTTTTTCGAGGATTGAGAGCGTTCCCTGAAAAAGATCACATAATATGCCTTTAAAATGTTTACAAAATTAATCTGTATAAAATGTCTGACATTTCTAGATTGGGAAACATGTGAGTTTTCAATTCAGTATGCATCAACCCTATAACCATCCTACACTAAAAATCCCTTCACTGCTAGGTGCTGGTACCCCGGGCTCGCTTGGTCTATCTCATGCCATGATCTGGCGGGCTATCAAGCACAGGCTGAAAAAGTAGGCAATACGGAAAGCTCCTTGCCGGGAAATTTGAGCATTTGGAGGGGAAATTTGGCAAATGTTACTCATTTCATTAAGAAATGCATTCCATTTTGGAGGGAAATTTGGAATCGCTTGCCGGGAAAAAAACCATTTTTTCAGGCCATGCTATCAAGTGAGCTGAGCAGTTAGCGCAGTCAGTAAAAAGTGTCCGACTTCCACGCACATGGCCCGGGTTCGATGCCTGGCGCATGTGCAGACTGATTTTCAAAAAATACTTTGACCCTTTTTTCTCCCCTGATATATAGTTTCATTCCCATGTCCGGAGAGTTCAGGTTACATTTTCAATTGAGTTAAATGAAAATACTGTTCAACTGTATACTGTTGTTCTTTTGAATGGTGAAACTGAATGCTTTATGGAAACATACATAATGGGCTACTTCTCTGTGTGAATCAAATGACCGATGATCGATCAAAGTTCTTGCATGTTCTGAAACGGCCGAGTCTTCATTTAGTGACGGACAAAGATTAAATATGTATCCCACCCATTCTCTTTTTTTTGGGGGGGGGGGGGAGCATGATTCCCTATTACCAAATGTTGTACCAAAAACCATAAGATTACGAAAGAAAAACACCCACAAACTGTTCTATGTCGGACTTTTTTTACAAATGACACCAAAAATCTCCATAATCTGTTAAAATGTTGCCATTTTCACACAAAAATACTGATTTCCCCCCCCCCCCCCCCCACCCCACCAAAAAAAAATCTTAAATTTGTGTTGGCATTAATTTGAACAGGACAAAAATATTTGGTAAATTTTAAAAATCTGGGTCGGACAGGCCCGTAGAGCTGGTTTGATTTTTAGCGCAAGTGAAATTTCAGAAGAAAAATTGAAGACCATTTCAACTAAACGCCTTTAAATTAATTTTGTATGTTTTAAGACTAGACCCAAACCCTTTTATAAACGTTGGCCTTTTTAAATCACCATAAGTCATCTCTATGGCTATTAATACTAGGGTCATTTACGTCTACTTTAAAAACACCTGCTTTGTTTTGGAGCCGAGGGGTACTGTTCGTTGAGGTAAGCTAGGGTTGGCGTTCTGAATCCAGAAGATATATTGTTTTTGGTCTGTACAGTTCTTTGCTTAGAAAGAAAAATTGAGAGTTATTTTAATAAATCATTCTACTTAGAGAATAAAGGTATTGTTTTTAGACCGTACCCGTGTTATATTGTCTGACATAAATGCGGACGATAGTATTATTTTAAGTAGAACAACGACGCCGCAGGCGGAGTTGTTCTACGCAAAAAATAATACTATCATTCTTAAACAATCATACTTTAGACATTTATCAAAGAAATAAGTACATTTTATTGTCCACATTTGACAACTTTTACCCCTGCTAGGATCGAATAACCCACAAACATTCCATCCAATCACATGCGATGAGTAAACCATGCGTAAGCGTCGCGGCGCCGGCATAAACGCAGGAAAAGCGCTAAAGACGCACTGCAGAAGTGCATGTTGTGGAGCAAACCACGCATTGTGAAGGTCGGGCGCACTGTTAAACGTAAGCCCCTCCTCCCCGTGTTAAGTTGTCTCATCTAGATGTCGCCGATTTCTCTGAGAACCAATGAGATTGCTTAAACTTTCTTAGCTGTTTAAGAATAACAGTTAAAGCTATAAATACTTTGCAAAATGTTCGAAAGGCCTTATAACCTGTCTCTATGATGAGTAATCCACAATAGAAAAGGGTTCTTTTTAAAAACTGATGATTCATTAACTAACCCTTTGTTAAACCATCACTGGCTTACATAATATATGTAGATCCTTTGGGGCTCCTAGGACAAATTTTACAATCTTTTATTTCTTTTAAGAAATAAAAGATTGTAAAAAGTACATAAATCACAATGAAATAGTCCTCAACCTCATGAATGATTGATGGATAGTCATCTAGAATATAGCAAAAATTGATCCCTCAAAAACATTGTACCCTGAAAGCCTTGAATTTATTTCAGTAACCTGACCATTTATATTACAAATAGAATGTTACAATTATGGCAGAAGTCATTATAGAAAGATAATAAATTAGGAAAGGAAGGACAGGATAAATAGGTTAATAAAATTGCCCATAAAATTGTATTTACCCATTCCTCTCTCTTTATTAGCTGTCTGGTCTGTACTTAATTATGTCATAATATTCAAGTGTGATGTGTTCGGGGATGTGTTGGGCTGGTGTGAAGGAGAGGGGTGTATGTATGGAGGCACATTTACAAGGTGTAAATGTGCCTCTATAAATCCACCCCCTCTATTAAAACTCCTACATCAATTACTCTCCCACAATCTTCCTACTTTCCCCACAAAAATACAATCAATATACACACTCTCGGCAACAGTGGCGTACCCAGCTTTTGGAAACAGGGGGGGGGGGGGCCGACCATAGTTGTACCGACGAAAGGCATGATGTACCGACAAAAAAATTTACAGACTCAAAAAAAAAATATCGTAAAACTTTTACAATTTTTTTCCCCGTGACCAGCTGAAATCTTGATAAGTGGGGGGGGGGGGGGTGAAGTTGTCAGCATAAACGGCCGACGGGTTATTCCCCCCCCCCCCCCCCGGGTACGCGCCGCTACTCGGCAAGATTTAAATTAGACAAAATAAATTCCAAATTCCCTACCCAAAATGTGGATATCATGCCTTTGCTTTCCTGTACAACTATTAAAGCTGGCTAACAATCACAATGTTATCCATTCCATACAGTGCTATTCAACTGCTTAAGTGAAAGTATCACATTACAATTTTGCCCATTTCGCATACCATAATCATCTATCACACGTAAAGGGGAAATAACTGAAAACCTTGCAAGATGCAATTGTTTTTTATTTTAATTTATACGCAGTCAAAAAATAAAGCGTGATAAACATAACCACTTGTCTAGTACTAGTAGTAGTATATTACATGTAAACGCTACCAATAATTCTACATACAGCTGTCTCCACTAACATGTACACTAGCTCTCACTCGTGCAAATCAATATGGCCGCATATATTATAAGCAGCTAGGGCATATAATACGTATAGCCACCTTATAAGGTATATACTCTATATATAGAACAGACTGCTCTAGTACGTGAGGCCAGGTGCGATAGTGTGTTTGATTTTGACGACTACTAAAATTGGAACAAATATTGGCTTTTATTACAGAATGAAATGGAATTCAATTTCATTATGGTTTCATGTCCAGATTTTCAAAATGATGAAATTTTATGCTTTACCCAGTCGTAAGTAAAATGGCTTACATTTACAGTCTGTTAACAGAAGGATGTGCTAATTTAGATTTGCATTAATACGAGGACATAACCAGGTATGCACAAATTAAGCTATTGAAACATGAATTATGAGTTTGCTCATCACATTTTTGTGTGGTGCCTTACTTGCTTACTATTCCTTTTCATTATTTAATATTATTCATGATAAATATTATATCACTTTTGATAAAACCGTGCAGTTAGACAATATATCAAGATCAAAAAATAAATGTAAAATAAAAAATAAAAAATACAGCAAAATTGAAGATTGGGATCATTAGTAAGAACAATTAAACAAGATTAAATTAAGATTTTCAAAATATTTTTTCTATGGTTTCTGACTAAGTAGAAAATGAATGTAAATCGTTAAGTGAACTTCCATTTGCCTCACATCAACATAAAACTATTGTTGATATAGTAGGTTTTAAGAAACTACTGAAATCTATTTTTAAATATAACAGTGGGTGAGGATTTGTTTTATTTTAGTCATTCCTTCCACTTAATATCGTATATTTTCTAATAAACACCTCCAAGCATGAGCTTATTAGGTAGCAATTAGTTACATTTACGACCCCCGTGTTCAGTTAAGAATGGATACATGGCCAAACCTTTGAAAACCATAGCTCATCTTTATTGTACATATATTTGCTTTATTAAACCTAAAGTATTACCTTGATAAATTTACCCAACAAAATTAATTTCATACTGAAAAATACATTGAAATATTTTATTAGGCTGAAAATGGATATAAATCAACGTACGCAAATGCCCTTATACAAGGTTTTGTTTTCCCAATGTTGATCTATGTATACTTATTTTCATAATCAACTAATATTTTAATGTATTACACACAATAGAAATCTCATACCCATTACATCCTATCATGTTGTTTGAATGTACAATGGTGAACATTGATCAATTATCCATGATTCAGAATTAGGCTAAGAAAAATAATAAGTTGTGTTGCCCTCAAGTGCCAAAAATTTAAAATTGGGTCGGTCAGTTGGAAATCCTTTTTTCTTTCAATTTCTTTTTTTTTTCAATTTCTTTTTTTGGGCTGAAAAATAAATGGTTAATGTCAAGACAAAATTGATATAGGCCCATATATCAATTAAACTAATGTTTCTAGTGTGACAATAGTCTAAAAAACATTTATTTAAGCTTACTTATTCATTTCAAGCAAGATATAGTAACATTTAGACACTTTAAATAAAATTTAAATCTAAAAAAAAAAAAATACGACCCTGAGGGCAACACAACTTATTATTTTTCTTGGCCTTACCTAACCCTCATCATCCAAAATGTAAACACATAAAGGGTAGACTGGATTTCCTAAGGCGGCAAGTGGGTTAATCATTCAGTTGAGTGCTTTTTTCCCCTTTTTTTTGTTTTGTTTGCTTTATACTCATAAAAATGATTTACAGTGGGAGTCAGAAAGATCTGGACCCTAATTTGAAAAGAAATATTGAGCGTTTTAGAGCCAAAAGGTCTTATTTACAATGGACGCTGCAGGTAATAATTGATCTTCCTTTTGATATTTTCTTTTTAGGATTTGGGAATGTAAGTAAATGAGACCTGTCTTCACAAAATGAGAGTTAAGTCGGAAAATCTTATTTTCAGGTTTGTCCAGATTTAAAATGCTCAGAAAATGAGCTTTAGAGCGATATGCAACATGTCAAAATCGCTCAATGTTTTCCCCTTTAACATTCAAATTGAAGTTTTCTATTGACTTTTGGCATGTTTATTGGACCATTTCTTCTAATGCACAATGGCGACTATAAAACAGGTTGATGGTGTCATTGTACTATTATATAGGCCTACATTTTATATTATTTGATACATTTTGAACCACTGAACAAAATAAGCCCAGGCTTCAAAATAAACAAGAATTCAATTCGGCGCAGTGTTGCAAACCCGTTTATTTTTCTCCGCCCGATACCATAGAAAATTGGATGCCCTGAAAATACATAAGAAATTGCTGTGAGGAATAAAGTCATTGTTTAATAGGCCCACATCATGTGTTACGTGATTATTCAATATCCCCTAATATTTGGGCCTCCACATGCCATGCACAACATTGAATACATACATGTATAGTACGTCACGCACCAACATTGAATATAGTCATAAACATGTATGTAGAATTCTAGGTTTCACCATGGGATTAGCCGACATATTATAGGTAGACTTTGGCTTTAAAGGCATATTATGTGATCTTTTCCAGAGAGCGCCCTCTATTCATGATTTTCTTTTAGAAAGTCGATTTTCTTGCAGATTTACATTTCTGATCATAAATCGTACATACATTCCAAGTTACAGAGCGATACGATTCCTAATTACCTCAAAATCATGGTTTTAGAGTGAATTTAGAGTGAAAATATAAACTGTCGTGTTATCCTGACAGTTTATTTTCACTCTAAAACCATGATTTTGAAGTAATTAAGAATCATATCGCCCTATAACTTGGAATGTATGTACGATTTATGATCAGAAATGTAAATCTGCAAGAAAATCTGCTTTCAAATTTTGTTTTCGATGTTGAGGGCGTTTCCTGGAAAGATCACATAATATACCTTTAAGTGAATGCACAAACCAGACACAAGACATTCAGGCAACAGGGAAAAAACGCTGTTCAACGGGCCCTACCGACCTTTTTTATTTTGAATTTTCACTTCATATTTTTTGTGGCACATTTTATGCAAATCTTTTGATTTTGATTTTTTTAAATTGAATTTTCTTTTTTTATTAAAAAATTCAAAGAAGAAAGAAAAAAAGGCTAGACTGACCAACCCTACCTGTGAAGTCCGCTTGCCTGTATTTGGCCGCCTTACGGGCAGATTATGTTTTGTTTTGGGTTTTTTAATTTTGTTTATTTGCCTTTCTGTTCAGAATTAGGGATTCAAATTAGAACCAAACTTTTTAAACTGACGTCCAAATCTATGACACTTTATAGAGATCAAGGTTTCAGTGGAAAGAGGTATGGTAGCTTTGATCAGTTTAATTACATACAAGATTTGTTGGAATGGGTCGAATAGGGGCCAAATATTATTTGTGTAATAGGGTGACACCCATGTGGGTCCCATTTAAAACTCATGTAAAACCCTCATGAAACCCATGTACAGGGTCATGCAAAACCCACATGGAAACATGTGGCACTGAATGCATTGTATTGTACTGAGAGTGTTTTTAAAAGAAGTAGTGACTTGGTTGATCAATCCTACCCCCAAATGACAATTGTTTTGAGCTTTGCTGTCATAATTAAAAATCAAAACATCAAAACAAGTCCTGTAATATTGACGTAGTAGCGATGCAATGCTATATTAGCCAACATGTTCCGACAAGTTATAATCAAATATGTATGGACGTGTAAGACGTACAAATTGGAAAAATTAAATAGGCCTCAATACGTATCTATATGTATGAGAAAAGAGATTATATGGCTTTGGTTTTAAAGGCACTTTCAAGACGAAATGTATGATAATGTAAAGCAATTCAGATGAAGATTTTGTATGGGACTTTATGAGGGGACTTTATGTTCACAAATAGATAAAAGAACAAAACAAGGGTTGAGAAGCGGAAAGCCTTAACTAAACTTTGGGCAAATTGAGTTTTTAAGATTCCTTGTTTGGCGGCCTAGGTTTAATCCCTGGCACTGGCGGAGAGTCATTTTCACCCAAAAATTTGACCCATTTTCTCCCCTGATAGTTGGAATTGTCAAAAACACACACAGGGAATTAAGGGTAATGGTAGAACTCAAAAATTGCACAATCTCAAATTCTCTTTGGTGTAAGTGTGCCGTCTTATTGAGCACCTTTAATGATATATGGTCAGTGCGGTTTGCTGTATCATCTAGTTCATTCTGCATGAGTTTGGGGCTCCAAACAAATGGGGAATCCAGGATTTGCATGTATTCTCTTCTGTAAATTTAATTGAATCTTAAGAGTGAGTAAAATAATAATAATAATAAGAATGGACATTTGCTGACATTTCTTTTTGAGGCTATCTTCTGAAGATAGCAGCAATATTTGATAAAATATATTTTTATCCATTTCACTTTGTGTAAAATACTGGTATCCTGTATTTAATCGTGGATAAAAATATACTAAAAATATCATTACATTTGTTGCTGAAGAATATGCAATATTTAGACTGCGTTCTGTAACAAGATTTTTTTCCTAATGAAGTCCATATTGGAGTGGTAGGATTTCGATCTGTAGCAAGTTTCATGTTTCATGATCAGAAACCACGCGCAGTTGTACATTAATTAGTTATTGGTTATAGGTAATTTATTACGATTCCATTTGGCCTATCAAAAATTAACATTAACCCATTTTCCAACAAATGGGTAACATTGAATGTGATTGCTATCTACTGAAGATGGTAAAGATAAAGCTTTAGTCAATATAAAAGTCATATGGACGAACTAATTATGTGTTTGCTGCTTGCTATCTTCTGAAGATATAAAGCTTTTATAAGCTTTTATAATTTATTCAAAATCATATTGACAAATTAATTACATCTTTTGTCTGTTTACTATCTACTGAAGATAGCAAATATAAAGCTTAAATAGTCGATTCATAGTCGTATGGACGAGCAAATCACATTGTGTTTTCTATTTGCTATCTACTGAAGATAGCAAATATAAAGCTTATTCAAAGGTACATGGATGAGCAAATAACATCATGTTTACTGTTTACTATCTACTGAAGATAGCCAATATCAAAATCATATGGACAAACAGATAATATCATATGGGACATGATCAAGCGAAATGAGTCACGTGTCGGCAGTTGTCAATTTTGATATTTGTCCATCATTTAAAAGCGGGTGGAAAATGCTACAGTATGGTCCAAACACCAATAAAATCAAACTTCTAGTTTTTAAGTTACAAACAATTTACCAGTTCAGAAAACAAAGTAAAACATAAGAATGTGTTACTTCTTTTTACCTACAACTCAAAATCAATATTCCCAACATCCCACTTATTCCACTTGATTGCGTTGCATATTTGCTGTTTACTATCTACAGTATAGATAGCAAATATAAAGCTTTAGTTGAATCAAAGTCACATGGACAAGCACAGTGGCGTAGCCAGGGAGGCCCATCGGTACGTTCGTGATTTTGACCATGCAATTTATTTTGCCGGTTTTGAAGACCACCACATCATCCCCCGCCCCCCCCCCCCCCCCCCTACTTATCAAGTTTTCGAGCTGACTGAAAAAAAATTGGGACAAGTTTTACTATTTTTTTTGTTGGTACATCATGCCTTTTTTGTCGGTACAACTATGTCTTGCCCCCCCCCCCTTTTCAAAAAGCTGGCTTTGCCACTGGACAAGCAAGTGACACCATGATTGCTGTTTGCTAGCTACTAAAGATAGCAAATATAATGTCACATGCACTTTAATAGTGAATAATATATAAATTTGCTAGTAACTAAAAATAGCAAATCTATAAGATAGTCGTATGGAATAAGTCAATGACATCGTGATTGCTGTCTACTCAAGTTTGCAAATATTAAATTGAGTCACATGCACAAAGCAAACGTCATTAATGTCTGCGATCTATGGATAGTAGTAGCTAATCCATCCAAGTGACATTGAAATTAGTGAATAAAATCAAGTTTGCCAACTACTGAAGATAACAGGCTAATTTGACTCAGCTGTTTACAATTTTATCAAATTGGGGGATATGCAAGTGTTTCCTACCACAAAAGTAAAGAGCTGACGACTAGAGGTTTTTCAGAGAATAATGAAAAAACAAAAACAGGACATGTCTCAGGTTTTCTTTCAAGACCACCCAGTAAGGTAGCATATTCCTGTCTACCTAGCATTAATGAGACTATCCTGCCCTAGGCTTGATGCAGTAACATTACCATGCCGTATGCATCTTATATACTTCACATGAGCGTCGTCATATAGATAGCCTCCTAGCTCGTGTTACATGTGACTCTGGGATCAATTAACTAATGACAGCCCCTCAAGTCATGCAGACAGGTAGATGAGAAAGCATATTATTTACAGAGCACCTGGATGGCTGGTCGATCTGCTTAAATACATTATTTTCATGCCCTCTTCCTCCCCTCCCCTCCCCCCCCCCCCCCACCCCCTCATTTGGCTTGGAATATTATTTTGCTACCTTCCACTCCTTGTCGTTCTGCTTAAAAAATATTAAAATATTTTGTTGATGTCCTCTCACCCTTGTTGTTCTCCATAGACAATTATTTTGATGTCCTCTCACCCTCATTGTTCTGCTAAGACAATTATTATGATGCCCTCTCCCCCTCGTTATTTTGCTTAGACAATTATTTTGATGCTCTCAACCCCTTGTCATTCTACTTAAACAATTATTGTAATGCCCTCAACCCCTTGTCGTTTTGCTTAGACAAATATTTTGATGCCCTCTCCCCCTCGTTATTTTGCTTAAGAAAAATATTTGGATGCCCCAACCCTTCCTTCTTCATCACACTCTCCATCTTATAATAATGGGGTTTTTATTCCTCCTCCTGGGATGTGGAATGATCCTCTCATCTCCTGTTCGGCTAAATACTAAACTTCAATGTCAGATAACATACATAGTTGGTTTTTTAGAGCTTGGGCACCAATCGAAAAATCCAAATACACTAAGGCATACATAGTTGGTTTTTAGAGTTTGGGCACCAATCGAAAAATCCAAATACACTAAGGCAATGACTTCGGAGGCCTGGGAATACAGTAGATTTGTAAATATTGGCCGATCGGTTCCAAATTGGGACATATTCCATTTAACATCGGAACCATAAGCTAGAGTATAATAATTCTAGGTGGGGCGATGAAAAAAACACCATGTTTTACGGACAAACGGACCTCTCAAATATGGTCGGACAGGTTTTGTTTGCTTTTTTTTCAAATGATTGTGGAAATGTTGGTGAATTTCAACAAATTTATTTTTTTAAATCAAAATTGTTCATACAGGTCAGGCCCGGGTTTTATTTGCCCAAAAACCACAATGGACCAATCATGATCATTGCAGAATTGTTTAGATGTTATTGGTTACACTACCATATAATGGACTTTAAAGCTTCAGCAACTCATCCAGGAATATCATACGTCCATGCATAAAGCTTAAACTACCTAGGTAAATCTGTGCAGTATTCAAACTAATGTAGCAATCTTAACAAGTGACACGTTTTAATTTAAGATTTTAATCCTTTTTGAATAAATGAGGATCAAATCAAATAGAAGATCAATTTGAACGATGGCAAATGAACTGAAATGAATGCTGTGGTTCAGACTCACCTGAGCATTATTTTATAAAACCGTAGTGTCTAAATTGGAAGAAATTGTCTTTTACTCAAATAGTGCCATGACCAATGAATTGACTATTATAGTCGTCCATGTCCACTGCCTACCTCATTGCCATTATAACTTACCTGACTGACCTGCCACTTCAATCCCTTTCTGCTAAAATGACTCTCAAACATTCAAAATATCACATTTATTCCTCACCTAATTACCAAGGCAACTTGATACACCTGTTGTTTTCCTTGCCCTGTTATGATGACTCTCCGTGGCTCTCATCTTTCATGTGTAATTTATGTTAAAAACCTATCATAGGGACAGGGATTTTGCACTTTTTAAAAGCACTAAAAGTGCTACCTGATTTTGGAAAAAGTGGTTTTTGTAGCAAAAGGTGTTTTTTTCACAAAAAATATGCCATATGCGTTAAGAATAACCCAAAAGCACGGCTATGTTGCGCGTTTCCATGTTGACATGTTTCTTTTTTCTTTGTCAAAACCATTATTTATCATTCAAAACTACATTCAAACTAAACTAAGTGTAGAGAATAAATACTTCCACAGCTATGCAACATGTTGATTTTTTGGTAAATAGACATTATTTGCTTAATTTAGACAACTTTTGAAAAATGTGCTGTGGGATGTAAAAGTGCAATTTTGGTGATTTTGCGCATTTCCCCTGTCCTTAACCTATCGCCATGGTAACTTACCTAGTTGATCTGCCAGTTGTTTCCCCCTTTCTGTTGAGATGACTCGCTCGTCTTCCATATCGCATTTATTTCCTACTAATATCACCTGTGCGTTATCCCATGAGTATGTCTTGATCTGAGTACACCTGAATTAAAAATATATAAATAAATACAAAATTATGCATAATCCTACTGTAATACTTTGGTCTTCCTGTACTGACCAAGCCGCGACATTATTTAACGTATCCAACATTTGATAT
Source organism: Ophiura sarsii (assembly GCA_035610835.1). Classification (NCBI taxonomy): domain Eukaryota; kingdom Metazoa; phylum Echinodermata; class Ophiuroidea; order Amphilepidida; family Ophiuridae; genus Ophiura; species Ophiura sarsii. The sequence goes on along the minus strand of CM069441.1, from coordinate 61,705,996 downwards.
CTTTACGGAATAAAGCGCATAATATACATGATGAGACTGATAATACATGTATACAGTGTTGGCCAAATGTTGTTTACGGTTAATAAATTCCATCCAGGTCTCGCTGTAACCAGGCAGAGAGAGACAGTTGCATTGATGCTTTAAAACAATAGGCTCCTCATCCCCACCCAAACCCCAACACGATTTAAAATCATAAATGTAAATAAATAAATTGATAAATTAATACATTTTCTAAGGGTCTGGTCTTACTTCCTATAGATTAAGCAGTTCCAAATTGGCTAGAAATATTTGGTTTCTATCTCTACACGCTCAAAAGTAATCAAAGCGTCTGCGCACAATTATGGCCACACGCACACGGTTTTGGTCGCACGCATGCGTCACCCATATGACATGTTCTACCAAAACCAGACGGAATTGGGCAGAGTTCCAAACTGAGAAATAGCCCAAAACATAATTGGGGGTGATTTTTTTGGGAATTTAAGTTTCTGGTAAATAATTAATCTTCAGAGTGTTTATAACAATATTGTGAAAGATTCAGATTAAAAAATCATCCTAAATGTATGTTTCAGTGATTTAAAAAAATCCTAGTTCTAGTAAAAAGCCTAGTTCTAGTAACTTTAAAGGGCGATATCTCAGTTTGGAGTTTTCATAAAGACTGTAAAAGACGAACTTGAAAATGATGTAACTCCGCTTTGGGAAGTCTGATTAAAAAAAGATAGGTACCACTGTAAAGCTGAAGATCTCTAGTTTAATAATCAATTACTAACTCAATTTTGATATCTTGCCCAATTGTGTCTGGTTTGGGTAGAACACGTCACATATGATGCACAGTGCGCTTGGTGCCTTCATGTGTGACCCTATCCTTATGTATTCATTTGTTGCTGAAGGAGGCTTCGCCAATTTGTAACTGATCAAACTATAATCTATCACCCTTCCCTTCCCCACCCTAACAAGTAGACATAGTCTGATTTTCTACTATTTCACCCTTTTTGTTTCAAATCCTTCAATATTTCTTTCTGTAAGAAAATTGTTTAGGGACGCACCATTAGATTTTCAGGGGGGAGGGGTAGGATTTTTTTTGGCCGCAGTAAGGGGGGAATTTCTTTTTTTTAATGTATTCATTCATATTGAGTTGGGTGGGGTAGAGGTTTTTTATTTTTTAATCATCATGGGGGGGGGGGGGGATTTTGTTGTTGTTGGCCTGCATAGAGGGGGGATTTTTAAAAAAAACCTTCCTACCCCCACCTGAAAATCTAATGGTGCGTCCCTAAGTCTATGATAGGTCAGAGTAAAAATAATCAAATTTAATCACAGTGGAATAGCAAACAATTACCAATCTGGTTCAATCTAGTTCTTCACTCTTGTAGTTTTTTTCACAAAACAAATCCAAGTGCTTCGCTCCAAATTTGAATATTAATCAGACAAGAAAATATGGCGTGCTAATCCATATTTTCCTTTTTCTTCTTATAATGTATTAACTCACTGGTGAATCAAACTGGTGCAATCTGGCCTCCCTATCCTAAATCATAAGACTATGGAAACAGATGAGAACTACCAAAGCCTCTGGGGTTTGCTAAGCATGCTAAGTGATGCTTAAAGGGACACTAAGAGATGTGTTGGAGGCAGCGCCCTCAATTATGATAAAAACTGAGATTAGTTTATTTTTATAATTGTATTACATGTATGAACTTACACCTATAAGGATTAAGAAAAATCAGCTCTCTTTGTACCAGAAAACGTCGATTCAAAAATGCTTATCCCGCGGGACCAGCATTTTACGTCCGACAGTATCCCCGTGCAGTACGCGTGATACATAACGCGAACCATATTTTGCATAGAGGGCGTTTTTCAATAAATAGCGATGATATTGTTTTAATCTAGTTTTGCTGTGTTTTTTGTTAGTAGAAACAACAATAATGGCGATTTTTAATGTTCATCTTGAATTCTGAAGTAAATTTTTAAACATTTAAACTTTTCAACACCACTTAATGTCCCTTTAACTAATGCAACATGCCAACATATACTGGTGGTGGGAACATTTTCAAGCGGCATTTATTTTCACACTTTTGAGGTTTCAAATAACACCGAAAATAAAGTAAAATTGAACATTTGTAGCATTGTTCGTCTTTGCTGCATTATGTAAACTAGAAACATCTACAATTCAATCAATCAATAGCATTCAAAATTCTTCCAAGTTGATAGTAAATTGTATTCCATTAATCTGTTTTACATCATGCAGGTTTATAGTAAGTAGCACTATAGTCATGGTGAATCATAGATGGTAGGGGCTACTATCTAGTGATGGATTGAATACTACCTGTGTGCTGTGTATGCATGCACGACTACATAGCTAAGCATCACAGCTGGATGTTCATACATTGCATTAACTCCCTGGAGTCTACCTGTCTATCTCACAGTGGTTCTGATTGGTTTATTACAAGATGTGCTCATATGAATAGCCAATTCAAATGCAGCTTGTAAAATGTTTCACTCCCATCTTTATCAGGGATACAATTATTCTAACAATGTCTCTCATTGGTGCAATAAATGATGTATCCATCTTTTTAACCAATTGGCCGGTAGTTCTCAGGGGGTTTCAAGCAAGGGTAAGATACAAATGTATAACAGGTCTTACTATATTACCAAGATTTTGTGAATTTGATATTTTTTTCTTGATGGATTTTTGAAAATGTTGCAACAAATGTTGAAATTTAAAAATAAAATGAAAATTATGGACTTTTTAATTTCTTTCTGTATTTATATTTTTGTGGTTGAAAATGATGAAATAAAAAACACCCCAAAACAACACTGAATCCATACTTATGCAACAACTCAAATCAAAGCTATATTCAAGAATCTGAACATGTTTCCTTCAGAGTGTAAAACAAAATGGTGCCCATAACATTTTACAGCAATATATTTTGTATAAACTCTTGTTCCAGATTAGATAACGTCTAGAAGGAATAAATGCAAAGTTCATTGTGTCAAACTTACCAATCTTGTACACTATTGAATGATTCCTCATTTGTGACATCGTACATAAGAATAAATCCCATAGCTCCCCTGTAGTAGGCTGTTGTGATAGTTCTATACCTTTCCTGACCCGCTGTGTCCTGCAAATATAGAACAAATTGCAACATTGTTAACAATAAGAATAGAAAATGGAATAATACTCTGAGCAAATAATAAATTAAAACTTAACCTATCTATAGACTATTATAAATACATGTGGTAAGAGCGTATATATATCACAATTTAAAAATTAAAGAGTGTATCACAAAAAAGAATACATGTATATGAAACATTGCCGATTTAAGACATTGGCAAATATATGCAAGTGATCAGAAGTAAATGAAATACAGGGAAGAAATGGGTTTTGTTTTAATTTTTTTGAAGTGATATGGAAACTGATAACTGGTATTGAAAAAAAAGGTTTATTTGTGGCTGTATATGGCCATGCGTTTTGAACTCGCCACCCAAAAATGGTGGTGTTGTTACGTATTTTCAAATTGTGATCTGTTTAATTCATCATATCTCAGCAAAACAAAAAGCTATAGTCATGTTTTTGGTCTCATTTAAAAGCTAATTAATATGACTAACAAACCTGTAAATATGAACGATATAGCTTCTCAATTAACGAAGTTGTGGTTGATTGAATTGCGACCCGTCAAGGTGGAGGAGGGGGGAGGAGGAGGGGGGGGGAGGAGGTACACATAAACTCTATGGGAACAGGGCGTTTCGCGTGTGTAAACTTGATTAAATTCACTACTGCTAAAGTACTACAGGGGCTACAAACTTGATTTTGGTCTTAATTTACAGCTAAACAATTCTGCTAATTGTTTTTAATCATTTTGAATTCTTTATGATTGGTTTAGTCTATAAAATATGAACTTTTACGTACGAAACTACCCGTTTTCACATTGAACACTGTAGTAAGTATTGCGGATGTCTTCAAAATCTAAAAGTTGCTGTATTTTTTTAATTACTTATCCTATCATAGTCAAAGTATACATTTTCTGAAGGGAAATTTGATAAGGAATCCAAATATGGACTTACTTTTTCAGTTGGGGTTAGGTCTAAAATGTTTCAGTTCAAAATATGTTGAATTGTAGAAAAAAAATAACATAATTTGAAACACCCTGTATTCTGAGATTAACAAACAACTGTGATTTTTATTTCTCTAAAGTCAGTAGGCTTCCCCCATCCTCTAACCATATAAACATTGTTTACTTTCAGTTTATTACTGTAAGTTAGTAATAAGCAATGCATTAAGTAACCCACTTTTTATCCGGAATTTATTTTTTCCACCCTGTATAATTTCAAGGTCACCCTGTATAATGAGTTGAAATGTGTATATTTAGATTGCTTGTGTCTTCAGCTTTCCAAAAATGTATACTTTTGCTAGTTTAGGGTTGATAATTTTGGAGATATTCTAAATTGAAACTCAATTGGTGTAAAAATTCATAATATTTGTGATGTAACGCTAAGGGTGGCGAGTTCATAACGCATGGCCGTATATATGCTATCTTCAGTAGATAGCAATCATGATAGTATTATGTTGTGTTATTTGTGGCTGTATTATATGCTATCTTCAATAGATAGCAATTATGATAGTGTTATGTTGTGTTATTTGGGGCTGTATATATGCTATCTTCAGTAGATAGCAATCATGATAGTGTTATGTTGTGTTATTTGGGGCTGTATATATGCTATCTTCAGTGGATAGCAATCATGATAGTATTATGTTGTGTTATTTGTGGCTGTATATATGCTATCTTCAGTAGATAGAAATCATGATAGTATTATGTTGTGTTATTTGTGGCTGTATATATATGCTATCTTCAGTAGATAGCAATCATGATAGTGTTATGTTGTGTTATTTGTGGCTGTATATATGCTATCTTCAGTAGATAGCAATCATGATAGTGTTACGTTGTGTTATTTGTGGCTGTATATATGCTATCTTCAGTAGATAGCAATCATGATAGTGTTACGTTGTGTTATTTGTGGCTGCATATATGCTATCTTCAGTAGATAGAAATCATGATAGTATTATGTTGTGTTATTTGTGGCAGCATATATGCTATCTTCAGTAGATAGCAATCATGATAGTGTTATGTTGTGTTATTTGTGGCTGTATATATGCTATCTTCAGTAGATAGCAATCATGATAGTGTTATGTTGTGTTATTTGTGGCTGTATACATATGCTATCTTCAGTAGATAGCAATTATGATAGCGTTACGTTGTGTTATTTGTGGCTGTATATATGCTATCTTCAGTAGATAGCAATCATGATAGTATTATGTTGTGTTATTTGTGGCTGTATATATGCTATCTTCAGTAGATAGCAATCATGATAGTGTTATGTTGTGTTATTTGTGGCTGTATATATGCTATATTCAGTAGATAGCAATCATGATAGTATTATGTTGTGTTATTTGTGGCTGTATATATGCTATATTCAGTAGATAGCAATCATGATAGTGTTATGTTGTGTTATTTGTGACTGTATATATGCTATCTTCAGTAGATAGCAATCATGATAGTGTTACGTTGTGTTATTTGTGGCTGTATATATGCTATCTTCAGTAGATAGCAATCATGATAGTGTTACGTTGTGTTATTTGTGGCTGTATATATGCTATCTTCAGTAGATAGCAATCATGATAGTGTTATGTTGTTATTTTGGCTGTATTATATGCTATTTTCAGTAGATAACAATCATGATAGTGTTATGTTGTTATTTTGGCTGTATTATATGCTATTTTCAGTAGATAACAATCATGATAGTGTCATGTTGGTGTTATTTGTTGCTGTATATTTGCTATCATGATAGTGTTACATTGTGTTATTTGTTGCTGTATATTTGCTATCTTCAGTAGATAGCATAAATGAATAGTGTTACTTTGTGAGATGTTGAGTGAACTTTCATACTATGCGGTACTGGAAATGTGATAATCTATTCTTGATTTGGGCAAACCTCTTTGTTTTTGAATAACTAGCCTACTGGATTACTTTTGACTACTGTTGCAAGCCTGAAATTAGGGAATACATTTCCAATTCCCCAACCCCCTGTTGTACCCCCCCCCCCCCCCCCCCCACCCCCATATGTTGTACATGTACACCTACAAAACTGATGAATAATGAGTAATTTGTGCATGATTTTATCTTTTGCGATATCATTTTAGCATTCAACACAATTCATATTGGAGCATGAATATACTGAATAGCTATTATAGTTGTGACCCTGACCCATACTATAAACATCTAGTTTGATATAATTATCAGATTCAATATTCCTTAGACCATAACATCATGAACATGATGGGCGCATGATATTCAATGCGCACTGTGATTCACTTGCGATATATTTTTGCGGGCATGAACACATACCTCTAAAACGATCTAACTCTAAGGAAATTGTGATTCAAACTATACTATCTTTACAGGTGTCAAGTTGTGAAAAATAAGAGCAACAAATATATCACACTAAACTGTTATTTTGCCAAGATGTTGTTCACGTGTTTTAATGAATTCCGATTCTCTAACAGAGCTTATATAATCCATGGTGCCATTCTTGTGTAGGCCTATTTATTTGTTATGTGGATTGTTCGCATTGGACAACAATTCATTAACAATATTGAAAGTAATAAATATGCAATTTAAAAAAAACAGATTGTACTTTGACTGGATTTCAATTAGGGGGACTTTTCCCCGAACAGCCCATACATGTACCACCAACAATGAATAAATAAACAAAATGGAAGGTTTTTTACGCATAATAAGCTCACATTCAATATGTGTATGTACCAGAGAATGAAATATATACGCACACACACATGTAGCATAGTGATGAATCAAAATGCAGGGCTTTATTATATATACTCCTAATGAGTGTTCTATCGTAATCTCATTCTCAATTTTCCCTCAATATACTTTTATCAAATGGACTTTGTATCTATATAATAAGCCAACAATAATAATAATATTACACAGATGTATGTACTTGCTTTCACCAACATGCTTAGTGATATAGTGGCAATCTATTGCTATAGTAACTTAGCTCCCTGTTTTATCTGGGTTGCTATAATACAGTCTCTTAGTACCACATGTATGTAACACTATATCTCCAACTAAACTAAACAATGAATATGTTGATGTATATGTTGGTCCTACAAAAACTGAGAACACCAGCTTTAATTTGACACCATATTTACTTGAAACTGTTAATATGTTAATTGTTTTGTGAATAAACTGTTTTGATGGAACCAGGTGTTCAAAGTCAGACAATTCTATCATTAATTTTCAGTATTTCCAATTCCAAGTAAAAATCTTACAATAAAATTTAATAAACTAGGTTTATGAACATCCATAATATTGTTCCAGTTAGGTCAAACTGTCGCTGATTGTTGTTTTTAGTTCCATCTTTTTATGCCTGTTTGGACTTTCAATTTGAGTTAGGGTTTATGGTTAGGGATAGGGTAAAGGTAGGTTTAGGGTTGGGTAAGGGTAGGGGTTCGGGTCAAAGTAAGGGTCAGAGTTAGGGTTAGGGCAAGGGTTAGGGAAAATGTTGTGACGAATGTACAAATGACAGCTTGAGAAATTGGGGGGAAATTTAATTGTTTGGTTGTCCTCCACACAGCAGTGAGAGATGAGGTACGGGCGGGCGGATTTTTTTTATTATTGATTTTTTAAAAATTCAATGGGAACTCAGAAGTCCAAGGTGTAGTGTTGTGATAGTTTCATCTACGGCATGGTCACTACCCGGCCTTCATTTTTTCTTCAGCTACTTTAACGCTTTTTATGATAAAGCTCTGTATAGTTCCCCACGTTCTCAATGTCGGTTATGTAAACCTCCATTGTTGAATGAGTTGCAACACTGCAAAGTCAAGTAACATTTTTTAAAACGAGCGTCCCGATGGGCAGACATAGCGTAGGTCGCCATTGCATTGCTTGTCTTGTTTTGCCTAAAAGAACGGTAGCGGTATGGTGTAGAAGTCCCAAGTATGCAAATAAGCTCACTGAATACAATGTCATGCTCTACCACACATCTACCCAGTACTCAACAACGGAATAAATCTCATTATCCTCATTTGCATACTTGGGACTGATACACCATACCCTTACCAAAAGAACGTTGCGTTGATGTGCAAGCTTTAGAAATTTACGCATGAAAGTATTAATAAAACCTATATTTTTCGTACTAAATGCAGAAAAAAATGTTTTATACAATGTTGAAATTAATAATAAAGCTGTTTTGCGAAACCTTTTGTACAAATATACCCCAAAACATTTTTTTTATATTTTCTCATATCACGTTTTTTAAATAAATTCATTAATTGCACGTTCAGCGAATTGTTGGTTTTTTAAACATTATGTTGATGCATGAATTTCATAAGAAATACATACCTGAAAGTATTAATATAACTTAATTTTTTGTGCTTAAAGCAGCAAAAATTGTTTTATACAGTGTTTAAAATTAATAATAATGCTGTTGTTGTTCAACATTTTGGAAAACATATTCAACAAAACAATATTTTAATATTTCTCACACTATATTTTGTAGTACGTAATAACATGCATTGCATGTGCGGTCAATCTTCATAGTCCTTTTAATAGTCCTTTTAATAGTCCCGACGCCCATGCGATGTTATACATTGAACATCGTGTTACCACTGGTTACATGGAATTGCGCCTACTGGGGATGATGTTGAAGTGTTTAGATTGCCGATAAAACAGTTGGTCTGTTCGAATACGGTATGTTTGGGCTGTCAAATTGTTCAAAAAAAATGAAATAAATACTTTTTTAAAAATAAAAAAAAATATGTGCGGCCCTGAAATTACGTGCTGGCGGTCGAGGACAACCAAACAATTAATTTTGTTTGGCCTTGGCATGCTCCAATACAACTCTCTCTATGACAGCCATTGTTATACAATCACGATTTTGTATTTAGTACATTTAACCCTATTGTTATGTTCTTGGGAACACTGCCAGTGCCAAGTATATTATTATTAATCTAATCAAAGGAGAAATCACACATAGGTTTCCATCCATTCTTTATCCAAGTATTTATTGTAGAGAGGTGTTGTCTAGCTCAGATCCAGTACACAAGTGAGCACTTCCATCATTATGATAACATTTATATACAAATATGCAAATAATAACCCGCACATAAAATGGGTGGATATGCTAATCGGCCTGTCCATCAAATGGGTGCCCAAACTGCCCGAAGAGGCCCACGACCTCTGCGGGCCAAACCAGATGCTGCCCGCGACCCCTGCGGGCCAGACCAGATGCTGCTCTTAACTTCTGTGGGCCAGAGCTTGAGCCTGGAGGGAAAGGCTGCTGGTACACAACAACAGTATACTACATTATAAGCCTATAAGGCAAAAAAAAAAGTTGACTTGCCCTTTCCGACCGACCCAAATTTTCGTAAATCTAGGGTCGCATCAAATTTTCGTAAATCTAGGGTCGCATTGTGCAATGAGAATAATGTATCTAAATATAGGATCTCAACACTATAAATTATAAAACGTGATTATCAATCATTAGTCAGATAGTGCTCAATCTCAACACTATACAGTGTAATATGGAACAATGCCTGGAATGTACAGTAGATGTAATTACTATGACACTTTTGTAATGGTTCACTGATTTCATTGAATCAAATTCAACATGTTTCTTTCAGTTGGCTAGACTTTATGGGTTATTCTGGTTTACTTTACAATGCCAAACAGGAGTGCAGTTAATGGAAACTAAGCCAGGCCCAGGATGGACGGGGGCAATGTACAAAAATATCTGCAAAATGCTATTACTGTATTTAAATGTATATTTCAATATTAAATTATAATGTGTTATTCCTCCAAATACAAAATAAAAACCGCACAATTGCCATGGAAATTGGAATTGAAATGAACATGTGAGTACGTCCACCTGTATAGCAAAACATTATTATTATTATTCCATATCGATAGTGATAAATAACCTAGAATAATACTAGTCTCAGTAAATAACATGGGGTTTTCATCATTAGAACAAATAATGTTATGCTGGTGGATCCAAAACTTTCAACAGTAAAACAGGTGTTTACTGTTTATGTTTTTAAGAATAAGAATGTAAGATGGATAACCCCCCCCCAAAAAAAAAAAAGAACACCCCCACACACAAAAACAAAACAAACAGACACAAATTAAAAGCAAACAAACAAAACATTGTGATTTAATTTAGAATGGTCATGTCATCATTTTTGGTGCTTTAACAAACCCCTAACCCTTGAACAGCAGGAATTTATTCCTCATCCTATATACAAAGGGTAACATATCCGGCTCCTGATATTCTCACCCAGGAAAATGTTACACAAACATTTGACAACTGTATTGGTCTACTGTTTGTAACACTGCACTAACATAACCTTTGAGCTACAATTTTGTTGTGGCTTTTTTGTTCACCCGTGAGAATTTCACCCAGTGAAAACACTGCTACAACTCTTGTCTTTTCTTCATATTCTTAACCTAGCAGTGTTTATTCTTCTGTTATTTGCGGGGGAATAATTTCTAATTTCACCCCTTATGGGAAAGATTTTGGAGCTTGGTGTGAAAAAAGATAGGGAAAGAGTGTGAAAAAAGTGGGGGGGGGGGGGAATTAAAAAAACAAAACAAGGACAACATAATATGATAAGGTGCTTCCATATCACATTGTAGTTAGGGAGGAAAAGGGGAAGGTTATACATAAAAGTAAACAGAACCAGGGGGCAACTGACCAAAAAAAGCCCTTTGTGCCCCTGCCCCCAGCCCTATTTCTGCCCGCTCCAGTTTCCAGATGTAATGTGTATAGGCATTATGACAATTTAAAAGGACCATTTTTCGCGGGCGTTTGGTGTACCTCCCCCCCCCCCCCCCCCCCCCCCTCCTTTCAAGTTTTCTGAGCTGACTGAAAAAAAATACATTTTGGCACCCTTTTACAAAAAAATCTGATCTTACCCCCCCCCCCCCCCCCCTCTGAAAAATCCTAGCTACGCCACTGAACAGAACAATAAACTCTTCAGTAGCATTTGGGAAAAGGTTTGGACAATGCATAGTAGGGCGGGGGAATAATTTTGATTTTCTGGAAGAATATAAAAAACCTGCCCCTTGCGTTATCTACTCACATCAGGACCCAAGCGTGTGTCCGCACGGATCCACCGTGTACACAGACAAACAAACAAACAAAACGTACCCATATTTGAAGCTTGACTCTCTTATCCTGCCTGAAGACGGTCTTGACTTTGAAATCGATCCCCACTGTGCTAACAAAAGCCGACGTGAACGAGTCGTCTGCATAACGGAAGAGGAATGATGTTTTGCCTACGGAGCTGTTGCCGATGATCAGTAGCTTGAACATGTAGTCAAAGTTCTGGTCTGCCGCATCTTTTTGCCATTTGTTGTCTACTGATGCTGACGCCATCTGTGAGGATACGAGAGAGAAAAGACGGTAGGGATGGGTAAGTATTAGTATTAAGATGTGAAGACTGAAGAGTGTTAAATGGCAACTGACGTGAGAAACAAATTTCACAGAACATGAACAATGTTACAATTTTTTGTCCCTGACACATGTTCATACTCATACTCGTATATTCTTTTGGTACGGGTGTGCCACGAATTTTCGGTGGAAAATGAACCCACTGGAGACCCATAATTTTCCTATCCACTGAGCTTCACAAACCAGGTTTGAAACCGGCAATAATCGAGTTTTGATGTCTCACTTGTGTTCAATCATGCCTTTGCTCCAAGGACAAGTCTGTTTTGTTAAAACAATGTTCAATAGACCATATCTTGAAAACCACTCAACCAAAATAAATATTTTTTTCAGGGTAGATGCTCCATTACCCATTCTTTATAATAAAATAAAAAACACAGATATCCAGTCAGTTCGCAACCACGCGAAAAGTCGTTCCTTTTCTAACCCAGCAAAGCGACCCGGAAGTACTCACCCGTAGTGAAACCGCTTCGCAGTCATAGTTGACCTCGTAATAGCACGATGTAAATGAGCTCTTTTCATGATTATAATCACACATTTCAAACACATTTGCCATGAAATTGTATAGTAAAAAGGCATATTATGCAAATAATATTATCTAATATTATCTGTGAACTTCATGACATGTTGTATTTTCGGTGCAGATTATTGCAATCCGACAAACCCGAATTCAAGAAAAACTTGACGAAACTAAAGCCAAATTCATGGTAAAAAAGTCGCTTCTGAAGAATCAGGCATCAATTTTATCCATCGTATCATAATATTCATAGTCTTTTGTAACTAGAAACATGCTTACAATTTTATAAAATTATTTAGTCCGGTCAAGTGAATGCTTATAAAATAGCTCCTCGAATCTTGTCTCGATCTAAATTCATTTCGTAGCGTCGACGGGTTGTTGATCAAGTGTTTAAATCTCACAATTATATTCAGATTTGCTTGATAGCTCAGATGGTAGAGGGCTGGCTTTGGGAGCGAGAGGTCCGGGGTTCGAAATCGATCCTTCTGCGCTACACAATGTCATATGATTTTTTTTTTACAGAAAGGCTATTCTGGTCAAAATGAATAAACATTTCACAATTTCATCACACAAAATGCATGAATTCGGACGTTTTCATTGGAAAAACGGTATTTCTTTTCAAAAATTTCAATAATGAATTCAAACGCGGGCATGAAAATGAAGCGCGGGCGTGTTACGGGAAACTAAAAATCAAGTTGGCGAGGCCTAACGGGGGATCGTAAGTTTCGTTTTCTGACCGAAAATCGGTGAAAATCAAACTCCGTTTTTCTTATCAAAAAAGAAGTCGGGCATCAATGTTTTTGATATGAAATTAAAGCTTAAGATTCCGTTAGTACGGAAATTGCTCTGAAAACATCGTACGAATTTTAGTCCAGTCAAGTGAATAGTTACAAGAAGCAAAGTCACGAAAGTTTTTAAATTCTAAAATTAGCGATAAAATCACTGTTTGTGGACCAAATATGTCAGATTTGGCATCATATTATAGAGAAAATTACGAACAATCCACCTACTTCTCCATCATGGCTGCCAGCTAACCCTACCTCAATTAATTCAGGGAAAACAAACTTCCCTTAATGTTTTAGCGCAAGGTTGACATCCTGAAATCGATCTTTGCGTGGGTTAGAAATCGGCAAGGTCACTCATTAAAAACGATACCTGCGTACTGACTGTATCAAATTACAGAAAGTGGAAAAATATCACTTTCATTTAAGGTAAACTTTTTATTGGGTCACCCTTATACAGATTTGGTCAAATTACCAAGCCATTCTTCAATTCATGTGTTCCAATGAGGCTTGCTTTCAGTTGAGATGCCTCTTTTCAGTTTTTTCCTTTTCAGGATTTTTCTTACTCATATAATCTTTGAAAGGATAGCTTTACACAAGTTTGTATGTATTTTAATGGTAGAAGATATTTTCAATGTGAAAAAAAATCATACTATTTTATATTCTATACACAGAAAAAACCAACATTTTCAGTACAACCTTGGGGCTGTCTGTAAAGACCGTATCTCAGAAAATATCATTGTAATAATATTAATCTTGCAAGAATATTTTTCTGAATCTTATCTTAGGTTTACAAATTCGCAAAAACCACTGCTCTACAAAAAGAAGGAAGAACACATCGGCTCCTTTCAATCAATGACCTTGAGTATTTACATAGTATTATTTATTGCATTTTTCTTTATTATGGATGTGAAATCGTGCACAAATGTTTGAACAACTATGTGGACGTGGACTCATGTTGTTTTGACGGTTATGCACCAAAACAGCTAAAAATATCACCATTCGGCACAGAGACTGCCCTTTCGTTTGAGACATAACATTACATTTTTAAAATTAATATTGTTTTGAGTTGACAGACATGCTGGAGGCTGCTGTATAAGACCGTATCTAAACAAAAGATACTTGTAATAATCTTAATCTTGCAAGAATATTTTCTTGTCTTAGGTTTGCAAATTCGCAAAAAAACACTACTTTACAAGAAGAAGGAAAAACACATCACCTCCTTACAATTAATGACCTTGAGTATTTACATTGTATTATTTATTGCATTCTGCTTTATTGTGGAGTGAGCACTCGTGCACAAATGGTTGAACAACTATGTGGACTCACTCATGTCTAAGCTCATGTTGGCTTGACGGTTATGCACCAAAAACAGGTAAAATATCAGACTGTATATTGTATCTATTTACAGAAGTCGGGTAAACACATAGGGCAAGGTCGAGTATTATAGTAGTCACGTTTTTTGCCTACCCCTATAAAATATAATTTTAGTCTGTCAACTCAAAAAAATATTAATTTTACAAATGTAATGTTATGTCTCAAATGAAAGGGCATTCTCTGTGCCCTATAGAGGGGGGGGGGGGGAAGTACTCAGTATATGAAGTGGTAGTAATGATCCCCCTTCTTCCCATGGTACCGTATTCACTTAGCCTAATGATGGTATTCACTTATAATCAGTATTCACTTAGATTAATATTCAAATATTCAACATTTTCCTCAAAGTGTCTCAAAATCTTTTTTCAAAACACTAAAAATGTAAACAAATGAAGAAATATAATGACAAGTCAAATATTTTCCCCTTCAAATTTCAGGTAAAGATTTAGTTAACTGGTATTGCTATACATATATTATAGTCCTGGAGTTTGGGTAATACGTAAATCTAAAAATGCAGCATTGGAAACATTTTGAAATTGGGATGTTATAGGTTTAGCTATGTTTCAAAGTGTCAAATAATTAAAGGTTGTCAGCGTTCGCGTTAAGTGGTTGCCCGGGACACCCAAAATTAGCACCGGGCAACCAACATGTACTTATTTGGTTGCCCGGTGGGCAACCAATTTTTTTACAATAAGTGAAACACTTAACACATGCATTTAAATATTTTACAGAACGGGCAACCAAAAAATCTGCCGGGCAACCATAATTTCCTGCTTGGTTGCCCGGCGGGCAACCAGATTTTTTTCCTTAATTCGGACGCTGAAGGTTGTCAGTCAAAAGAGTACCTTTTGGAAATAGTACTTAGTACCCGGGGTGCTCAGTGATCATTGAAAGAGGGGTATCATGCGTGTCCAAGAAATCACGTAATTAGGGTAGTTTTTTAAGCTGGGGCACGTTACGTACGTAACGTGAATAGGGTATCAAAACAAGCCAAATTAAGAAAAAGGGTGTACTTTTTACATCATTGGCTTTCGTATTTAGGGTCCTTATTTGCTCCATGATGATAATAAATAACCATGATACATTTGCCAGATATATTACTCAAATTGTATCCGAGCAAGTGATCTGATAAATCAGCTCGGCATTTGTTTCATAATACTTTTAGCTTATTAGGGAAGGAAAAAGGGTTAGAAATGTGTCATACGCGGTAAGAGGTTTAAACTATACAAATTACTTGCTTAGGGTATCAAAATAGTTTGAGTACTTGTAGGGTATCAAAATATTTTGAGTACTTGTTTAGGGTATTTGATATACTGATACTACTTGCTTAGGGTATGTAAAATACTGTGCCATACTTGTTTAGGGGATGCTTTTTCACATTAACATAATTACGTATTTAGGGTACTTTTTGAAAGTCCTTGGACGCGCATGATACCCCCTTGTAATGACCACTGAGCACCCCGGGACTTAGTACAATCTCAAAAGGCCAAAGACACCAGTATGCCTTTTTTTTAAAGCTGCCTAACAAATCACAAAATCGATGTATAATTAAAAGTTCTTAGTTTTCCGCGCAACATTTTACCCAGGTATTTACCCTGTCCTTGTTGCGCAGTCTCACTCTCATCCAATCAGCTTGCGAGTGGCATAGTTATAGTAAAATAGTGGTACCGGGGGAAGGGGAGGGGGGAGCACAAGCAAATCAAGATCCTGGATAATTTTGCTCTTCAAGAGTATTTGCGGTTGCAATCAGTCACATCAGTCACAGAAAAATCCTAGCTTATACATGTACACCAGACACCACTGCCCAGCCACCCTCGATCCACTTGAATAGCTGCCCCCACTCCCCACTTTAATTTACAATCCAAGCATGCAAAATATCACTAATGATTCAATAAGAACGGTACATGTATGGAATTGGAATGGCCAATTTATTTCAGTGTAAATATTTTTCACCTGAGCCTTTCAATAGGTTTATTAGCAATCAGCCTACTTGACCTTCTATATAGCTAGGTAGCCGGCCCTAATAATACCTGGCTACCATACACACACCCGTATACATGTACACTATGATACTGTACTGCACAACTGTCAATTGTCAATATTTTTAAAAACCGAACACTTCTGTCAATTTTTTCTACGAGATGCAAAACAGTGGCATGCAAAACAAAACACAAAATTATCAAAACCACAACCGTGTCAAAAACTGTAATACATCCATCAGATCGACAATGCTACATAATGCAAAATGTGCAGCTTTTTAATGTACTGTACCTGTAATCCTGCTTCGCCTCGCATATTCCGTATAAACAGACTGAATAAATTGTTGGCTTGCTCGCTCGCTTGCCGTCAAAATTCTGACTGTGCATAAGTAATAAATGCAATCGCTACAGCCGCGAAGCGTTCGCTAGCTAGCTAATGCATTGCATGGATCGATGACGACCCCATCTCATCAGCAATGCAACGTGCACATCCTCCTTGAGATCAAAATTGGAATATTAAAATGAGGAGCTGAGGATGAGGATGACACACTGGATGTTGGACGGACCGACCGTATTAGAAAAGTACAGAAGCATACATTAATTAATTTACTCACCTCTTTTTATCAATTACTAGCTCGGGTCAGAAACTGATCAATGTTCGCAGCGATACAATTTATTTGAGGCAATGGTTGTAATGTAATACACGGCAACCGGGTGATCCGTGGTGGTGTAGAAAAAAATGTATGTACTAAAGATAGTGCAAGATGGACGCGTACGACTGAGAAGGTGTGTGATTAGTCAGGTGTGTGTGTTAAAATCTATCCCCGAATCTATCATCGAGTGAATGCGTTCCATTCAAGGATTGATAAATAAATAAATCACGGACGGGGGGACCAGGGGGTCATCAAACTGTTATAAGGATACATCTTGTCCGTGCACTTGTTTTTTTCACGACTCGTTTGATCGGGACCCAGGGGCCTATGACCACTTCATTTTTTACTCGCGCTTCGCGCACATGCTATGAAGGCCAATCCTTATACGTGTGGATAGGAAGTAAACATGGTGTACACGTGCAAAAATAGTGTATAAAAATCATGGACTTTCTTCAGACCCCATGAACAAATTGATCAATGCCAACCTAGCTTTTTTACTGTCGATTCAAGGGCCTTTTAGGGCAGGAATGCATGCTGAGAGCTTGACACTGCATTTAAAAAAATAGAAAGCGAGGTCGGATCGATAATATTGTTTACCCCTCACCAAAACCGATCTATAAATGCTTATATAATAGGCCGCATGCCTACTCGTAACTAAAATCCTAATTAATTATTTATTTTTCGATCACTATATTGATCAATAGGACATAAGCCTATGTTTAGATTATTAATATTATAAATAGAGATAGACCATCGAATGTATGGCCTTCTGAATAGGCCAATATACATCTGACAATATTCCGATTCATTTATCACGTGCTTTTGTTTTGGTTCAAGGGTCGATCGCGCGTATCGCCATTATTCTGATTATTCTGATAATATAGCAGACAATATGACATAAATAAGTTTAACTTACTGTTCAAATCAATTTTAATGCAATTACATTATACCTATATTATATCTAGGAAAATATGGTTAGTCATTCACCGAACAGTGCTATCTTCAGTAGAAATAGCCAAATTTCATGAATTACGACAATTGCTAATTTAGAATTCAGTAAATCGGGAATAAATTATGAAAAAGTATAATATATTATCTACATTTTTGTACTCTCTGTATATTGCTATGTAAATGATAAACTTCATTGGACAATAACACTTTAACTATACATGCTATGTAGGCTTATAACTCGGTGAGTGGCAAAACTTTAGATGTATCGTCAATATAAAAATGCTATCTTCAGTAGATAACACAACTTTTTGTCAATATATCGCCAATATAGAGATCGACACATGACAGACGCTCGTAAAACTATAATTAAAATAGTCGCCATTGTGCTATCTTCATTAGATAGTGACATTTGTATTAAGTCGCCAATAATGGCAATGCTATAATCCTCAGGATAGCCACACTTAATTAGTCACCAATCAAAGAATATTTTTCGATATAAGCGCAACAATGTATTAGTCGTCAATAATTACATTTATTATTTTCAGTGGATAGGAAAGTATAGTATTCAGATGAAAACAACAATTTAGCAATCGACAAATAATTAGATGCTGTATTATTCAATCAATCACGACGTCGAAAAATGTTCTGAAGATATAGCAATAATAGTTAATCAATCTCCCGGGGGATAGCAATTATTTATTAATCCGCAATTTTAACCTACTGATGCATGTGCTTTATTTTATGCTCAACTGTATTTTCTCAATCGACAATTGTAACAGATGTTATCTTCAGTAGATAGCAACCCTTTGTCTTAGCCTCCAATTATGACATCACATGGTTTATCATATACATATATAGCAATAGCAATCGCAGTTATATGACAAAGGTCTTTGCTATCTTCAGTAGATAGCATTATTTAATTGATCGCCAAAGTGACAGTTGCTAGATTCACGACTTTGTCTATTACCAATCATGGCATCAGGGATACTATTAATTTTGGGATAGGAAAGTCCTATACTAACGTACGTAGCGAAAACGGACCCTTTTGCATATTTGAATAAATTATGGTAATCGTCCGGAATGCGTCCGTGACCGGCGTTTAACGCGTTTAACAATGTTTAACCAGGTTTAACGGAATTGTTAGTCAGCATAGGTTTGGGGGCGCTGTAGATTTACACAGACGACGGTGGCCACGCAAAACCTACATTTTGAATTCGTAGTGAATAACACGTAATCGCGAATATTAAACTTATCATTTTGACAAATTCATCATAATTAGAAGAATTTTTATCGTTAACCGGGCGATGACTGTTAAAAATAATTCAAAATGGTGCACTCCCGTTGACATATTGGGTCGTCTGAGAGACGCGTGGCCAGCGTCGCGTCGTCTGCTACAATTACGCCTTATAGGTAGAACAGCGCCACCAATTCTATGCTGACTAAGTTCAATTTAAAAGTGGACCCGATCGGCAAGCTCAGTGGCACACCCCTGATGGCATATGCAAAGTCAGCTATATAGCTGACATAGAACATCTGAGTCAAGAAATTGTATAGAATAATATTTGTGTACAGTAGACTTACAATGTGTTGGGATTACGTTGTATTTTACCGATTGGTTTTGTCAGAATGTTACGCTTAACACTTTCCACGCGGCTATTGGTTTTACCATATACAAAACAGATTTTTCAGAAACCTTTCCCAATTTTCAAAGTCTATCTCATGGATTACTGAACCAATATTAGGCATGTTTGTACTCATTGCATTGCATTTCTCGTGGTGATTCCAAATATGGTAATGAAATTCAATAATTTTGACATTTTTGAAACATTTCGTGACATTTTGGAATGTCGTCTGCAGCCGCCTGCCGCGTGGAAAGTGTTAACATGTTAAAAGACCTAGAGGAATCGTGCTATACAATATAGGCCTATAACACTAAAATCGGCAGTCCCCAAACCCAGGGAAAATAATTAAGCCCAACAAAACGGTTCAACACCGTTGGTCTAATGATCAATTCTGCTTTTCTTCCAATAGGAAAATGTAAGTCCAAAGTTGTGCGGAGCATGATATCAAAAATAACAGTTAGGCCTAAAAATAAAAGTGTTTGATTGGCCTAACATGACAAAAACAAATAGGGTAGGTCGGTCGGGATTTTACTTCTTCTTCTTTTTTTAATATTTTTAAATCACCTGCTTTGTTTTTCAAATAGCCGAAAACGAAAGCAAACAGTTAGAAACTTTTTAAAGTATAAAAATTGAACAAAGTATTAAAATACTTTGTTCAATTTTTATATTTTTTATATTTTTATTTTATTTTTTACAATTTTTTAAAATATTTATTGTTATTTTTTATTTTTTCCTCCCTCAAAATAATAAAAAATATTCAGGGTCGGCGATGTATTTAGGGTCGGTCGGGTTAGGCCAATCAAACTTTTTTTTTAGGCCTTAGACCAATAAGTGAACATTTTTGTGCAAGGAAATTTCCCAACTATGTTTTTCAGTGGAATGATGGGAAAATGCAATATAATCCCTTCCATAAAGGAACCCAAACTGGTAACTTTGAATTGGAAACTACTTTGCAATATTTATCCGACTATATATAATCACAGATGGTTTGTTTCCACCATCTGTGATATAATCTTATTACATAAAATGGGTAAAGCAGACACTGATTTTTGTAGAATATGTAACCATGGTAACTGTGACGAACCCTATTATATAGTGCACTATAAACCAATACCAAAGTGCCTTTTAGGCTTATCAATTGACATCCCTGATGACGTCGCACAGATAATCTCTTTTCAGGGATGATTATAAGCTTATTTATTGGATGCATTATGTTCCAGAGAAAGAAATGATTGTTAATTCCTGATATATTTCCAAGAGAAAGCTTCTTCAAGTATATTCCAAGAACTTATGATGTGCCTAAGGCTGGGTTCACATAGGAGTATACGGTATACGGTATACGGTATTCGCTATACGCTATTCGGTATTCGCTATACGCTATACGGGCACGGCGAGTCACATAGGGTAGCACGCGAGCCCTACTCGTAGTAGAGTCATTACCTTAGTTTCTTAGTGAACTTGTCAACTACAGGGTGTCCCAAAAGTCTATGCACGACTTTGAAACTTTGTATTTCACAAAATATAAGTCGTATTGAAAATATGACTACCTATTTAGAAAGAGGAGATGTGGGAAACAATGTTTATACCAAACACTGGAGTAACATCTGTTTGTAATGCCACCATAGAAGTAAAATATATATTACTGCAAAAATGTTATTTTATACTTCAGAGGAATAAAGCTCATAACTCCACACCTATTGAGATTAACGAAAAGACGGTTAGAGTTGGTTACACGGAAAGTGATCCGTCAATTGTAATATTTAAATTTTACATAATGTATCTTTTGAATTTCTTTAAAAAACAGGTGTTTCTATTCACCCCGTCTTTCTTAACTTTTTTTCTGAAAAATGTTTAGATTCAAATTATATAAAAACCTTTAGACCTTTCACTTTCTCCATTTCATGACATGTGAAGGGTATTGTAAACTAGTTTTACTTGCATTATACTAGACCAATTCCTCCACATGTTATGGTTAGAGGAGCAAAGTTTTGACCACCTAATTTTTTTAGACAACTTTTATGGCATTTTCATTCCAGCCCCATGGGCATTCCCTTGCAGGTATCACATATGTTATTACATCTTTCAAAACAAAGCAAAAAGTAAATTAACAGACTTTACAAGATTTGAAAAATAATGATTAAAAAAACTTTTTCATGGTTTGTTTCTATTCACCTCACTGTTTCTATTCACCCCCTTTTACGGTACCTAATTTAAAGGCCAAGGTTGGAGTTATACCATGTTCCAATAAAGAAGAGAAGAGTGGTATATTGTTCTATCTAATTATAAAGGTGTTTTCTACCAAATAAGTTTTAAAAAGTTTTAAAAAAAAGTTTTAAAAAAAAACTTGCTTGTTTGCCAAATTGATACTGATTGCATGGTTAAGGTTAGAGGTATGCCATGTTCCACAAAAAAGATTTTCATATTGAAAAAGAAATCCAGAAAGAGAAGAGTGGTATATTGTTCTATCTAATTATAAAGGTGTTTTCTACAAAATTAGTTTTCAAAAGATCTTGCTTGTTTGCCAAATTGATACTGATTGTATGGCCAAGTTTGGAGTTACTAGTATGCCATGTTCCTATACAATAGATTTTCTTATTGAAAAAGAAATTCAAAAAGAGAAAGAGTGGTATGTTGTTCTTTCTAATTATAAAGGTGTTTTCTACCAAATTAGTTTTCAAAACAACATGCTTGTTTGCTAAATTTATACTGATTGCATGGTTGGATTTGCATTTTGCATTTTTTCTGTTATAAAGTTTGTTCATCTGTCATGAACATGATGTTAAGTGAACATGATTTTGATGGATTAGTTAACCCCATTGGAAACATGAGTTGGCTACACAGATTGCCTCCAAGGCAGAATTGGGTAGTATATTGTCATGCTTGCTGCAGACTTGATGCAGATATCCTGCACATTTCTGATGGAAATTGGGCCATACAACATGCCACTTGTTATGTCAGTTTTTAGAGTGTACAAGGATTTATGTTAGTGTTCATGTTTTGTTGTATTTATTGTATTTACATTACAATGGCTATATTGGTATTTTTATGTACTCAGTAAAATAGCACATACTTCAGATTGTTTTGAATTTTCAGTTGACCGTATGCACTAAAGAGTTAGACCAGGTCTAAAAGTTAGAGCTGGTTTAAGCAAAAATCTATTCATGCGTTAATATCTATTTTCCTTTGCAATTCCAACAGAAATTTTGTTGTGTTTTTTAACTTTGCATCTGCATCTTAAAAATTTGCAAGCTTGTTTGGGAGCAATATACTTAAAGGTGCGAATTTCACAAAACTTAGTTTCAGTTAAACAAGGTCTAACTTTGAACCATGTCAAACATTTTGTGCATACAAATGACTGGGACAAATGAACTCTGTTATGGGCAACTTTAAGGTCAGTGGAAGTAGTTAGATAGTGCCAGGGGTTCTATGATATTACACCACAGTGACAAGACAGGTTACTGTCACCTTTATGATAGCACCCTCCAGCATATAATCTGGCTCAAAATGGTGTGTGCAAGTGGAGTACTTTACAGGTTCTTTTAAAGGGGTCAAAGGTTATTGTGTTCAAAGTTCTTTTACGATAGTTGAATGTTAAATTGTCTTAAGATGATGATAATAAATGGATCTCTTGTAACTTTACATTAAAGAAGCAAGTTATGAGCTTATTTGTTCGTCATGTCTTTGAATTAATTTCAAATGTGTTCTTATGTTTCACAGCATCATAAGGGATGCAACATTAGATTTCCAGGGGGGGCGGTTAGGAAGTTGGGTTCAGGGGCGAATTTTTCCCTTTTTCACTTTTGGAGTCGATTTTTTTCCTTCTAATTGTCCATAAAAAAATATTTTAGGACCTGAGGATAATTTTTTCCCTCCATGTTCGGGGGTGATTTGTTTTTCTTAAAACTTCCTATCCCCCCCCCCCCCCCCGGATATATAATGGTGCACCCCTAATAGATAAATACCCCATTGCCTGGCCCTGTGGTCCATGACTATTTATAAATTACAGTGTTGTTTACTTTGTCGTGGCAGTAAAAGTATTAACAAAACTGCGCTGTGTCAGAGGATGTATCTTACTTGCAGAAGTTACCATGGTTCATTGCATTACGCCAGCGTTTCATTATAATGCCATCGCTTTTGTAATGAGCACTATTACAAGGTACCGTAAAACGGGGTGAATAGGGACATAGGGGTAAAAAGGGACAAAAATGGGAAACTTTTTTTAAAAAGTCATCCGACCAGTTTGTGTTACCGTAAAACAGGGTAAATAGGGACATGTCCCTATTCACCTCGTTTTACGGGACACAAACTGGCCCGGTGACATTTAAAAAATGTTTCCCAATTTTTTTTCCTATTCACTCCCATGTCCCTATTGACCCCGTTTGCGGTACCATGTCTAATTCCACTCTCATGCACAGTCTTTTATATTTCCTACTGCCATGACCATGATGACAGGAAAACACACCTCGTTGAACTATAGAGGTTGGAATTCCAGACTTTTTGTCGAAAACGTCTTGGAATTCCAGGTTTTTTTTGTCAACTGCCCTTGGAATTCCAGACATTTTTGGCATCAGCCCTGCAGGTAACCTATAGAGGGTGTTGGAATTCCAGACTTTTTGTCGAAAACGTCTTGGAATTCCAGGTTTTTTTTGTCAACTGCCCTTGGAATTCCAGACATTTTTGGCATCAGCCCTGCAGGTAACCTATAGAGGGTGTTGGAATTCCAGACTTTTTGTCGAAAACGTCTTGGAATTCCAGGTTTTTTTTGTCAACTGCCCTTGGAATTCCAGACATTTTTGCCATCAGCCCTGCAGGTAACCTATAGAGGGTGTTGGAATTCCAGACTTTTTTGTCGAAAACGTCTAGGAATTCCAGGTTTTTTTTGTCAACTGCCCTTGGAATTCCAGACATTTTTGCCAAACCTGTCTTGGAATTCCAGCTTTTTTTATGGGATTTTTTTTTACCCTCTATAGGGGGGGGGTCGGATATTATCTGGAATAGCCCATTACAGTGATCCCATCATAATAACAAACTATATCACACATAATGTTCGTTTCTATAGTGAAATCTAGTTTAAATGTTTCCATTTATACAGGGACGTGTGCTAATGCAAGCCAAAACACAGACCTAAATAATTGAATAACGTAACAGAAAAGTGAACACACACATCATAGGCCTACAGCTGTCAAACATGTTAACATTTAAACTTACCGGATTATTTGAATGCTGCTTGTTTTAGTCTTTTTCTACCACATCGAGACAAATCATGCACAGTTCCTGTGTTCAAAAATGTATCCACCAACTTGGATATTCTTGAAATGTTTTCTGAACATTTGTTGAGTAATTTGAACTGAATTTGTTTTAGCGTAGAACCATACAAATTGTATTCGCTTATCTATGCTGTAAACCACCTTGAATGAAGACTTTTGCTGTGCAATTTTGTCTACTATGCCTATTTATGTTGTGATTGACCGAGTTTGGTATATATAACACTATGTTGCAAGGTAATCAGTGAACTGTGACTAATGCGCAACGTTGCTTTCATACCGTTAAAGGTATATAGATGACCCGATTTTCAACTTGATGTTTCTAATTCAATGGTTCTATTTTTAGAAGCGCAAGCTTAAGGTCTTAAGACACACAACCAGTTTTATATAATGTTGTGGGTTCACCAATATGGTTGTGTTTGGTATCAAAATAATTTCCCAAATCTCGTCTATCAAAATATGGTTAAGTTTATACCATATGATTTATATTTTATGAGATATGACTCTTCAAAAACGTGCATAGACTTTTGGGACACCCTGTAGAACCATTTTAAAAGAAAATGAGGTCCCATGCATTTCTCAAAAGTGACAGGAACGTTCTTTTATAGCAAAAATTCCAAAATGGCCGCCATACTGGGCCAAAAATTCAAATGGCACACCAAATTGTTCGGCTGAGCACAAGGATTCCGAAAAAGCATAGTACAAAGGCGTCCTATTGTCCTATTGTTCTAACTTACCCTATTCTACGCAATAAATTGTTTATAAATCGTGATAGGGGAAATTCGGAACGCCTGTACACACGAATTGCAGCCCGCCACATCCAAACAGGACGGTATACGGTGCACGAAAATCGAACACGCACGATTCCCGGTATACTATACTATACCACACTATACGCAGGTATACGGCCTTTTCGAATAGTGCCGTCTTATGTGACCCGGTATTATGAAATTACATTGTTTCGATTTAAGCTATACGCGTGCCCTGCAAAACGTGCACCGTATACCCGAATAGTATACTCCTATGTGAACTCAGCCTAATGGAAGCAATGCTCTGATGAACACTATACGTCACTGCATTGAGTTCTGTGAATTTTGTATATCAAAAAAGCTATGGGTTTTTTTCTTCAGTTTTCACCAAGGACATCTTCAATTGTGACCTGATTATACTAATTGAAGACCCCAGCAAAGTCTGCAGAGGCTTATGAAATATTATCCTTGAATAAGCCAAAATATTGAATTGGTGAATAGACAATCTAAGCCTCTAAGTCAACAAAATGATGCAATAAAGACTGACATTCACAGATCATTAACCTTGAGGATTCCCTTTACTCCAAGGAACTTTTCATCTCCATGCGCGCAGGGATCATCTTAAACTATATACTAATTGAACCTTGGCAGTTTCCAGCCAGAACTAATTGACTCTACTCACCATGAACGAAACAAACCTAAACACCATGTCTATTGTCAATAGATCAGCTGGACAACAAAATCCGCCAACAGAACAATGTGATCAATTTCACCACAAGATCTGACGAACTTGATCTGCACAAGGTGGCGAAGTCAAGAACAAATGAACACTGAAATTGCATGTTTTCATTCATCATGCTATTGCTACATGTATTTACCATTGCATATTATTATACCAGGGATGTTTTAATCACATATTATTGTACCATGAATATTTTATTGCATAACACAACATGTATCTTATTGTTATAATGTTATCCAATTTAATTTTAACCCATTTTATCCAATTTAATTTTAACCCATAGAATGAAGATACAACTTCATTTACCAGAAGAGGGGGAATGTAACGAACTCAGTGCACTATTATAAGCCAATACCAAAATTGAATTAGGCTTATCAATTTGCATCCATGACGTTGCACAGATAATCTCTTTTCAGGGATGATTTTATATATAATATACCGTAATGATTATACTGGTTCAATTAGTCGGGGATATTCGGGGTGTTACCGTGCACCACCCCTCCCCCATACCAGCTTTTTTGACTTCCTTTCATGGTTCTAAAACATATTCTGGATGTTACTAAAAATATTTTTGGTATGCTAAGGGTTATTCATGATGGCGTCCAAAATGGCCGCCAAAACTGGTCAAACTTTGAAAATGGCATATCAATCAAATATGGTGAAATTATATAAGTTTAAATAGTGGAATGTATGCATGTATTAGTCGGATCACTAGATCCACCAGTACATTTGCTTTGTTAAGGGGCATTAAGAGATGTGGTGGAGGCAGCGCCCTCAATTACAAAAATATATGATAACAACTAGGATTTGTATATTTTTACAATTGTATTACATGTATGAACTTACACCTATAACTTATAAGGATTAAGAAAAATCAACCCTCTTTGTACAACAAACGTCGATTCAAAAATGCTGGTAGAGCCGCAACCAGCATTTTACATGGTTAAGGGTGGTATTCAAACATATTTAAAACATTGTTTTACTTAAGTTTTGCTGGTTTTTTTTTAGTAGAAACAACAATAATGGCAATTTTTAATGTAAATTAATTAAAATTAAAAAAAATCAACATGATATTTTGTCCCTTTAATCCAAGACCAAATTTTTAGAACTTCATGGTCAATAAATTGGGTAAACACGTGCACGGTTTGTTTTGGGACACCCTGTAATGGGACAACATTCACTTGTTCAATATAATAGTTCTATGATAAAGCCTAGAGGCTGTAGATCTAGTTTGAGTACACTGCACCTCTCACAACACTAATGGTGTTATTTTTAACACCGGTGTTTTTGCAGTGTATCTTAAAATATCCAAGATGGCAGCAAAGGTTAAAATGACTGAAAAGCAGTATTATATAGTTTATTGTTAGTGTTATACATTAGATTATATATAACCACCTTATTTCCCAAATCTAATGGGAGAGCATTCACTATATTTCTATGATAAAGCCTCGGCGCGGCTGTAGATCTAGTTTGAGTAATTTCTGGCCATATTTTGATCAATTGGTGGCCACCTTGGTAATTGTTTTGACCATTTGGAGGCAATTTTATTGACCCTTTGGAGGTAATTTAAATGAAATGGTCATTATAATGGTCATCTTTATAATAACATTACATTGTCAAAATGGAGTCTATACCATTCAATCATACCCTGTCACATACAAATACGTTTACTGGGTTGATTTAAAGCTTTAGGTATAATAATGTAACACTAACAATAAATTAATACTGCTTTTCAGTTATTGTATATAACCTTTTGTAGCCATTTTGGATATTTCAAAATACTCAAACTAGATCTACAGCCCCGAGGCTTTATCATTAGAAATATAGTGAATGCTCTCCCATTAGATTCGGGCGTATTGGTATTACACATACGGTCATCAAAACAATTGTTTTAGTCATTTAACGTTAACTTAACCATTCTGGCAGCCATTTTGGAAAGTGATACCGAATCAAAATTGTCACAGAGGTGAGTCTTATATCTAAAAGCAATAGCTTAGCAGTTTAGAACATATTATTTGGTGAATTTGATGCAATATATACACTCTTACAATATCTATTTGGAATTATTATACACTCTTATAGACTATTTTTTACATTTACAATGGGCATTTCGGTGGCCATCTTGGATTTAAAGTATGTTATTACAATGCAAAACTACTGGAAATGAGTTACTAGTGGTCCAATACATACATCCCATTGTTGAAACTGTACTTTCACCATACATTTTGGTTGATATTAATATTATCCCATTTGATGGAATTTGATTATTTATTTTGACCATTTTGGGACCCATTTTGGGGCCATTTTGGATTTTTAAGTATGTTAACAAAGCAAAAATACTGGATATGAGTTACTAGTGTTCTAATACATACATCCAATTGTTAAAAATATACTTTCATCATACATTTTGGTTGATATGATCCCATTTTATGGCAATGTTTGCAGCCATTTTGGGACCATTTTGGATGTTTAAGTGTGTTAACAAAGCAAACATACTGGATATGAGTTACTAGTATTCTAATACATACATCCCATCGTTAAATACAAATTCCATTGAAATTGAATGGGGGCGATCCAAGAGAAAGAAGTATGTTTTGTAACCATTTTCTGTTGCATACCAAACAAAATACCATGGAAATGGTGTATGTATTTTCGATAATTCAAACCAAAAAAACAAATCAAAACACCGCAGTCTAAAAATAGTACAGGAAACCAATAAAGTTTATTTGTGTGCATGGAAGGGGGGGGGGGGGGGGGGGGTATACTGTCTGAAGAACAATCTAGGTATATATGACAGCCACAACTCATCATTTATTCAAATATTTTCTGATTTATTAGACAACCCCACAACAATTGGGAGATTTCTCCTTAGTCAAACAAGATAAGCTATTATGTATGTTGGGAGTCTAATAACATCTCTCTGATTGAATCATCAAGGCTAAACAAATATAGCTTTGACTCCATCACAGACTGCAGGACTGTTGAAATAAACTGCATAGGTACATGTAATTTACAAAGACTACAAACATGGCGGCCCCCACCTATGTCTAGAAAGACCAAAATGTGTAAGTTTTTGCAATAACATGCTATAAGGGTGGCTTCGCCCCCCAAAAACTATATTTTCATCATACAATTTGGTCGATATGGGGGCACTACACTAAATCCTTGCGCGTTTGGTGTATGGAGAAATAGTACCTATAGCCTATATCAATTTGATCATCGTCCCAGGGGAAGCAAATAGAAGTAAATCTTGCTTATTTTTTTATGAAATAGATAGAATAGAACCTCAGCATTGCTAATGTGGTCAAAAATCGTCTGAATTGAATACGCACGGGATCCTAGGCTGCGGAAGGATATCGTTGCCGGAACCGGTGAGGAAGCGAAAATATCGGTTTAAAATGGTGAGAGCGCTGTTTAGGTGCCCGTAGCGAAAAATTTGATAGATGGGTCAAGAAAAATAAAGTTTAAAATAACTTAATTCAACACATATCTAATACATTCATGCGAAATAAAAACTTCCATCATTGTTACGTGAGGGTAAAAATACGGTCTTGGAAAAGGGCCGAAACGCGTGTATTTCAATGGAGGAGTTATTTAGTGGTGTGCCCCCATATTATGTCATTTTATGCAATTTTGACCATTTTTGGCCATCATTTTGGTTTTAAAGTATGTTCACAAAGCAAAAATACTAGATATGAGTTTCTAGTGGTCTAACACATACATCCCATTGTTAAAACTATACTCTGATCATATACATGTTGGTTCATATTATGCCAATTTATGGAATGTTACCATTCTTCGATGCTATATTCGAGCTAAACTTTATCTATCAGAACAATGTATTGTTCCAATAACAAATCTTTACTGTCTAGACCATTAAAGCATGCTAATTACCAATTATGACTGATGCTGTGTTCATCAATATTTAATGATGCTATGTTCATCAATATTTAATTATGACATTTACCATTTTCGGTACTTGGCAACAATTTATTCATTTCCAATGACATGTGCTATCTTCAGTAGATAGCAATGATTTATTAATCGACAATTATGTAAAATGTTATCGTTAGTAGGCCTATAGATGTAACATGATCAATTGAAAACGGCAGATGCTATTTTGCAGAGAGCAATACGTCATATTCGCAAACAACACATTTTTGTGAAATTTTATTCTACCTCTATAGTTAAAAATGAAACATATTGGCTATTTATGAATAATCATAATGTAGATTTCATGACAACGTTTTAGGCCTATTTCATACCCCACAATTAGAATTAGAATTAGAGAGAGCGGGTCGCGCGGTGAGCCGATAAACGACTCAAAGAGAAGGGGCATGGAAGGTTCGAAAATGAAAATGACTTGTTCTTTGGATGAGTAAAAAAACACTTGGCCCACTAAAAGAAAACATTTCGCTACCAAAGGCGGAAAAATACCAATGCCCCCTGAAATATAATGGTGCGCCTCCTTAGTCGCCAGCAGAGCCAAGGTGGTCGCAATTCAAGCACACGGAATCAGCGACATTAGCAGCTAGTGAACTTTGATTGATGATAATATGTTCGTACGTCAGTGAATGGCAGGTTTATATTCATATAATGCAGATATTATCAACATATTATTTTAGCAAAAACATATTACGGCTCTTCTGCCCGCATTCTAACAACATGGTCTTGATTACGCATCCGGCATAATTGGTTGATTTGAACATTACAATACAACATTCCAGTTAACAGGTGGTATTGGTTACCCCATATCACGACATTGCAACATTTCAGTTAGTAGATATGATTGTTTGATAGTATTTTATGTGTATAAATATGAGCAGTACGTATTAAAAGTAATTAAAATTATACTTTTGAGCTAAAAATGATTCTGCGTACTTTTATCTCAGTATGGGGAAGAAAGCGATCGTATAGACTGAATACATTAATCTACCATCGTAGCATAGGCCAATTATTATGTGTTATCAAATGACAATAGCAATATACTAATGGTTACGTTTAGGGGTGGGGTGGGCCTGGGTGGGGTGGGATGGGTGGGGTGTGAGCACAATGATTAAAGAAGAAAATGAGCAAGTTGCCAATTTGTACTTGTTACCATTACAATTAATTTAAAAACACCATCCAAATAAACACAGTGGTTTCATACAGCAGACACATACGCATTTCATGCTATCTACGGAAGATAGCACCTTGATTGTCGTATGCATAGCGTTTAGGGAGTGGTATATGATCTGAAGTAAATCAGCCCGTGTGGGGTTATGAGAAAATGTCATCTAATCATTTTTCCATCTGACAATATATGTTTTTCCATCCGTCTAATAATATATGTTCTTTCATCTGATGATATTATATGGTTAAGGTCATGACCCATGTCTACGACCCCTAACCGGAAATAGCCCATCTTTTTAAAAATCAGTGCATTCTCTTATGCATTTTCGTGAAAATCATTAGTATTACACAGTTGAATATCAAAACATTTCTATTATATTTTAACTTCAATTCAGTCACAAGCTATATACGTCGTTACATGTTATGACATAATTGTTTTGGATTTAAAATAGCCTATCCGCATAAAATAATACATACGCAGTTTCATTGCTTGCCGTCATCGTGACGTCAAAATATAAGAAACGTCAATTTCCGGCAAAGGTGATTCTTAACCTAAGTTCGAATACATTTTAAGCTTATCTCATTATTTTCTATCCAATTTTCTTTTATCCTTATAACAATGTAAAATACACAGCTTTATACATTCAATATTACCACTGAACCACGACAAAATGACGATATATTTTCCCGATAGAGTGTCAATGATGTATAATGGTTGATTTATTAATACGTGCTCTCACCGGTAAATATTACTGACAACAATTATCAATATTTTTATTGTTTTTATCATACCATTAATTAGATAACATTGCCTACCTTTCGGTTATTAAGATCCTTGACAGATTCCTAGTTCCGATGAGTCCCTTGTAAAATCGCGTAGTTTTTTTAATAATATTATTCCGTGTTATGTCCCAAAACGCGATATCGAATCTTTAATGTTGGTAAGGTTGCCGTAGTCAGCCTTGTCGTCTTGTGTGTGCTGCAGCGCGCGAGAGAGAGAGAGAGACTGGAAACAGATGGTAGTGCTAGAATTATTGAATGAACCTAACCAGAGATGCGATGCGCGGGCGGGCGGACGACTGATTAATATTCAGATACATGAGAATTATTCAGATCTGTTTTCCAGTTGTGCGCTAAACGACGGGATAAATTATATAAGCAGTAATTTTAATACGTGCTCTCACCGGTAAATATATGCATAGAGACATTAAAATGTCTCTATGCATACTACGACGCATTGTCGCGATGACAATCGCTCAGCGTTTTTGTGCGCGGAGTGCGAAAAACCTAGATTTTGACTGTTTTTCGCCACTATTATGGACATTCCACAGAATAATATCAGAACTGATTAAAGCTTACAACACAGTGGCTTAATTTTCAAACCAGAATACGATGTGAAATTGTCATCTTCTGAAGATAGCATACAAATCCATGAAAACCCCGATTGTCTGCTATCTACTGAAGATAGCGTTACATTTTTGTATTGCAGATTCTTAAAAAGGCAATCACTTTTTATATGATTAAAACTAAGTACGACGATAGTTGAAATACAACGGTTGGAATTGTATATAGACCATATACATGTATAATACATTAAGACCTTATTGATTAATATATAAATACAATAATTTCATCAAAGGCTACTTTTAAGGTAGGCCTAGATGTTCTGATTGCTGGCCCGATTTTCAACTTTATGTTTTCTATTCTACATGAAGAGTCATCCTTAAAATAGTCATATTCCAAAGTTTGAGTTGCATTACTCCAATGGTTCTTATTTTAGAAGCACAAGGTGACAGTGAAATTTGCCCATTGAGTAGTACACAAACTGGCCGGGTGGTTAACCAACCACCTTTGGCAGTAAATTCACTGCATTTTGGCCTATAACGTCTAAATGGAACATATCTTGCGTCTACGATTTTACAGAAATAACGAGAAAAATATGGGTTTTCTTCTGATATCAAAATATGTTGATGTGAAAAAAAGCTAAAGTGATCTGAACACACATTGAACCCCCCCCCCCCCCCCCCCCCCCCATGCGACGACGAAGAAAAAACCCTGTTCTAACGGGCAAACAGACCTCTCAGGTATAGGGTCGGCCGGTCAGTCGGGCGGGTCTCGGTACATTTTTATGCATTTTTATCGAAAATCTTCAAAAATTTCAACAACAAAAACATTTCAAAAACAAATTGTAACTATTTTTAAAAAAAAGTATAATTCTTTTAGAACGGGTTTTCCCCCGGGATGATAACTACTTCGACCATCTATCTACACGTTCTGCCCTACTACAGTGTTCTGTGAAGTTATATAATATATAGGCCTATAAGAATATGGTGGTAATATTGCGTTGTCTAGCGACTATGAAGTATAATAATCTCTCTAGTCGCTGATTTTTCGCTCGGCCTGCTATAACAAGAAAATCCTTATTGGCAATATGCCGAAAATGGCATCATCTTAAAAACACACAGACAAAAACTAATCCTAAAATAAAAGGTTCATTTATGCGTCGGAAGCGGGGGACGGAGCATGACGAAGGGGTTGTGCGTCCTTCCATAAAATTTGCCAAGCGCCCCAAGAACACGTATATTAAATAGGGCATGGTATATAATGTCCTCGTTATAATTTGTAATTGTTTTGCTGATATGAATAGAGTTTCTTATCTTGGACATTTGTGTAATGAAAGGATATATGAAGTGCCCATATCTGACCTTTTTATTTCAATTTCACACTAAGGTTAACTTGAAAATAAACACCGGTTCATCCACGCGGCTATTACTAATGTAATTAGTTTTACCATGTTGATTCAAAAATATGGTGATAAATTCAATAATTTTGACATTTTTGAAACAATTTGTGAATTTTTTGAATGTCGTCTGCAGACGCCTGTCGCGTGGAAGTGTTAACAGATTGCTTGCACCCATGGTTTTATGATATACGTCCTTCTGGTGCTATTAGAGCTCTTTATATATTTTATGTATCATCAATCTTGAATTTCAAAACAGGAAAAGGGTATACTTTAGGTCCCAGATACTGGTTTACCAGTATAATCGTTCAATGCTGGAACATAAACGTTGCCAGTATCGCTCGATAATGGTACGATTTTACTGTTCCAGTACTCGATACTGGAACACCCAAAATGTGTTCCAGTATGCTATTTTTCACAAACTGTGCCTTTCAAAATTTGATCCGGTGTCTTTTTATTTCAATCAAAGATAGGGGAGAGCGGGGAGTGTTCGCCCTATTTTCATTTGAAGAGTTCTAGAGACACTAACTTTAAAGATTGAATGGACATATTGTTATTATGCGAAAGATTGATATATTGGCTACATACGACCATGATCTCAGTTCTCTAGACCTTACCTTAAGCAGGAGTAAATGATAAAGACAGGTGTCTCAAAAAGGCGAACTTGCCCGACGCCGGGTCAGGTTCGCCAATAGCCAGGGGGCAAGTTCGCTCTAGGCTCAGAATTAAGCTATACAAAGTACCATAATATCCAATACATATCGATTCGTTATTCTTCATTTTTTTTATTCCAAACTAATATTTAGAGGTCCAAAATACAAGGGTGGGTGCAATTTTGCGGAACATACTTGTTCAGAATTTAAAAATACTAAGAAATACCACATTTTGAAATATTCTCCTCTAATATAAGTGTTATTCCATTCCTATAAATAACTGTTCTTATAACTTCAATTATCCTGTAAGAGAAAAATTGCATTTTTGAAATTATGCAAAATCATAACTATATAAATCCCTATTGGCGAACCTGCCCGACATCATCATAGGGCGTATTTGCCCCATCTAGCGCAATAAGTGCATTGACCTATACCACGGATGTCCCACATACATAATTGATGGGTTGTTAACTGCATCAAATCCATAATCAATCCCATACCTATTTAATGATAATTTACATTAAAACCTTCTCTACGAATATCTTTGGGAAAAAATTAATATGAAAAATGGAAGAAAATTCACTTTTGTGAGGCAAAAGTGGTTTTTAGATGATAAGTTGACAAACATGTTACGGTGATCTGCCACGTTAAATGTGGAAAGCTTGCAACATACTACTTTATCTATTGTGTGTTTGCCAAATTCAACCAGTGGCCGCAAAGATGAGAAACACGCGGTGGGCGAACCTGCCCATAGGGCGTACACTCCCCGCTCTCCCCTACGAGAGAAAAAGTCGGTTTGCCGCAAAATCGTATGCACGTATTATGTAAAGTTAGGCATTTATAACTGCTTAACTTTACGTTTAACTGAGTGTGGTTTACCACAGATGGTGGAAACAAATGCCTAATTAAATTGAATACATGTAGTTTCAGTGCAGTTCTATGCCTAACATGTCGGCGTATAATTGTTTAAGTTACAAAATGCCTAACTTTATGTATTGAATGTATTGAATGGTTTTAACAGTGATCCAGTTGGTGTTCAGGCCTATAAATGGCTAAACTGGTGTAGTTACAAATGCCTAACTTGATATTGGAAGAGAGTGGTGTAGTGCAAAATGCCTAACTTTATATTGAAGTGCTTAACTGGTGTCTATACTTTATATTCAATACATTTAAATTTTATTTATTTATAACAATAGGCTGAAGAGCCAGGACAAACCCAATAGTGACAAGCACTAAATTGAAGGGATGCCCGAACATCAAAAATAAATAAAAAGGGACAGACAAAAAAAAATCACAAAGGGGGAACAAGACAAATGAAAGGGAAAAACAAAAAGGGACCAGACGGATGAAACAAATGGAACTGGCTACAGGAGATGGTGGCAAACAGCAGTCTTGAAGGATGTTAAGGTAGTACTCTTGACAACAACATCAGGGAGATAGTTCCACAAAGTGGGAGCAAAAGGATAGAAAGACATTTTGGAGAGAGAAAGTCTGCAGAAAGGGGGATAAAGGGCACAGCTGTTGAGGTTGCGAAGATTGGGTCTGGGATGGGGCTTGTACGGATTAGGAGACGAACAAAGGTGGTTGAAGATCTTGAAAAGATGGCAAAGAACAGCAGTATCACGACGCCTTGACAGGGGAGGGAGTTTAGAGTCCAGAAGGAGATCTTTGTGGGAAAGATTCCAGGATTGGAGGATAACTCTAGAAGCAAACCGCTGCGTTGACTCAAGCCTGTTGGTCAAGGTAATGTTCAAAGGATGCCAAGTGATGCTGCCGTACTCAAGAATTGGACGAACCAAGGCCAAGTAAAGAATCCGGCGGGTAGAAGGAGAAGAACTGTTGAAAGCCCTATGGATGTAGCCAATGGTTTTCCTCGCTTTCTTGCAGATGTAGTCAACATGCACATTCCAGGATAGATTGCTGGCAATATGAATGCCAAGAAATTTGACAGAGGACACCCTCTCAATCGCCTGATTATTGATGTTTAGTTGCAGGTTGGGAAAGGGATCCTTTTTGGTAGAAACCACCATCAACTTCGTCTTGCTGGCATTGGCGGTGAGGTGGTTGCTGGTGAACCATTGATGGATGGTGTCAATGTCAGATTGAAAGCTATCAATGTCGATGTCATGGGTGAGAGGTTTGTAGAGAGTGGTGTCATCTGCGAAGAGAACCAAGGAACTGTCGGGGGAGAACTTAGAAAGGCAAAGGTCATTAATATAGATAAGAAAGAGAAGAGGCCCAAGGACAGAACCCTGAGGAACACCAGAAAGAACAGGAACCGGATCCGAGGAGACACCATGGACGGACACTGACTGGGTTCTGTCAGATAGGTAGGACCTAAACCAACTAAGAAGAGGACCAGTGATGCCAGCAGAGTGGATTTTAAGCAAAAGAGGA
Organism: Ophiura sarsii; assembly: GCA_035610835.1. NCBI lineage: Eukaryota > Metazoa > Echinodermata > Ophiuroidea > Amphilepidida > Ophiuridae > Ophiura > Ophiura sarsii. The sequence goes on along the minus strand of CM069441.1, from coordinate 61,668,944 downwards.
CTGTGGGGGACTTTGTCGAAAGCCTTACTAAGATCGAATAAAGCAACAGCCACACTTTTACGTTTTTCAAGATGACCATACCAGTCATGCAGAGCGGTGAGGAGAGCATCAGATGTGGAAGACTTAGGAAGAAATCCAAATTGTTGTTTAGTCAGAACATTGTTGAGATTTAGGTGGGCAAGGGTGTGTTTGTGAATAATCCTTTCCAGAAACTTGCAGACAATAGGTTGCAGAGATATGGGACGGTAATTGGAGACAGAGTGTCGATCACCGGACTTGTAAATTGGAATTACACGAGAAAGTTTCCATGCTTTGGGTATAGCACCTGTGGTAATAGAGAGATTAAATATCCTGCACAAAATAGGTGAAACAGAAACAGCAGTGTTCTTGAGCATCAGGGCAGTTATGCCATCAACTCCGGCAGCTGAGTTTTTATTCAGCTTGCGGATGAGCTTCAGGATTTCACCAGAACTACACCTGAAATGGCAGAGGGAAGAAACAGTGTTATAGTGAGGAATGGAAGTGTTTGTGACAACATCACTGTTAAAACACTCCGAAAAGAACCGGCTGAAGGTATTAGCAATATTAAGAGGTGTGGAAGCACAAGTATCCTTGTACTTGATGACATCGGGAATGGAGGACTGCCCAGACCGGGACTTAACATAGCCCCAGAAGCTTTTAGTTGGAGACTCGTTGTTCAAGAGGTCAGCAAAAAAAGAATGCTTAGCAAATTTTAAACGATTGGAGAGAGCGTTTCTGGCAGCTTTGTACTTAAGATAAATATCCTCTTTTGAAGTTTTCTTCCACTTTTTAAACAAGGCATGTTTTTTCTTAATTTCATACCGGAGCTCAGAATTTAGCCATGGAGGATCTTTGGTCTTACAACGGACTAACTTTTGGGGGATACATTCAGACATGGTTTCATTGAAATAATTGAGGAAATTATTCCAAGCAGAGTCAATGTTAACACCATTATCAATACTGTACATGGATAACTTATGGTTAGCAGTATCCCAGTCAGCATTGCTATACTGCCAAATGGGTCTAATAACAGATGGTTTAGGATCAGACAGAGTGATGTTGAGATAACAATGAATGACACAATGGTGGCAAGCACCCAGGGGGGAAAGGTGGTCTACATTACTAATCAAATTGGTAAATTAAATTAACTTCAAAGCTCAAATACATATCATGCATGTAGTACAATACAACGCCAGTCAGGAGCTTTCAGTGAAAAATTTGGTATCGTATAATGTATAACCATGCACGCTGGACTTTCAGCATATTAAGTCAGTCATCTCTATATACAGCGGATATGTATAAAACCGTTCAATCTCAAAATTAGGTATTTGTAACCACTTTAAAAACAAGGATTTAAAATTGATCGTTAGATCCATCTATTTATAAAGATATTCATATTCCTATCCTATAGCATAGATGAATTCAAATTAAAGATAACAATCACATACCATTTCACGCCCAAGTCAAAATGACTTCAAATCTAACTTACTAAACCTTTACTAAGGCGTTCATCTGAAGCTATCTACTGAAGATAGCAATCACACATCGTTAACCGTATAGATGGTTAGGGTCTCTATAGCGTAAATGCCTGTAAGCTAAATACTGAAGATATTTTGCATGCATATCTTGTAAGGTCTAACGGGTGAATAGTATACAAATATTGAATGCCGGAGAGTGTGATAGTAAAAACTATATCACGAGGTCAAATTTGGATTTTTCCATTACACGAGGCGCAGCCGAGTGTGATGGAACAATCAAAATTGGACAGAGTGATATAGTTTTACTATTGCACGAGCAAAAGGCATTCAATATTTGTTTTATATAATGATATCACAAATTTAATACCTACAATCAAGGAAAATAATAGTTGGCACACTTGATGCAACTCATTACAACTATCCCTGTGCTCGCAATTGAGATCACACTTGGGACATAGCACTGTTTAATAGAAAGCAAAAGTCTCCCCCTTTCTTATATCCTTCCCATCCCCCATCAATCAATGTTGGGGGAACTGCCAAGGCTTCTGATAATGTGACTCGGATCAACATTGCCTCCGGGGAGAGGGGCGGGTTTTTTCCGTAATTAGGACAAAGTGTGCCAACCTTTTTTTCCTTGATTGTAGCCATAATGATAGTAAAAACTATCACATGGCTGAAATCAGGCCTATCATTATATAATGACTGCTATCTCATTTTCGTACGGTCTCTACTGCGCGCTAGCAACTGTTTATCTGTAGGCTTACTGCCTGGAATATATCATCCTCATCCGGGCCAGCCAACGGTCTATTTCGCGTTAGTGACTGCTATCTACGGAAGATAGCATTCAGACACTGTATTTAAGACATCTCCATATTCGAAAGCCACGGGCATTCTGTAAACTATAAGCGGTGCAGTTTGTGAAAACCCTCATACGAAATTTGGACTATTAGGCATTTGTAACCACTTTAAAAACCTCAAATGTAAAAACAAGGATTTAAAATTGAACGATTAGATATATCCATCTATCAAAATGTAAAGATGGTTTTAACTAATCATTATATATCCTAATGCATAGATGAATTCCAATTGAAGATAGCATTCACATACCACACAGAAAGAAAAAAAGTGAGTCATCATCGAAAAATGAGTCATTTTGTCCGTGTAGTGACACACTATGGCTCAAAATGAGTCATTTTGTCCGTGTAGTGACTCATTTTACGATAATGACTCACTTATTTTTTTCTGTGCACCATAAAGGTTTCAAGTCGAAATGACTGCAAATCTAAATCTAATAGTACTAAAGCGTTCATTTAAAGCTATCTACTGAAGATCGCAGCCAGATACCATGGTCCGTATGCACAAAAAGTTAGACCGGGTCTAAAGTTAGACCGGGTCTAAAGTTAGACCTGGTCTAAGTGGATTTTAGTTTTGTGAAATGCACACCTTGAATTACATTTCCTTCTCAAATTAGCTAACAAATTGTAAAGATTTGGATGCAAAGTTCGAAAAATAGCACAAAATATCTCATGAAAATGCAGAGGACAACTGAGCTTTTGAGGCATGAATAGATTTCACTTAGACCAGGTCTAACAACTTAAGACCCGGTCTAACTCTTTTATGCATAGAGTACCGTACTCCGTAACGGACCAATGTGTTTTAGAGTCTAGCGTATATAAGTGCCTATACTAAAGATATCATTCACATGTGGTGTTAAGGTCTAACGGGTGATGATAAGTGATTTCTATAGTATCTCATTTTCGTATATGGTTTTACTGCGCGTTGGCAACTGCTATCTATATAGTGGAAGATATCATCCTCATATGAGCCAATGGTCTATTACGTGTTAGTAACTGCATGCTATCTACTGAAGATAGCATTCAAGCATTCTATAACTAGACCATGGGCCGACACAGAAAAAGGAGAAAAAAACGCTTTACAATTATAAAAGATTATTCTTAAATGAATACAAAATAGAAAATTACAATTAAAAGTGAGGTGGCCATATACAGGTGTAAAGAGTATACAGAATATCATTACCGTAGTGTTATACTGAATAATTTATTTAGGACATGTCACCAAATGTTATTGTTATGTGGATTAACAATAATAATGATTTTCAGATTTTCATTACGTTTCCATCCATGGATTTCTCAATCTTAGGGAAGCTAGTTCTGCTTTAAAAACACTAATTGTTCCTATAATACGTATATAAGATTAAGTATTTAGCCCATTGCGGAGAGAGGTTGTGTCACACTGATTCGCCTTTAACTATTGGCACATATATTGCACGGTTACCATGGCAACTAACGATCGATGAAATTTCATAGTTATTCACAAAATGGAAATGTCAAAGGCAATGTGGTTATTTATAATACGCTGATTGGGATAACGTCATCACGTGTAATGACCCAAAACAAAACAAAAAATACATAAAAACATGCGTTAGGTTGGCACAAACCCGGGGGGCATTTGGTAACAGGGGACGCCATTGGGCCGAAAGCGAGGCTGACTATACGAGAGTTTAAAATTGCCTACGTGCGTGCCCCAATAAAACATGACTAGGAGTGTTAGAAACGAGCCCCTTAAACTGCCCCAACAAGTGGTTGACATGTGAACTACTTAAAAAAGAAAGAAGGCAGATGATCGTTTATTTATTTCAAATGTTTTCGAATTTAAGCTAGTTTAATGATTTCAAAAAGACAACATTTCAATGGATGCTTGTAGACTGCGATAAACGAAATGGCATCTAAGTATATATGCATACTCTTTAATTGATATTGTTTTAAATATTTAACTTGAGGACCGAATTGTTTAAAGGTAAAAAGTAGGTCTGTATCATAGTCCTTATTATATTCCCGTGGCCTCGTATCCTGTATTGTGGATGAGTCTGTATGCCAGGTGATGTGCTTCAAGGCTCTGTATGCACGCGTGCGCAATTCGCGAACCTGAGAAATATATGACATATAAATTAACCATGCAGACGGATTGCCCAACAACGATTTTATTTATTTTCTTACATATGGTCAAGAATCTCTAAAAATTAATGTGAATGGTCACGATCGAAGTTTCTAAAAATGATGAAAACATGGTGCATTTGTGGGGCATGCAGACATTATTTCCAGTGGTTCTTATACCATATACGATAGCCGTTCAATTTCCGCGCAAGCCTTACATGAACTATGTGCTATTTTTAAGTTGAAGTCTGGGTGTATTTACCGTCGTCGCGTGCAAATAATTAAAGGAGTCTTGAACAGTCTTGCACGCATGCTCATATGCCCGCTAAACAGATGGAAAATGGCGGAGAAGCATACAAGCTCTCACAAATCGCCAACGGAACCAGAAGATCAAACTGACCGGGACGAATCGACGTCTTGTAAGACAACAGACCCATCTGACATAGATAGGGAACAACAGACTCTCTGCCGAAAGATGAAAGAGCAGCTTTATATCCGACAGCATAGCCGTGATCCTGTCACGAAAACGAAACACTCTAAACTGACAACGCGATATCGAGCCGCAACGCAATCGCCTCAGTAGCTTAACTGTCACACCTGTTTTGAACTATTTCGTCGCTATGTTAAACTAAAAGCTATAATTACAAGTAACAACATGTAAACAATACAAAAATAAGCAACATTGACGTATAAGGAAATGTCATTTTTATAGCTCTCTTGTGCTTGATTTGGTCTATCGCACTTGCTCTTGACAAGGCGTCTTACGTTACCATGGGGTAGATAATTAGCCTCAATACTGTCAACAACATGTTGCTACAATTTGATTGTTTGCGTTGACGGTGAAAGTTTTTATATTATGACAGTTGTTATGGTTTGTGGAATGTCAGCTTTGGCTCGCGCCGATTTTGTTTTTGTGTGTGAATACCCTATCCCTATCGACATATTTTTGAGGAGGAGGTGAGCCAATCTTCCTGTGTGTATTTCAAATAACGTCTATATCGAATTGGAACTGTTCAAAATGTAAGTATATGGCTGTATAACAATTAACATAATATTATACACTTTGGTATTTTTGTATTGTGTATGACGCAACACATGTCATTTGAGACCATTTAAGACATATGAACCACAAACTAGATTATTTAATTGTTTTGTTTACAGATATTGCCATCATAATAACAACGCATATAAGACTTCAAAATGCAATAAACCAAAAGTCACATAACCCTCTCTTCTTACAATTTTCTTTCTAATGTTAGTGTTATCTTCATTACATACAATGTACATGTATATATAAGCATGATATATTATTGAGAAAAGGCGACATATTATTATAAGAACGTTGCTATCTACTGAAGATAGCATGTATGTCCGTGTCATGGCACGCAATCGATAGGCCGATCTCTATAGGTTCGTGCCTTCCACAACTGAAAACAGCGACTCACTGCAAAAAGTGCAGAACACATGACGCGTTCAGAACATGTTCACGGTGTGTTCTCCAGGTGTTCCAGAACATGTTCAAATGTAACAGATTTAGAACATGTTCTGAACGTGTTCTGGATGTGTTCTTTTTGTGTTCAGAACACATCAATAACACTTAAAACGCGTTCAGAACATGTTCTATATCTGTTACATTTGAACACGTTCTGCGGTTTTTGCAGTGAACTGAAGGTATATATAGCATTCATAACGTATATTACAGTGACTGCTATCTACTGAAGATAGCATTCATAACGTATATTACAGTGACTGCTATCTACTGAAGATAACATTTATAACGTATATTACAGCGACTGCTATCTACTGAAGATAGCATTCACTTCTATGGACGTAAATTAATTCAAAATGCACACCTGTTCCACGTCATTTATCAACTATTTAATATTTTGCATGTTTTTATAAGTGTGGTAATTTAGTCGGCTCTTAAATGCTGTTTATTTAACGAGAATTAAAATCGAGCTTGCGTCCATGTATAGAAAAAAACACTGTTTGTGGGATGTTTCAAAATAACTACATTCCTTTCGGATGCCTGAAGATATGCATATTTGTCTATAAGAAACCAAATAACAAAGCTGTTTACTGCTGAAATAAAACATTAATATGTAAAATTGTCATTGTGCTTGGTTGCTCAAAGCATCTTTATCAACAATGGCTGAATATGACTTCGAGGCTCAAATAAATTCAACAAAATTGTTTACGGTTTAGTTTAGTTTAGTTTTATTTGGCATATCAAAACACAGAGATACAATACATCAGATCATTTACAAATCTTAAAAGTTACAACAATTTACACAACATAATTATAAAAGAAAACATATTATGCCAAGGATAGCCCAAGAAAGCCCTAAAAAGGGCTTATTTCTATTGGGGACCTGGGGTCCTTAAAATATTAAAACAGCACATATTAAAACATCACATATATTTGCACACACAAATTATTGCACTTTTGGTGAAACAACTGCATATAAAAACGAATGAAAAATCAAGATAGAAAGTGGCTTTTTACTGCCTTTTTGAACTGCACGTGGGTTTTGGATGTTTTAACATGAGTTGGTAGCAATGAGTTGTTTGATCAGGGTACTTGAACAATTAACCCTGGTCGTTTAAAACCTTTTTGTTGTTGTTATGTAAGTTGCAGATGATTGTTATACCTGAGGTGTTTTTACAGTTACTTACATCTATCTGTTTTTACAGTTACCAGTACTTGTAACAGTTACTGAGGTGTTTTTACAGCAACTGCTATCTACTGAAGATAGCATTCACTTACCATATAAACACTGCACAAAAAGAAAGTATCCACTTTTTTCGAGGAGCCCTTTGTTTAATTCTTTGGATCCTAAATACATTCAACAAATGGGAACGAACAGGCAATTCCTCCCGCGCATTTTGACACCTCATTTGTCACAATAGCACCAATATTGATGAAGCAGTGGTCATTTGAATGACAAATGATACAGTTTCCATCGTTTCACCTAACCATGCCCATGAAAAGTGCGTAAGTAAATCTAAAGTCAACCTCTTCTTTCTCTCTCTCAGTGAAAAGACAATCATAATCCGAACCTGTATCTACTGGTGTAACACTCATCCTTTACAATGACCAGTATCATCCATGATGTTTGTAAGCCAACACACCTGTAACTGTCTCTTCATTTCCGTGCAACCTTCCTTGTAACTCCAAATCGAAGAGCAACTTAAGTTACAGTAACTCCAAAAACTGGAGAGAAAGAATTTACTGTTTCGTTTACCCTCTTTTCATGGGTATAGGGTTAAATGCATTTGAATAAAAATGATGCAGTTTCCATTGTTGCACTTAACCCTATCCGTAAACAAAACAGTATGTGTACCGCTTGTTTCTCTCAATGAAAAGTTTCTGGAGTTTCTGTAACTGAAGTTGCTCGTCGATTTGAAGTTAAAAGGAAGGTTGCACGGAAAGGGAGAGACAAGTGTTGGCTTAAAAACATCATGAATAACCCTGGTCATTGTAAAGGATGAGTCTCACACACAATGAGGTGTTGGAAACAATTGACGATGTGAGATGTTCGGATTACGATTGTCTTTTCATGGAGAGAGAGAGAGAGAAAGAAGAGATACACTTTAGATTTACTGTTTTGTTTACGCTCTTTTCATGGGTATAGGGTTAAGTGCAACAATGGAAACTGCATCATTTGTTAGTCAAATGGCCACAGTTTCATCAATATTGGTGCTATTGTGATAAATGAGGTGTCAAAATGCGCGGAAGGAAATGTCTGTTCTTTTCCACTTGTTGCATTTATTTAGGGTCTTGCGCATCAGTCGAAGGGTACTGAAATTTCGTAGTAAATCCGAAATCAGTATAAAAGCCGTAATGTCTCGTCTCGTCTTGCTTGTCTCGTGCTGTCCTGTTCTATATCATGTATTGCCCTGATTTGACTTATTTTGCCCTGTCTTGGCCTCTCTCCCTCGTCTTGTCTTATGTTATCTTACCTTGGCTTGACCGGATATCGATTCGGGGCACAGCTAATTGTATGTAATTATATTGTGACCAATACCAATACATGGGCCCGTGACACGGACCCATTGGTTGTGTGACCAATACCAATCAATGGGCCCTGATCTGCAGCAGTTGTTTAAACAATTGTTTAACATTTTGACTAATAGTTGTTAGAGTGAAAGGCTCAGTAAACAACTGTTGGGCGTTGTTTAAAAGTGTTTACTGTTTAGGGAGGCGCGACGGCTTCTCGACCTATTTACATAAATGAATTCATTGAGATTTTCAATGACAGCTCGCTTTGCGCCACCACGCCACACATCCTTATACCCCATAAAATCTGTCCACCCATGATTCATCGTTTACCTTGCATGGTCCGCAATAAGTGTATAGCAGTAGCAATGCTCCTCAATACTCATTTTTCTACTACACAATTTTATGCCATATGTTTACATACAAAATTCGAAAAATATTTCAAAATGCAAGCTCATCAAGCAGTTTTTGCTATACAAAATAAAATCCTTAATGCGGACCCTGTTTACAAGGTGTAGATAATCAGATTCGATATGCCTAAATTTGAAGTTAACTGATTTATCTGACCCTATATACCTGTTTCACCGCTCATATATAGGCCTAAGGTCATCATCAGACCGACAATGGCAGTCGCTCTTTATAATATATTTGTAAAGATATATCTAAAGAGGAAATGAAACATCGCAATTCAAATTGATAACCACATCGAGATCAATTAATGCAGTTTCACTCTCAGCGCCTTATTATGGTGTCCCTGTTTGGCCTCCATCAACTCTCACGACATCGGACGAGATGGTACCATCATGCATCTCCTTTGCAACATGATGGCTTGATGTGTCTGACATAGCGATGAGGCCAGACGATTAAATATAGGTCAAACGTGTAATTTTGATAGTCTATATACGCGGTTTACGACTGAAATATAGGTCAATGTAATTTAAATAGGCCTATAATGGGGTTGGTATAGAAAAGGGTATACATTAATGTTTGATAGCATATAGGCTAGACCTGATAGATAAACTCTATCATTTGTCCTGCAGTTTGTCTTATAAAAAGTGCTTTGAAATACAACACAGAAACAAGAATACTATAGCTTCATGACCCGATTCAGAAAGTATACGGTATATGTATAATAGTTTGCCCCTTTATTCCGTTGACGGCGCGGCGGTCACGCCTATATCATTGTATTTAGAAGTTACATGGTCCACGCCACCTGTTTTTGAGCTGAAAAGGGCACGATTATCTAATTTTTTGTTTTGTTTTAGTTATTAATTGCAGTAGAATATTTCCATATATTTTGCAGGAAAATACACCTCTGTCAATTTGGCTATGGTAGCCTATACAGGCCCGTAAGAAGGGGGGGGGGGGGGGGGGGGGGCGATGGCTACGCGCGCATTTGTCTTCCCAAAATGCAATATTCTTTGCTACAAGCTTGTTTAGAGCCAAAATGTACCTCGATCGTGCAAAAAATAGGTGCAAATTCGAACATTTTCGCGCGCTACGCGCGCATATTTGACTCACACTTTTGTTGTTGTTGAAAACGCCCCCCCCTTGAAAAAAGTGTCTTACGGGCCTGGTATAATGTTTACTAAAACAATCAATATCTCGTGCATGGAGGCTTTCCGGCCATTAGGTACAAAGCTGAAACAAGTTAAGAAACACTAGTATTAGCTGAATTGCGTTGAAAATCCTTTCGTGGCCGAAAATGTAGGAAGAGTTAGCACGCTTCCTTATCCGATGCAAAGTGCACCCAACCCCGGGTTCACCCCCATCCCACCCAAGCTGGTTGGTGAACTGTTCTGAACTCCGTGGTCTATGTTTGGGTTATGCCACGCGACCCCGCACGCGACGCCCCTGGAACCATTAGAGATGCCAGATCTAATATCAAAATACGAAAGAAAAGGAACATCGTATTTATGTTACATGTCCGGGTTGTTATGATAGCGATACAGGAAGCCCCCATACTTGTCGCAATGCCAATCAGGAGAAAGGTTTGCCTTTGTTATAAAACGTTCAAGTTTCACTGAAAACGGGCAAAACACGACTCTGCGCTTCATCACAAGACAAGACAACCGGACTATATTATAAGCTAAGGCGAAATCATAGGCCTATTATACTTTTTAGGCTTATATCATTGTATTATCATAATAATAATTCCGCCGTGGATCATAATATATGAAATAGGAGTTGCCAGTCGGGATCAATTGCATCTGAAGTTATAGAAATAAGGTACGTGGTGAGCAAAAGAGATAGGATAGGAAAGGATGATAGGATCCACATCATGATACACATATTGATACTTGTCTTCTGGGTTTCTTCTAGGCTTCAGTTCCCAGGAAACTTACTTCCCTGACACATCGGATCGGGTAAAAAGAGAGAGGCAAGTGCGGTCATACTATAGACCGTCTATGCTCAAGGACACAACACATTGGCCGCAGTGGGACTCGAACTCACAACCTTCAGATTACACTGAAAAATAATTTGGTGTCATTTTGACACTAAAACAAGTGTCAAAAAATTGTTCCTCAGTTGGCCACCTAAAGGTGTCAAATAGACACCATTGTGGGTGTAAAATATGACACCTTTGGGTGTCATATTCATTTTGACACCTAGGGTGGTTACCTGAGGACCCATTTTCGAAAAATGCCATTACACCCCAAATGGGGTGTAATATTGACTCTCTTAAGTGTCATATTGAGTTTGACACCTAGGGTGGTAATTTGGTGTCATTTTGACACTAAAATAAGTGTTAAAAAATGGGTCCTCAGTTGGCCACCTAAAGGTGTCAAATAGACACCATTATGGGTGTAAAATATGACACCTTTGGGTGTCATATTCATTTTGACACCTAGGGTGGTTACCTGAGGACCCATTTTCGAAAAATGCCATTACACCCCAAATGGGGTGTAATATTGACTCTCTTAAGTGTCATATTGAGTTTGACACCTAGGGTGGTTACCTGAGGACCTATTTTCGACAAATGTCATTACACCCCAAATGGGGTGTAATATTGACTCTCTTAAGAGTCATATTGAGATAGCACATGTTTAGGAGCCGGTAAGACTGGTAAGTACCAATCTGCTCCATTTCCAGACATTTTTGATAATAATTATGATACAATTAGCGTAATGTAAGACGTCCGTATGAAAAAGACGACCGCTGAGCCAGATGAATCGGGCTATATGTAATGTTGCACATATCATCGTATGCATGCATGACGAACACACACATAGTACTAGTAGGTCCCATGCACTGACACACAGTCCAACAAAATGCTAGTCTCTGACTATGAAATTGTAATTGATTTCATCAGTTAGTTGGCGCAATATTAAACAACATGAACAAGGCTTACATTACGCTAATTGTATCATAATTATTAATAAAAAAATGTCTGGAAATGGAGCAGATCGGTACTTACCAGTCTTACCGGCTCGTAACATGCAGACAAAATGGCGACGAGAAAACGCATGCGTTGATATTGATAGACGCCCAATTTGGTGTCAGAATTACACCAATTGGTGTCAGAATTACACCAATTGGTGTCAGAATTACACCAATTGGTGTCAGAATTACACCAATTGGTGTCATGCTGCTTCGACACCTCTAAAAACCGTGAGCTTTCCCGCCAACTATTGACGCCCTTGGAGTTATTTCAATTAATCTGACACCAGTTTTGGTGTAAATCACTAAATGATCCCTGAAAGGTGTCCGTCGGACACTTAACGGTGTCACCGTAAATTATGTGCAAACCCATATCATTGACGATTACACCAATTTTGGAGTCAAAATAACACCTTTGTAAGTGTCATTTACAGTTGACTCCAAGAAGGTGTCGCTGTGACACCAATTTATTTTTCAGTGTATGAATGTGGTGGTCATTCCACTGGACCACTCACACATGGTGTGACTACTTCGTGTCCCTATAAAAAGCAGGGTGCACGTGTTTAGTATGTGGATGCGTAAACCCTGCTCATGGCTTATGATATTAGTAATTCTTAGCTTCGGATGTTGGGTTTATTATGGCATCATATGTTGATGTTTATAAGCAAAAATGTAGTCGCTTTTAAATTCCGTTTGTTTGGTTGTATGTTTTTGCAATATGCGTTCGATCAACTTTATACTGACACTCCATATCGGGCTTGTGCGTCTAGGCCTATAGTATTAGAAAACAAGATGTTCGTACCAACAAAACACCCACTGGAGACAATTTGGTAACTTGTATACAGGATCTTGAAAAGTGGTCTTGAAAAGTACCACTTTTCGGAAACATCATTTTGGGGAAATTTGACTGTTTATGGGAAAAGTACACATGATATTGAAAAGACGAGCTTTAAGTGGGTAGCCAGCAACTGCGCCTTCCTTTTTCATAAGTATTACAATTTCTCAAAACGTCTAATTGATTGTGGAATTATAATAAATGTATAATAATTTCCGGGTCTAATTTTAGAGAGACATACTTCTAGGAACCCTTTACCATGACTACTGAATATTTGAAGCAACTTCAGTGTTACACGAATACTCTTTTTTTATAGAGACACTTTGTATGTACGTAAGACATTACAACCGTTACAGCATGAGAATTGGACATTTGGATTCGAATGCCTTTTCAGTCCGGGATGACAGAGCAATAGTAATGGACTGGCGCTAATGAACGAGCCGTTACCATGGTTACTTTAATAACCGACACTACGATTCTAGGAAATTATAATTTGCGTGTCCCTTAAAGGGGCATTAAGAGATGTGGTGGATGCAGCGCCCTCAATTACAAAAATATATGATAAAAACTGGGATTTGTATATTTTTACAAATGTATTACATGCATGAACTTACTATATTAAGGATTAAGAAAAGTCAGCCCTCTTTGTACAACAAAACGTCGATTCAAGGGTGGTATTCCAACATATTTAAAACATTGTTTTAATCAAGTTTTCTGGGTGGTTTTTTAGTAGAAACAACAATAAAGGCAATTTTTAATGTTCCTCTTGAATTCTGAAGTAAATTAATTAAAATTAAAAAAATTCAACATGTCATTGTGTCCCTAGGCCTAGGGTTGATTGACTTTCTGATCTAAGGGCGGGATTATACCCTTGGATGAGTGGATGGTCCGTGGAGCTTTTTTGAGGCAGTTAGGTCAGTTAAATTTCCACGAGGCAGTTAGGTCAACTTAAGCGACGCGCGCGCAGTGTATCGACGATATTCGCAAATGCACCATGGCGTATAAAAGATCCGTACATACGCGCGTCGTTGCGCATCGGCCGACATATTGGTCGACATCGCCGGATGAAAGTTGACATTGCCTCAACTCGTGCAATTGCCTCAACTCGTCGTTGCGCAGCTCGGCTGTTGCGCAACGACGCGACGCTGGCTGGCCTATTGTATTAAAGTCAATGCACTGACACCGTAGACCGAGGACGAGTCGGGTTGACGTCGCTGCCTCGATAAAGGAAAAAATACACGGATATTTATCATATTTTGTAAGTTAACAAAATGCATTTTCTTTGCAGGATCTAAAAATTTGTAACCGGCATACCCATACCAAGCGTAACATACCATGAAGTCCAGTACATATCTACTGATTCTATCCGGGATTCTACCTTACATAGTTTGTGACATTTCCTCAGAAGGTAAGAACAGTCCATTACATATCGTATATATCAGTATAGGGGAGAGCGGGGAATGTACGCCATGGGCAGGTTCGGCCCACCACATGATTCTCATCTTTGCGGCCACTGGTTGAATTTGGCGAACACACAATAGATACAGTAGTATGTTGCAAGCTTCCCACATTGACATGACAGATCACCGTAACATGTTTGTCAACTTATCATCCAAAAACCAGTTTTGCCTCGCAAAAGTGAATTTTCTTCTATTTTCCATATTTATTTTTTCCCAAAGAGAAGGTTTTAATGTAAATTATCATTAGGTAGATATGGGATTGGTTATGGATTTGATGCAGTTAACAACCCATCAATGTATGTGGGTCATCCGTGGTATAGGTCAAATGCACTTAATTGCGCCGCATGGGGCACATACGCCCTATGATGATGGGGCAGATTTGCCAAGGGGGAACGCCCTATGATGATGGGGCAGATTTGCCAATAGGGAACGCCCTATGATGATGGGGCAGATTTGCCAATAGGGATTTATATAGTTATGATTTTGCATTATTTCAAAATTGTAATTTTCCTTTTACAGGATAATTGTAATTATAAAAATGGTTATCAGGAATGGAGTAGGCCCTAACACTAATATTAGAGGAGAATAGGCCTATGTCAAAATTTGGTATTTCTTAATACTTTTAAATTCTGAACGAGTATGTTCCCCAAAAGTGCCCGATCCCTATATTTTGGACACCTACATTTTATTTTGGAATAAAATGACGAAGAATAACGAATATATATGTATCGAATATTATGGTACTTTGTGTAGCCTAATTCCGAGCCTAGGGCGAACTTGCCCCGGCCTGGGCGAACCTACCCCGGCGTCAGGCAAGTTCGCCGCTTTTGAGACACCTGTCTTTATCATTTATTCTTGCCTTTACAGTAAGGCCTAGAGTACTGAGATCATGGTCGTATGTAGCCAAGATATCAAGCTTTCACATAATACCAATAGGTCCATTCAATCTTTAAAACTTGGCGTCATTCGACCTTTTCAAATGAAAATGGGGGCGAACACTCTCCGCTCTCCCATACTTTGTGACATCAAATGTTAGAACATTTCACATACTGTAGGCCTAGCCTATATCATTCATATCGAAGCTGCACACATTCATTGGTCCTTATGATCATGATGTATAGTACTTTCTTTTTCCACAACATTTTAAAGTGATATCAGTAGTAATTAAAACCTGAGACGATTAAAACTGATGCAGATTGAGCCGCCATGCAGCTCTAGCGAACCATTTAACAAAACTATAGTAATATACGGATACCCGTCCCCGGCCTTTTGTATAAAAAACTTGGCACAGATACTTCAGATGCTGCGAGTGCCTTGTTGCATTGATTGAACCCTGGAACCATCCGTGCTTTAGTTTTTGAGGCAGCGGCTTTTATGATAATAATAATGAGCTACTTTTTGTGACCCGGATAGCTTTTCACATGTTTCAATTCCTTCTAAAAAAGCATCTCGAAAGCAGAGCAATTAAGATATCTAGGAATCTTTTTTGACCAGATCAATGAATCAGAGACTGATTCAAAAATAGGCATGTATAACTATCATGTTTTGATGCAAACATATAGCCTACACTAGTATCAGGTTTTAAATTATACATGAGGCCCCATGACAGGCCCTAGTTCCCGCTATTTCGATTTACCCCGTCAATTTCAAATGAGTCCTAACACTTACTTTTTAAAAATAAAAAACTCCGCAAATTCACAGTTATTCCGAGAAGTTTTTGGAACTTTGCGCGAATTTAAATTTTCGCCGAATAAAATGTGTAATTCCGGTAATTCTGATATCGGTTTCCGAAGTCGAAATTAGGACCCTGTCATTTGCACACATGTTTGTTTATAACCAACTATAAAATGTCCATCATTATAAGGAAGTATTCTTCTGGGATATTGTGTTTATACAGATAAGGAATAAAAACTGGTATAAAGTTTTATTGTTTGTAATAATTATGACGTCCGGTATCACATCGCAAATCAGTGCACAGTTTTTTGTTTTTAGTCTAGAAACAAAATACTCTCAAGAGAAAAAACGCCTTCAGTTCAGTCGAAAGTGAAGTTTTATCTGAAAGTACCACCTTGCGACCTGTCACCTAACCTGCCATAACTATTTATGATATATGAAACTGATATTGGCTAATTCACCACAGGTTCTTCTGCCGCTCGTCCTGACCTAACACTTTCCACGCGGGCATTAGTTTTATCAAAACAGATTTTGCAGAAACTTTTCCCAATTTTCAACCGTGTATCTCAAGAATTACTGAACCAATACTAGGCATGTTTGAACTTATTTCAATGCATTTCTCATAGTGTTTTCAAATATGATGATGTAATTCAATAATATTTACATTTTGGAACATTTTGTGAAATTTTGAAACTGTCGTCTGCAGACGCTTGCTGCGTGGAAAGCGCTATAGACTCAACGTAGCTCACGGGGGAGGGGAGGGGTAGGGAGGGGAGGGAAGGGAGGGGAGGGAAGGGAGGGGAGGGGGACTCCAGTATGAAATATACATGACACTATGTATTATAAGGTTAACACCATGGGCATTCGGTGATGAAAGGAAATAACGTTCAAAATGGGGGGTAATGCCAATTTGCTCCAAAACAGAGAGATTTGTAGGTAAAAAATTGTCAACAATTTCCAGAGAGGGGGGGGGGGGGGGGGGGGGGGGGGGGCGTCGTTGAGTGAAAGGATGCGAAGTGTTCCAAAAGGTTGGGCTGAAAATGGTTGCCAGGTATCGAGATTCTCAGGCTGGGACTCGGTTTTTCTTTCAAATTGCATTTTCAAAAGGTCTTCAAACAGCTTGACAATTTGACAAATTTGTACCCCAAATGTATGGGTGTGACATAAATATGTTTCAGAGGAGCCAGAGAGAGTTTGCCGATAATTTGTGCACCAATAAATTGAGGCACGATAATAACAATGATGATAATAAAATTAAACATTTTGGACGTGTAACGGTGTAACACACTCAAAACCTTGACGTAATGTCACTACTATATATCATGAAGATAATGCTCTCCAAAAGTTTACCTGGGTGAAGGAGTTTTGATATGTATGTGTCCTGCTGAAGGAAAGAGGAGATCCGTGCATTCCTGATATTGGAATAATGTTCACATCTTTATTATCATCGTTTTCGTAGGGTTATTAGGCTATATATCACATTATTTCTGATATTCCGTACCTTTATTTTCCATCTTATTCAGATGACATAATGTTTGTCGTCGACTGTGCACTCAACGTACAATCACATGGCATAATCTACATGTCCTCCGCAATGACATCAGACGACCTCCATTTCACTGCATTACCCTTGGCAAATGTCAGAAATCCCGTTGCCGTGGATTATGATCCGTACGAGGGTAGGATTTATTGGACAGACTATACCGCCCACAGCATATCACGGTCGTATCTCAATGGCAGCCACCAGGAGATATTAGTGTCAGATGTAGACGGTAAGTAAATTTACCTCATTGTCTCTTGTTTCTTCTTTCCTTACCGGACACCCTTCCCGTTTCCCTGTCTCCTGCTTCCCTTTTCCTCTATATTCCTTCTCCTCCTTCCTGTAGCTAACCAGGATTTTCGAAGTAAGGGGCCCAAAAATCGGCAATTTACTGACTATAATAACGGTATAGTACAAAGGCGCGCATAGCGCGAAATCTTAAACATTTTCACAGGAAGCATGTGACAGATTTTATATTTGATAGAAGAATAGGCCGGGAGCCCAGAAGGTTTAATCAGCTGAGAAGGTGCAAAATATATTGCTGCCGTGTCGCAGCCTGTACGGGTGGCCGCTATCGAAGGTCAATGGTCATATAGGGGTCAAAATGTAAAAATGGTCTGATATTGAAATGAATATAAAAAAAATTGTAATGGTTGTATTTCCACCCGATGCTTAGTTTCCGAGATGTAGGGCAAAATAGGTAAAAGTTCAAATTTTGCCTCGAATTCTGTGGGTCAGATTCTCAAAATGCTCCGATTTTAATAATCATGGTCTCAAATTGTTCAGATGGATGCCAAACGAGCCATAAAAAGAATAGTTTGCTTTAAGCATCTATTAGTTTCATTAGATCAAAGGTCAGCACACATTAGCGGTATAGCTCAGCCTGACCTTTGACCTAATTAAACTAATAGATGCTTAACTTGTTGATATGGCAAACTATTCTTTTTTTTAAAAAAGAAATCATCCCCATGTGTAAAATCGTTGTTTTGTGTAAACGCTTTGAAGCATTTCTTCTTAAAAATTAGCGCAAATTTGACTTTCTGTGATCAAGTTGAAGCAAACATATTTTTCGATATGATAGAGCAAATGAGACAAAACAAACAGCATCTTAAGGTAATTTGGTCAATTGAAGCTCATTTAAACGTCAATTAGTAAATACTGATCATTACATGAGAAAAATGACTCTTTCCACAAGCATCATTTTCCCTTAAAAAGTGGCACAACCCGTTTTTAAGTACTCATGGTTGATCAAGCATATCGTTGGATTGGGAAGAGCAATTACAATCAAACTAACGGCATTCGAAAGCCATCTAAATTAACTTTAAGATTATATAAATATTACAGCAAAATTCTGAGTAATCAATGAGAGCAATGACGTGGAACATGTGCACCTTTTTTAGGGACACTCTGTAAACATTGATGATTATAAATATGCAGAAGCGTTAGAAAGGATAGAAGTAGACTACACTCACGTAAATAAAAACAAAAATGTAAAATGAGACATAAGAGTAGAAAACTAGGAAGAAAAGCTTTTATGAGGAGTAGGTGACACTAAAAATAGACAACCGGTGGAAATAAAATGTATGATATTCTAAACCATGATGATTTTGTTTTCAAAATATAATGTTATCATTTTGTTGCGTTACAGTTTCAACTGGTCTTGCTATCAATCCCATTTCTCGCACGTTGTACTGGACAAATGAGAACAGGAAGCATATCGGAAAGGCCAATCTTGATGGAACAAATCAGACGATTATTTTGGACCATTTGGAACAGATGCCAAGACCGATCGTCATCAATCCAAAATCAGGGTAAGATACTAATTATAGCTAGCCACCGATGTGTTGGGGTATACATGTATATTGATGGAGAAGGTTAGTGGCGTAACACGAACCTTGATTTTTATTTTTTATTTTGTTATTATTATTTGGGTGGGGGCAAGAGGGAGACAGACCTGTGACTGGAAGAGGGGGGGGGGGGGGGGGGGGGGGGGGGAGGGGGGGGGGGGGGCATAACTGACTAAAATTTGGCTAATATAGATCATTTGCTATTTCATTTGGGGGAGCCTTATTCAACCGCCGCATCTTTCAAAGACTAGACTCCTCCAGTTTGATTCAACTTTAAAATGCGAATCACTGGTACATTTGACTGATGGTTCTACCAATTAGTTTGACATAATTTCCAGATGCATATTCTGAGCAATGGTAAGAGTTCCAAATTCTAACATAACCTTTTGACCTGTACATTTCCTGGGAGTGGAAAGAAAGATATCAGATAGAAGGACATACTTATGGTATAATAGGCCTAAGGGACCGTTCATTATTTATGGTGGAGGGGGGTTGGGTAAAATATAGGGGGGGTCATGTAACTTTCATATGTTGAAATAGGGGGGGTTATGTAACTTTTTATTCTTAAACAGGGGGGGTTGTGTAACTTTTTTAAACTAAGATGGTGGTGATTAGGGTGATTTTAGAGGCTATTTTGGAGTGTAAATGCCAATTTTTTGTGCGCTTCGCGCACATTTTCTTACAACCTTTCAACTTTCAACTTCAAAACATGTAGGCTACTTATGATGACACTACATGTACTTTCGTACAGCAAATCTTATTTGTGCACGCCCTGCTCGGACGATCTGTTGGAAAAACACCTATATAAACGTCAATGGTTGAAAACATTAGAGCCATAAAAAACATGTTAATAGCCTAGGCCTATGTTCCAAAAACCAATTTGATTAAAAACGGTAATTTCTTGCATGTTTTTCACCTCGTCTCACTCTCAGCTCTGCACCAAAGCTCACAAGAATATTTCATACGTTTTTGTCTGGATGTTCTAACTTTTTTTCGGGTCACAGTATAAAGACTCACAAAACACCCAAAATGTATAAATATATGACAAATGTTCCGCCTCGCTACGCTCGCAATGTAGTAAGTCATTAAATTATTGGCCGTTCAGAGACACAACCAACGAATCCATGGACAAAAGAAAAATACATCCCCTATTAGTATGTGACAAGTTGATTTTGAGGGGGGGGGGGGGGGGTTGTGTAAAAATCTATTGGTTAGTAGGGGGGTCATGTAATTTTCAGTTTCAGCTGTAGGGGGGGGGTAGGTTATTTTGACATACGAGTCTCGAATTTGTCCCAACCCCCCCTCCACCATAAATAATGAACGGTCCCTAAAGGACTATTGTGTTTATATACTGGGCAGAACAGTGGCGTAAAAAGGCTACATGTAGGGTCTTCAATTTAGGGGGTGGGGGGGGGGGGGGGGGGGGGTGGGGTGGGGGGGGGGGGGGGGGTGGGGGTTGACACGTGGGGGCGGGGAACTGGCCTGTGATCAGGGGTGTGGGTGGGGGGCATAACTGACTATTTTGGTTTATATTATTTGAGGGTGCTCCCCCTCTAGTTACACACACTGGGGCAGAATAATGACCCTTGACCTGTTCATTTTTACCATGGTAATCCTTAACATGACATTTGACCTGTTCATTTCCAACCAAGTATATTAGGCAGAATGGTATGGTTATCATTCTGGCATAAAATGAACAAAAAACCAAAAATATTTGCCTTCCCCACCCTACCCCAAAAATACAACATTTTGACTTTCATGATCAAAGTTACCTCTATTTTGAGCTTGAAAGTTGAGTAAGAAATGCTTAGTTTATAGGCCTACTATTCTAATTATATTAATTGTAGGTAATTTAACATTAACACTTTCCAGGAGGCTATTAGTTTTATAGTCATATCAAAAACCAGATTTTTCTCAAAGTCTATCTCAAGGATTACTGAACCAATACTGGGCATGTTTGTACTTTCAATGCATTTCTCATGGTGATTCCACATATGGTAATGAAATTCAATAATGTTGACATTTTGTAAACATTTTGTGAACTTTTGGAATGTCGTCTGCAGACGCCTGCCGCGTGGGCAGTGTTAAAATGCAAACATCTTTGTGCATTTTATTTGCATCTTGCCTCATAATGTATCCCTGCACCACCCCACCTCAGTTTTCCCTAAACCAAATGGTTAAAATGCTGGTGCCCCCGCCCCCTGCCCGCCTCCTACACACTGCTCAAACATAACTCCTAACCTATTTCTTTCCAGACACATATATTGGGCAGAGTGGGTTGAGGAAGGTGATAATGGTTCCAAGATACAGCGAGCTTCACCTGATGGTAGCAATGTCACCGTACTTATTGATTCAAATCTTGGGAATCCTAATGGGTTAACCCTGGATGTAGAAGGTGAGTGGAATTCTTTCAATTTATGAGACTCGATTATTTCACTCAAAGTTAATATGTGATGCAGCACATCAAAAGGGGGATTTTAAGGCTGTGTGTTTTTCAAGATATAGATGAAAACGGACAGAAAATATAAAGACAATAATATACACAAATTTAGGAGTCATTTTCACACGTAAAATCTGAATTCCTTGATACATTTTGATAAATTTTGTGTCATTTTGAAGCTTAGAAAATTCTCTGAGAGCACACATAATAAACACAAAATTGACTTCACCTGCAAAGTCCCCCTTTTTATGTGCTGCATCACAGTTATACACTCTTAGAAAAAATGGTTCGTTTAAGAACCCTTTTTTGTCCCGCGGGGAGCACCTTTTGGCCTAAAAGGTTCTAAAAAGAACCTTAGAATGGTTCTTTGAAGAACTTTCAAATTTTAAATAAGACCTAAAGGTATATTTACTTTTTTGTTTTTATGTAATATGCAAATTCAAGAGAAATGTAAACAAATTTAATCCTTTTCAACTGTTAAAAATCATTTCTTCTTGGCTAAAAACATTTTTTACCGTTTTACCAAGAACCATTGAGGGTTCTCCATAATTTTTTCCCAAAAGGTTCTTGAAGCTTGAGGAACCATTTTCTTGGCTAAAGAACCCTTTTAGAACCTTTTTTGGTTCTAAAAGGAACCCTATAGAAATTTCATTGGGTTCCTTTTAGAACCAAAAAAGGTTCTAAAAGGGTTCTTTAGCCAAGAAAATGGTTCCTCAAGCTTCAAGAACCTTTTGGGGAAAAATTATGGAGAACCCTCAATGGTTCTTGGTAAAACGGTAAAAAATGTTTTTAAATTATGGAGAACCCTCAATGGTTCTTGGTAAAACGGTAAAAAATGTTTTTAGCCAAGAAGAAATGATTTTTAACAGTTGAAAAGGACTAAATTTGTTTACATTTCTCTTGAATTTGCATATTACATAAAAACAAAAAAGTAAATATACCTTTATGTCTTATTTAAAAATTGAAAGTTCTTCAAAGAACCATTCTAAGGTTCTTTTTAGAACCTTTTAGGCCAAAAGGTGCTCCCCGCGGGACAAAAAAGGGTTCTTAAACGAACCATTTTTTCTAAGAGTGTATACCCTTACCTTAGAAAACAGAAAAATGAACCTGTTGTAGATCCCAACAACCTTTAATGTGCAATGTTAATTTTTTCATCATAATAGTTTTTGAACAAATGCAAAATTTGTGAAAATTGAGCAATTTTTGTTGAAACTTCCAAAGAAAAACAGGCTAAATAAACTTAATGCAAATTGTTTTCTTCTCAGGAATATCTTTACTACAAAACTTTGATTTCAATTTTTTTTTAAAGATTTGCATGAAATCAAATAATATATGTTTAAAATTTACAAATTTATTTTAAGCCATGTTTATTTATGTGAGTTTAGAAGAATGAACAGATACCATCAAATTTCAAACTGTTGGCAGCGGGAGTGGGGTGCCTAAAATTCCATGTAGGGGTGATGTCCCCCTCAAAAATTACAGGTGACATAATAATATCATACGGGATCATTTTAGTGTACAAATTGCCAATTTATGAGCCCTTGGTGTTAGTAAGGTTCAATATTTTCATCGATTTAAGCTTGAATAAGCTCAATGTTTTAGTTGGAAAACTGAATATGTTTGCACTCAGATGTTTCAACATTTAAATGGAACAAAATTTGAGCTTGTCCATAGTACATAGGGGGCATGTGGGGGGGGGGGGGGTGTAGGGGAAAGGCCTGTCATCATGGGGCATATAACCGACTACTTTTTGTATTTTATATATATAGAGTTTGTCATTTGTTTTTGGTTTTGGGGGGTCATCAGGGGAAGGCAAGGCTTCTGTGGGATTCCCCCTGCCCCCCTCTAGTTACGCCACTGACCCCTATCCTACCTCAATCTCATTCTGACTCAAGGATTTCAAACCCACTCTTTCTTCATGTTTAATTCATATTTTGTCTTACAAGGTGGGTTCCTGTACTGGTGTGATGCTATAACGGATATGATTGAAAGGTCAACGCTCTTGGGAGAGGACAGGAGGGTTATTCTATATGGCAGGAATATCAAACCATTTGATATCTTCCTTTACAAGGTAGGAAGGAGTTAAGGCATATTATAGGCTTCACAATACAACAATACAAGACACCCTACAATTATTTATGAGATATGTTCACATTCAAGACATTTGCATATGTTGAGAGTGATACAGGTACCCAAGTTCAATTAAACATTATGAATTTAAAATTGTTTCATGTGAGAAATACTTGTTTGTGTGTTGACTTTATTAATCAATCTATGTAACTATTAATGTTCTCTATAACTATAATTGCTTTCTACTGAAGATAGCATGTAACTATAAACTATACCAACAATTGCTATCTACTGAAGATAGCATGTAACTATAAACTATACCAACAATTGCTATCTACTGAAGATAGCATCTACAAAGCATGAATCTACTAAACACTTGCTATCTACTGAAGATAACATGTAACTATACACTATACTAACAATTGCTATCTACTGAAGATAGCATTTACAAAGCATGCATCTACTAAACACTTGCTATCTACTGAAGATAGCATGTAACTATACACTATACTAACAATTGCTATCTACTGACGATAGCGTTTACAAAGCATGAATCTACCAAACACTTGCTATCTACTGAAGATAGCATGTAACTATACACTATACTAACAATTGCTATCTACTGAAGATGGTATCAATTTTATTATGCCATCACTTTTTATTGTATTTTTATTTAGTATGCTTCATTCATGTGCATTTATAATACTCTTTCTTTTAATGTAATTTGTAAAGCGCTTCGTGATCCTTTTCGATGTAAGGCGCTATATAAATGCCTGTTATTATTATTATTAATTGCTATCTACTGAAGATAGCATGTTACTATAAATTATACCAATAATTGCTATCTAATGAAGATACTGAAGATATATTTTACAAAGCATGCATCTACTAAACACTTGCTGTCTACTGAAGAAAACATGTAACTATACACTATACTAACAATTGCTATCTACTAAAGATAGCATTTACAAAGCATGAATCTACTAAACACTTGCTATCTACTGAAGATAACCTGTTACTATACACTATACTAACAATTGCTGTCTACTAAAGATAGCATTTACAAAGCATGAATCTACTAAACACTTGCTATCTACTGAAGATAACCTGTTACTATACACTATACTAACAATTGCTGTCTACTAAATATAGCATTTACAAAGCATGAATCTACTAAACACTTGCTATCTACTGAAGATAACCTGTAACTATAAATGATACCAACAATTGCTATCTACTGAAGATAGCATTTACAAAGCATGAATCTACTAAACAAATGCTATCTATGTAACTATAAATGTTACCAACAATGCTATCTACTGAAGTAGATTTACAAAGCATGCATCTAATAAACAATTGCTTTCCACTGAAGATAGCATCTATTGCTATCTACTGAAGATAGCATGTAACCATAAACTATACCAACAATTGCCAGCTAATGAAAATAGCATTTACAAAGCATGAATCTATTAAACAATTGCTATCTACTGAAGATAGCATGTAACTATAAATCATACCAACAATTGCTTTCTATTGAAGAAAGTATTTACAAAGCACAAATCTACTAAACAATTGCTATTTGCTAAAGTTGACTTTACAAAGCTTGAATCGGTAGGTTCATCTACTAAACAATTGCTATCTACTGAATAAAGCATTTACAAAGCATGACTCTACTAAACAATTGCTATCTACTGAAGATAGTGTGTAACTATAAAGTATACCAACAATTGCTATCTACTTAAGATAGCATTTACAAAGCATGAATCTATATACTAAACACTTGCTATCTACTGAAGATAGCATATAACTATGAATTATACCAGCAAATTGCCATCTACTGACGATAGCGTTTACAAAGCATGAATCTACTAAACAATTGCTATCTACTGAATATAGCATGTAACTATAAACTATACCTACAATTGCTATCTACTGAAGATAGCATTTACACAGCATAAATCTACCAAACACTTGCTATCTACTGAAGATAGCATGTAACTATAAACTATACCTACAATTGCTATCTACTTTATAGGGCATGTGTGGCGCAGTGGGTAGAGCACAGGACTCTTGATCTAAAGGTTGTGGGTTCAAGTCTCGCTGTGGTCAACATGTTGTGCTCTTGAGTAAGGCACTTAACCGCAATTACTCCTCTCTACCCAGGTGTATTTAAATGGGTACCGGCATTCTTCAGTGCTGGGAAGGTAATAGACTCGCGGTGGAGGAGGTGTAGCGAGCCCCACACAGCAATATTATAAAAAGGAGTGAGTCTAGCCCTATCGCTTTGAAAGCGAGATGGGCACTCCGCTCCTGGAATTACAGGATCGACCGCCTTTACCTTTACCTTGCTATCTACTGAAGATAGCATGTAAAACAATTGCTATCTTCTGAAGATAGCATGTAACTATAAACTATACCAACAATTGCTATATACTAAAGATAGCATTTATAAAGCATGATTTGGTAGGCTCATCTTCTAAACACTTGAATGCTATCTACAGAAGATAGCATATGTATAGCATTTGCTATCATACTCTTGTACAATACTTGCTCTCTTGTACAAAACTTAAATATAGCGCTAACACAACAGAACGTTATCAAATTTAAGCTTACACCCCAGCTGTTGCCTGCCTACATAAATTCTTGACAAGATAAATATGTACATAGCAATTTTTCACATTGCTCATGTGATAATGTATAATTTAGGACAAGAACAAAAAATGATCTGTCTCACATACCCGCATGCTCAAGTATGCCGCATTACACTACGCAATGAGCCCAATTTTTTTTTTTTTTTTTAATTATCCAAAATAAAATTGACTTCAAAAGAACACACACAAAAAAGTGGGCCAAAAACACAATAAAAAGAAGAAAAAATGTCAGCTGTTAAAAAAAAATCCAAAAAAAAATCGCATATCGCATAAATATTTGTCCAAAATGTATGTGAGACAGACTTTTAAAATTTATCATAACACTATAAAATGATCCTATTCTCCACTGTTTATAGGGATACCTGTACTGGACAGACTGGACCAATGGCCATATAAAACGAAATACTGTTGCCCAGCAATCATCTACTACGAGTGAGACAGTTGGACCTAGGATTTTGAACATGGGGTGCGGAATTAACATTTATATAGGTAAAGCTTCCTTTTAATTATATTCTTTGCAACGTTTAAGTCAATATGATAACAATACACGAATACAATCTTTCCATGCCATCCACAATGTGCTTTACTCTGGAGATTAATTATCAAAATTGGTGAGATGATGTATTCTTAACACTTTCCACGCGGCAATTATTTTTTACCATACACAAAACAGATTTTTCAGAAACCTTTCACAATTGTCAAAGCCTATCTCAAGGAATACTGACCCAATACTAGGCATGTTTGTACTTACGTCAATGCATTTCTCATGGTGATTCTAAATATGTTAATGAAATGCAATAATTTTGACATTTTTTAAACATTTTGTGAAATTTTGGAATGTCGTCGGCAGCCGCCTGCCGCGTGGAAAGTGTTAACACTTTCCACACAGCGCTTGTCTGGAGACGACAGTTCCAAAATGTAACAAAATGTTTCATAAATGTCAAAATTATGTCACAATATTTTGTCACAATATTTGAAACCATGAGAAATGCATTAAAATAAGTATAAACATGCATAGTATTGGTTCAGTAATCCTTGAGATAGACTTTGAAAGTTGGGGAAGGTTTCTGAAAAATCTGTATGGTAAAACTATTAGCCGTGTTAAACAGCTAAGAAAGTTTAAGCAATCCCCATTGGTTCTCAGAGATATTGGCGACATTTATATGAGACAATGTAAATCAAGTAGGCCAGGTGCAAAGTTATTAGCGTGACCACCCTCGCGCAGGGCGTGATAACTAATAGTTTTGTTCCATAACATGAACTTCTGAAGTGTGTCTTGCTGCGCTTCTCCTGCTTGTTTATGCGACATGGCGCCCCCGGGGGGGGGTGGGGGGGTCCCTGGATTTGGTTTGGTCGGGGGTGTGCCGCTGGAGATTCAAAACCCATACCCATTTTTAGGGGTGATTTTGGAAAAATCGGTACCCATTTTTAGGGGTTTTGCTTCATTTTAGACCAAATTTTCGCAAATTATTGGGAAAATAGACCTAATTTTTGCAAATTTTTGCGAAAATAGACCTAAGTTTGGCAAATTTTCGCGAAAATAGACAACAATTTCGCGAAAATAGACCCATTTGTAAAAAGTGACCCCATTATTAGGGATTTCCAGCACAAAATCATACCCCATGTTTAGGGATTTTGTGCCCAAAAAGCTACCGGTACCCATTAGAGCGGCACACCCCCGTATACCGTCTTAGGCGAGTACCCCCCCCCCCCCCCCCGGGCATGGCGCATGTTGGTTATTCGATACTCAGGGGTAAAAGTTGACAAATGTGGCCAATAAAAGGTACCGCAACTGATCCTGTGATGTTGATTTGCTGAGAAACTGTATAGCTGAAAATGGTCTTGACATCCATGAATACAGAAAAGGGGTTGTAGTATCCCTAAATATAGCACAATGTTAACAGAATAGAAACACTAGGTTACAAGCCTGCTAGGTTGATTTGATTTGATTTGATTTGATTTGATTGGGTACTCATTGGGTAATCATTGCCGGGAGCAATAAAGTGAGATACTATTCTATTCATCATGTAAAGCTCTCTAATTCGCAACCGTTGTCTACCATCTCAATCATTCGAAACAACGCAATATTACAGGGTCTAACATAAATTTCGACTCATCGTACCCTTGACTGCCAGAGGCATTAAGAAAGTGACCACTTCATTCAGTCAGTTTCTAAGCACATCAACATCAGTTGATAAGTTAACCAGTGAACCTGTCACCAGAAAAACATAACATTAACTTTATCTCTTTATAAATGCAGCTTCAGAATGGCAAACAGTTGAAAAAGCACGCAGTGAATATGAACTTACCACCCATGATGATTCTGAATATGCTCATGTTTATTCCCCAATTGATGACATTGAAGATGCAGAAACAACAACAAATGGTAAGAATACATTTCAAACATCAACCTACACAGAAAACTTTTCTAGGTCACAAGTGGGTCACAAGACACATTTACGTGAGTCTTTCTTATTTTAACCACCTAAATGGGTCAATGTGACTCAGATCACAAGTACATTGACTCTCTTGTGATGGGTCATTGTAATCCCGAGAATGTAATGGGTCATTTGACTCAATTTTGTGTAGTTACTGGGTCAAGATCGATACTTGACTCACTTGAATTTATAACTAGGTCAAGATCGCTGTGTGTCACTTTCGTGTTTTACTAGGTCAAGAACGATGCTTGACCCGGCTGTATTT
Organism: Ophiura sarsii; assembly: GCA_035610835.1. Taxonomy (NCBI): domain Eukaryota; kingdom Metazoa; phylum Echinodermata; class Ophiuroidea; order Amphilepidida; family Ophiuridae; genus Ophiura; species Ophiura sarsii. The sequence continues at coordinate 61,639,890 of CM069441.1, read as the reverse complement.
TTCTGGGTCACAAGCGGGTCACTTGACCTATTTGACGTGAGTCACTACTATGTAACTTACCTAGATGGGTGAAATGACCCAGATTATGAAGTACAGTTACTCATCTGAGATATGACAATGGGTCAACTAACATACTTGCTTATGTGACTCACTTGATTATGTGCAAGTGTGTCAAGATCGGTTCAATATGAGTCATTTGACTTACTTGCTCTTGTGCTGGGTCATTCTAACCATGAACGTAAACAGGTAAACTGACTCAGTTCTGTATAGTTACTGGTCAAGATCGACATCTGACCCACTTGTATTTTGCAAGTAGGTCAATATCGATATCTGACCCACTTGCATTTTACAAGTAGGTCAAGATTGATAGCGGGCGCTGTGTAGTGCGAATGGCATTATGGGAAGGGTCCCAGCCAACATCGATCGTGGGCCCACTTTGGGCCTTCATGGGACCCTTAATATTTTGTCCACTTTGGCCTGTATACGGGCCCACTTTGGCCTGTATACGGGCCAAAGTGGACAAAATATTAAGGGTCCCATGAGGGCCTACTGTGGGCCCACGGTCAATGTTGGCTGGGGTGTGCATCAGCTTCTTTAAAAATAACACCATGGAAAGTAGATTTCGTAAGGATATATATATCCATTTTATTAACATGATTAATTCGAGACGTCACTCACTAAGTGATTGTTCACAAACCAGATACATGGGACCCTTAATATTTCTGAAGACTCACTTTGCAGTTTGTTGAAATTTAAATTGTGTTTCAGTCATGTAATTTTTGGTGTGACCCATTTTTCAGTTTGACCCATTTCATCATTGGTGTGTCAGTATGACTCATATGATTTCCAATGTGTGTAACTACATGGATGAAAACAAAGACCTATGAAAATGGGTCAGTTTGACCTGCTTAGCCATGTCAATCTGACTCATATGAGTGAGCTGATGTGACTCATTTGGATTTAAGGCGAGTCATGTGACCCAAGATAGTGAGTACTAGTCATGTGCAGAAACTCGTTAAATTTGAATAACGTGTCATATGACCCATATACATGTGTTGTTGTGACCTACTTTGTAGGTTATTTTGACCTATTATATGTGTGTCATTTGACCTACTGTATTTGCCAAGGGTGTAACTAGGTGGATACTCACTTACGTGAGTACCGATGACCCATTTAAAGTTTTCTGTGTACAATAATCATGAATATGCATACATGTAAACATGTGATTAATGTAATGCAATAAGAAACCACTCTTTTAAAAGGCATTGAGAGATACGGGAGGGCGCTCTCAATGTGTTTTGAAATCAGGTTTTTTGCAACTATGTATAATTCTTAGGAATATACCTACTACCATCTGAAACCGCTTACCTCAATTCACCATCTATCGTGTAAAATTTCACAATTTGACCATTTAGATGTTCTATCTAGCGCCATCATTCAACCCTTTCCCCATAAATTAGTACACTTCAGGGTTCCTACGTACCTTATCTATTGAAACAATTTTTGTCTTCTTCAAATTTCCTTTTTTTCTCTGCAATCTCTCAGTGCCTCTTTAAACCAATTAATTTATCACTTGTATAGATGGGGGTGACAGGTGACGTCATACCAAGCATTTGGTCGGCAGTTGCCATTGTTCGTTGCCCTGCAGTATGCGCGCGCATCCCGTTTTGTTTAGGACCTGTGCTTTTATAACTCGCGCCAAAGCATTATAAAGGGCAATAAGGCATGGTGGACAGTGGTGTGGTCATATGCTGTTCCCTCAAGCAGGTATCGACAGTCTAGTCCCTTCGACCGTTGCATTGCCCTAAGACGTGAAGTAATCCCAACCAACTATTATACTTGTGAGAGCTCTGGACTTCTTTTTGGTACTAACAGGGTAAAAGTTGACAAATGTGGCCAATAAAAGGTACCATACTAATTTTTAAAAGATAAATGTCTTAAGTATGACTGTTTTAAGAATGAGAATAGAGGTATTGTTTTAGACCATACCTGTGTTATATAGTCTGACATAAATGCATTCAGTAGTATTACTTTTTTCGTAGAACAATGACAGCATTTATGTCAGACGCTATAACACAGGTACGGTCTTAGAGACAACACCTTTATTATTCTCTAAGTCAAACCAACGTTCCTGCCGTGTACAGAGTTACAATAACAACCCCAACATTTAGCAGTGTGGTATTCCATGCGTACAACATGGAAGAAACAGCAGTTTGAGTCAATGTTTTTGGCTGACAGTTTCGTAGGTGTTCACTTATCTCAAAGCAACTGATCCAGTGATGTTGATTTGCTGAGAAACTGGCTGAAAATGGTCTTGACACCCATGAATACAGAAAAGGTGTCTAACAAAAATTGTCAACTCAATGCACCCTCGACTGCCAGAGGCATCAAGAAAGCAGTGGCGTACCGACCGGGGGGGGGGGGGGGGGGGGGGCAGGGGGGGCAAGTTGCCCCCCCTGGCTCCAAATACCGGGACGCTAAATTCGCAATACCGGGACGCTAAATTCGCGTGCATAAGAAGAAAAAAATAGGGCCTAGGCCGAAAACACTGATAATTGGGCATTATTTGTTGACTGTTGTGCTTTTTGGACTGCGAAATTTTTTGGGGGCAACCTTTTACGAAAATTTACGGCACTGTCGGGACGACATACTTCTGCCCCCCCCTGGCTCACATGCCGCGGTACGCGCCTGCAAGAAAGTGTCCACTTCATCCACTCATCCATTCAGTTTCCAAGCACATCAACATCAGCTGATAAGTTGACCAGTGAACCTATCACCAGATAAACATAACATTAATTATATCTCTTTATTAATGCAGCTTCTGAATGGCAAACAGTTGAAAAAGCCAGCATTGAATATGAACTTACCACCTATGATGATTCTGAATATGCGCATGTTTATTCCCCAATTGATGACGATGAAGATGCAGAAACAACAACAAATGGTAAGAATACATTTCAAACATCAACCTACAATAATCATGAATATGCATATAGACTGGGCTCAAAAAGAACTTATAATTTTTCACATGGTCATATCTTGAAAATCTGTCCATCAAAATGAACCAAAATGACACACAAGATTACTTCAATACTCTACTTTAATGACATGTCAATATCCAAACGGGGACAGAACTGAAAAATGCACTGGCATGGAGCCGCTTGTTGTATTACATGTCACAGCCTGGAAATTTCATCAACATAGAGTTTAAGGCATGTGAAGAAGTCAAAACAAATTGAAAAGATGGTAAAGAACCAAAAATAGTTCATAAACGTGATACAGAACCATTTTTGGTTGATACAGAACCATTTTGGTTGATACAGACCCATTTTTGGTTCTATGAAGAACCTTTTTTTGGTCTTCAATTATTAAGACCCTCTTTGGAAGGTTCAAGAGAGAGGTTCTTTATAGAACCTTCAAAAAAGGTTCTTGAAAATTGAAGAACCAAATATGGTTCTGTATCAACCAAATATGGTTCTGTATCAACCAAATATGGTTCTGTATCAACCAAAAAAGGTTCTGTATCACGTTTTAAAGGAATCTCTTTTTGGTTCTTTAGAGAACCTTTAAGGGTTCTCATGTGAGGACAACTTTATAAGCATCTTTTCTAAGAGTGTACATTATATCGAGATTGCCCTAAGACGTGGAGTAATCCCAACCAACTATTTATGAGAGCTCTGGATTTGAGGATATGTATGAAAAATTGGCGATTGGAAAAAAAATGCTGACCTCTTTTTGAAGGAGTTTATATAATTATGATTGTTATGGAACAATGCAATGCACAGCATAATTGTCTGAACTTTTATTTCCTTGAAATTGCTTTGATTGGTATTTTATGTATGAAAATTTGCATTTGAACTTTACAAACATTTGTGTGTCACTTATCTTATCTTCTATTCAGCAGAGATTTCCATAGTGACATCTTATCTAGATGAATCCCTTGCCAAACTATCACACTACATCATAATTACTGCAATGGTGGCTTTTTCAGTTCTGTTCGTCGGTATCGTACTACTTTTGACATACTATAAAATGTAAGTATTTAACCCATGTAAAAATGCAAAGAGAGTAAAAGCAAGATATACCAACTGGGAGTGGGGGAACAGGCAATAACAAGTGAGAATAACGCGATAAAACAGAGAAATAATGATATCACACGGAAATGCACTTGGACAAGCAATAAAAATGGCTGTGCAATAAAACAACAAATATATAACGTAACAACAAAGACCGATGTTTCGAGTGGATATACCACCCTTCATCAGGGACAAAATATAAAAGCAAAAGAACTATAAAGAAGACAATGAACTACACAAGTTCACCACTATAATTATAGCACAATGTCAGTAATGCCTACTAGACATTCGAGTTGCCACTGTACATTTTCGTGGTAATTTTGTCAACATGCCCCCCTATTCCGTCCCCTTCCCACTCTTCCGTCCCCTTCCCACTCTTCCGTCCCCTTCCCACTCTTCCGTCCCCTTCCTACCCTCTTCCGTCCTCCCTACCCTCTTCCGTCCCCTCCCCTTTAAAAATGGATTGATGTGCATGGATATATGCCACTGTACGTACAATCTTAAGTTGACCCGTGGACAGTAATTGATCTCCCTAGAAGTTGGACCTATTAGCATACTTGAACCCACAATTCCAGACAAATTTGATCAGATTTGACCAAATTTCCTATTTTGTTTGACAATTTTAATGCAAAAAAGAAAGAAAAGTGGCACAAATAAGGCAACATGGGGAAAAAACTCCCATCTGCATATTAATTTAGTTTTATAATGCATTTCGATTTTAACATTCATGGTTCGTTTGTTTTGCAGTCATTCTTGCCATGCTAGATTCCAAGCAATATATGCGACAAAAATACGGAAATATGACGGTAAAGAGACCGCAACGGATATATACGACACCATAAGTGAGTTGAAACAGAATGGAGATTACGAAACCTACATCAATAAATCTACAGACGCGGTGACTACCGGTACTCAATTTGACAACGCTGAATATACAGATACGATGAACAGAATCGGGGCCAAAACTAAAGGTGAGGGGGACGTTGATATGGGATGGGAACCAAGGTATCTCAATCTGTCAGGATCGTCTACCGTCGAGGAGCCTAATAGCAATGTGGTACCATCTGGGGATGAAATATCGTTACTGGGACCATCCAAACCCAAGCCACCGTCTACACAGAAATTAGACGAGCTTATCATAAAGCAAGACAAAACAATGCAGGAGGTGTAAGATAGTGCCCATGCTCTATTCCAGAGTCACTTGAGGACAATTGCTGACTCATATCATGAACAAAAAGGGATCCTCCTCTCCTGGACTGGGATTCCTTTCCGAACCGATGGCCTCCTCTCGCAAAACCATCGGCTTTTCTCATCAATCAATGGACCGTCTGAACAGATCCTCTTATAATCAAATCAAATAATTCGTTAACATTTCTGGAAACATTCCCATGCATACTTTGTGGAATGCAGTCATTGCAGTGAATGCAGACGCATTGTTCAAAACTGCTACATATAACACAAGGATCACAAAATGTGATATACTTTACAGAACATCGCATGACCTGTCGCAAAGACCAGAATTCATAGAGAGGTCACTTAAGAGCCAGATGACATTTTCAATGATGGGGCACACAGGAGTAAGCTTGCGAGTGTGTCAATGCATCTGGATGGGGCATAGGATGGGGCTTGTAAGTGTGACAACACATCTGAATGGGGCAAAGGTTATAAGAGGGAGCCCTTGCATCATCAACCCCAAGCTGGTTATATAATGACTACATCATCTCCATTCCAAATTCTTCTTGGAGCATTTTTCTCTTTATAATACGAAATACTCACATATCACAGATATTATATTTAAACAACGTCACCACATATCACCAATATAATATTCAAGCAATTATTATTATTATTCATTTATTTAGTTAGAGTTATATCAAATACAAGAAAGATTTAATTTAATGTTTTATAATGAGTAGCCTATATATATTTAGTGTGAAAATTCATTTATATATTTTTTATTTCTCAAAAGACATAAAATGTCAAACACTATATGATTTTTTAAGGTTACCGTCCTCTAGTAGGACATTAATATTCGAGCCATCCAACACATATAGCCTCTTAGAACCAATACAGCCTAGGTTTAGTGTTTGATGTTTTTAAGTCATCTAATGGGTCACGATTTCGTCTATTTATAGAAATAGAAACCATATCAGATTAGCAATTAAAGGTATATTATGTGATCTTTCCAGGGAACGCCCTCAACATCGAAAAAAAAATTGAAAGAAGATTTTCTTGCAGATTTACATTTCTGATCATAAATCGTACATACATTCCAAGTTACAGGGCGATACGATTCTTAATTACTTCAAAATCATGATTTTAGAGTGAAAATAAACTGTCGGATAACTCCGACAGTTTATATTTTTACACTAAATTCACTCTAAAACCATGATTTTGAGGTAATTAGGAATCGTATCGCTCTGTAACTTAGAATGTATGTATGATTTATGATCAGAAATGTAAATCTGCAAGAAAATCTACTTTCTAAAAAAAATAATGAATAGAGGGCGCTATCTGGAAAAGATCACATAATATGCCTTTAAAGGAGTAAAATAGAGTCATACATTAAATATGATGAAGCATACAGCAACATTGTGTAGGGAGTGAACAAGAGCGTGCCATTCTTTTTAATATTGAATCAGATTTAAGAACTGATAAAGCCAAGCAAAATAAAATCATGTTAGGCTATGTTTATCTTATTCACTTCTCATTTTTATTCTCATTTTTTTTAGTTTGGGCATGATTCTTTTACTTTGATTTTAGGTATCAAAGTTCAGATACTAATAAATAGTCATTCCCACTCTGAAATAAAACAAATACAATATGTAGGCAGCCATTAAATAGCTGCATAAAACAGTTTGCCTAACCTCCGCTAAACATGATTTTATTTTATTTGGCCTCGTTAGTATAAAACAGCTGTTTCAGTGTATTGAAGTCACTATTTTTGACGCTAAAAATCATTTGATAATTGAGTTATTTTGTAATGCTTTAACGTATGTGAATGTTGCATATCTTCATGAAAATGCGAAAGTTATTGTATTTTATTATGTAAATTATTTAACTCTGAAATAGATATTATATATGAATAAATTAAAGGTATATTATGTGATCTTTCCAGGGAACGCCCTCAACATCGAAGAAAAAAATTGAAAGCCGATTTTCTTGCAGATTTACATTTCTGAAAATAAATCGTACATACATTCCAAGTTACAGGGCGATACGATTCTTAATTACTTCAAAATCATGGTTTTAGAGTGAAAATAAACTGTCGTGATAACACGACAGTTTATATTTTCACTCTAAATTCACTCTAAAACCATGATTTTGAGGTAATTAGGAATCGTATCGCTCTGTAACTTGGAATGTACTTTGTATGTACGATTTATGATCAGAAATGTAAATCTGCAAGAAAATCTACTTCCTAAAAAAAATCATGAATAGAGGGCGCTCTCTGGAAAAGATCACATAATATGCCTTTAAGTATAAAGTTGTCATAATATGGTATAGGCTAATGAAAGTTGATTGGTGTTTCCCATCATTCATCCTTTTTTCTACTGCTTCAGAAAACCAATTTTGCAACCATTTAATTTAAAAATATTATTTGACTTTATACTTGATCCAGATCTTTTAATTTTGGTATTTTCGCGAACCAAATCTTAAAGTGGGGATAAGGTTTTATGTTTTGTTGAACTCAAGTTTGATCAAAATTGTTTTAAAATGCTTAAAAATAAATTATCAATGAGTCATCTTTTTTGTCAGCTATAGTTTGATCAGTTTTAAATTGGCGAAGCCTCCTTACAGCAGCGAATGAATACAGAAAGATGCTGGCGCATATGAAGGTAACAAACACATTGCGCATCTTGTGTGTGTCGCGTGCATGCGGCTAAAATCATGTGCATGTGGCCATAATTGCGTGCATATGCTTGGATTACTTTTGCGCGCGTAGAGATAAAAACCCAATATTTCTTGCCAATTTGGAACTTTTTAAAATTTTCAATTTTCAACTTTTTAAAATTTTCAATTTTAAAATGATATACATGAATGGAAACAAGTACTCTACTTTCATTAGCCATATGTAAAAAAAACCAGCATTGTCTCTGTAACTTTTGCCCAAAACCATTGTCGAGTGGGGAAAATGATGCACTACGTACGTAATACACATGATTCCAGTCTAAAATGATAGGTTACATTTAACCTTTTTCACACAGAACCACCGATCAATCATATTTTGATCGATTGCCACTAAGTGGAGACTAATCCAGATGTTTTAGAATAAGTGCAACATTTGATCGATCATCGGTCATTTTATTTGCATCCAGAGTTGGTCCATTTTCTGGTGATCAATCATACAGGGTGAGTCAGAAAGAACGGGCACTTTTTTGCGAAAGCGCCACAGAAATATTAGGCCTGCATATTCAAAACCAACTATAGTGTTACAAAGAACACATTATTTGGCTTACATTCAAAAAAGAATTTTTGAATTTGATCATTGCGTCATCTAGTTGCAACCATTTGAGTAGAACCCAGTATTTTAAAGCTAATCCACGGAATGGCAAAAACCCATTGTATTGTTTGTTGCCTAATTCAGAGATGCTGATCAATGAAACTAGTGAACAACTTGAAAGGCACATGACTGTTGGATACAATATCTTGAAATGCCTGAGACTAAATAGATCTGTGTAATTGTGAGTAATAAAAAGCCTGAAATCAAGAAGGAAAAGTAAAAGGAGGCATATCTACTGATTCAGGAGGTAAACCCCATTAGAATATTTTTAGGAATGGCTTGATAATTCGACCATTCCATGGATTTGCTTTAGATTTTGGGGCTTTACTCAAATTAGTGTAACATGATAACGAAATAGTCAATTTTTAAAATTCTTCTTTTGAATGAAAGCCAAATTGTAGGTCTTGAAAGTGCTATCATTGATTTGGAATATGCATACCTACATCTTTTGTGGCCCTTTTGTGAAAAAAGTGCCCATTCTTTCTGACTCACCCTGTAAGTGTGAAAAGGCATAAACGGTATATGGTCATGGGTTACTGTGACAATACGATTAAATTCTCTATTTGTGACCACCCTCTACCAATTAGTATGATGGCCCTGTTAATAGAAACTTGGTAAATAGTGTGATATTTATGTAGCAGCTTTTTGTAAAACAAATTATATTATTTTTGAAATAAATTGCCTTATTATCATTTTTATGTTAGATTTTCCAAAGAATTTATGATGGATTGTATATATCAAATAAATACTATTTAAGAATTAATATTTAAGATATAATATGTGAGCTGCTTCCAAACAACCTGTACCAAGTTGGAAATTCATCATTTGTTAAATTTTGCTGTCTTTGGTATCAGTTTACACTGATTTTGTACTTATTGCTACAACTCAAACCTTAACCCTAACTCTACCCCCACTTTTTAAAAAAACAACTTAAACGTGGAAAATTGACCAAAATATCCCCCGATCTCCCCCGGGATTTGATCCAGGGACCTCTCGCACGACAGGCGAATAATTCTCCACTACACCACGGCTGTCAAGGATAGTTTGCACAGTGTATTGTGCAAACTATATGGGCTGGGTCCATTTTTTCATCAAAAAACTTCCACGCCGGGTGGTACCGACGTGCCCAGTCGTGGTATTTTGGGGTATATGGTAGGGTTAGGGTTAAGAGAGCAGTTGGCCCGACCCTTACATCTTGGCTACCATCAAGGGTGAGCACTGTATGGAGTAAGCCTCTGGTTCAGATTCAGGGATGGTTTGATTCTAGAGCTAAGTATCAAGGAAGCATTAGAAACTAAGTAAGTTGGTTGGTAACAGAAAGTACTTGAAAATTTGCTTTTTGCACCTGACAGAATTGTTATCCAAATTTGAGTATCAGTTTACCAAACAGGTGGTAACCGGAAACTGAGTTTGACAAATTTGTTCTTGGTATCGTAAAGTACTAATTGCATACAGCATCTGATATGGGAAAATGCATTCTTAGTATTACATATTACTGGAAACTACGGTATTTTGGTATCAGACATATTCAGTGATGCCGGGAATCATATTAGTATCATGGTATTAGACAGTATTATAAATTGAATTTTAAGATATCAGAATATCTGAATTTTGGATATTGGTATAAAGTTATTATATAGGTCATTTAGAAACTAAGTGGATTTTTGGTATTATGGTTTAAGACAGTATTGGAATTTATATGGTTGGTATCAGTCAGTATTGGGAACTGTGTTTTTTATGTCTTTGGTATCGAGCAGTATTGGAAACAGAATTGTTTTCATCAAGTAGTAACTTATTTACTGGTATCACAGGTAGGCTATTTTAGAAAGTGAGTATTTGGTGTTGAAATTTGACTGATCGATACACGATAATCTAAAACAGAAATTTAACCCCATTAGGAGATAACAAGCAACAATCTACAGGCAAAGTGACCTCTAAGGTAGGGTCAATCGGTCAGGGTTTTTTTTGTTTTTTTGTTTTTTTGTTGTTGTGAATTCCAACAAGTATTTCAACAATTTTTATTTTTTTTAATTTTAAAAATCAAGTATTTTTTTACATTTCCGAAATGTTTTTTAAAGTTGCAGTCATATCATATCACTCCAACAACACAGGCATGTTTTAACTTTAAAAATCACTGCTGTACCTTCCAAGCAGTACAAATCTAGCCTTAACACTGTAACAAAGTAATACTGTATCATGTATGTAATATAATTATGTTTTGCATGCTTTTATTGCAATATAGTATATTGGAGCTTTTCGATATCCCATCCCTGGTTGAATTTGGGAAATAGTAGAATTTCTATAGTTCATTCAGTTCAAATTATGTGACAAATTTAAAAGCTTGTGTTTAGGCAAAAATGACAAAACAACTATACTATGGGCCCGACATACTCATCATTTCTGAATTTAGGTGTGTTTTTTTTAATTTGAAAATGTTTGACTTCATAACGATTTTCTTACAAATTCAAGAACATTTCTGTCCCAATAAAACAAGGCCCATGTAGTACAGGAACACAAATTCATTTTTCTTTTGCCTTAAGGAAGTTTTCTTTTGAATTTTGTGAGTGCTGTAATTATTGAACTAGTAATCAAATGCATATAAAAGTATACATTTATGTATACAGGGATTTGGTTAAGAGAATCCATTTTTGGCATCAATTTTGACCAAAAATGTTGATTTTTTTTGGAGAAAATTACAACAACAAAAAATCAAGCTAACAAAATTAAGCTAAGACAAGCTAACAAAATTATTTTTGAGTAAAAAATGCCCAAAATTGCTTGATTATACTATTAAGACACTAATCTAGAGACTATTTTCTCAGTTGTTCTCCTTAAGCTGTATTTTTGGAATTTTGACCAAAAATGGCTAAAGAAGTGGAAATAAATGGAAATTTTTGGCACTTTTGAGTCAAAATTTCAACAACAAAAATACAGCTTTAAAAGAAAAAATGAGAAAATCGTCTCTAGATTAGTGTCTTAATAGTATAATCAAGCGATTTGGGACATTTTTTACTCAAAAATAATTTTGTTAGCTTGTCCCCAATTTTTTTTGGTGAATTTTGTGATTTTCTCAACAAAAAAAATCTACATTTTTGGTCCAAATTTATGCCAAATTTGGATTCTCTGATCCATTTCCTTTCCAAAAATGTATACTTTTATATGTATTTGATTAATAGTTCAATAATTACAGCACTCACAAAATTCAAAAAATCAATCAAAAACTTCCTTGAGTCCCCCCTTAACACGGGCTATTGGTTTTACCTTATACAAACAGATTTTTTTTTTCAGAAACCTTTTCCAACTTGCAAGGTACTGAACCTACAACAATTCAACAATTTTGACATTTTTTAAACATTTTGTGAAATTTTGGAATGTCGTCTGCAGATGCCTGCTGCTTGGAAAGTGTTAAATTGTTTAAAGTCTCACATATTTAGAACTGAACAAACTATATTACAGAGAGGGGAGGAATGGATAAACAAATCATGTTTTCCCTCTTTGCCTGATATAAGAATGTGGCTTGTCGGAGAACTGATAGCAGGTATTTGACATTGTGACTAATGAAAGTATCGAAAGAGTGATATTGTGAAAATTGTATTTTTTTGACAAATAAATTAGTACAGTTATCAAGGTATGTGTATGTCAAATATGTAAGTTATATCGCATGTGGGTGTACTGTGATTTACAGAGCCTTTTTATTGGACCAAGAATATAAATTGTACAGAAATATCACATATGTGCATAATTTGTATGCCTCATTTATCCTTGGGATTATGGGGAAGTGCCGCTGGCAAAATGGTAAAATGAAAGCACGCAACATTCACCATATCTTTAACACATATCATGTATATTTGATTTAATGATAGCCTAAATTTGATTTGGTATGCATACATTGTAAAATGAAAGCAAGCTACATTCACCATATTTTTAACATATATCATGTATATTTGATTTAATGATAGCCTTACTCTGATTTGGTTTGCATATAAATTGTAAAGGTGTATAAAGATATTCGTTATATTTATTTTGGTTAAATATGCTGAATTACAATCCCGAGTAATTTTAATATCAACTGTGATTTGATTTTTTTCTCTTCAATATGTACCAAGAAAATATCATGTTATGTTTTGAGAACAATGCATGATGAAAATATAATTTTCAAGTCCTAGTATTTGGGTAAAATGTTATTGTGACTACATGTAATAACAAAATGTTATATTGAAAACCCCATTATGGACAACATGTGACAAGATATTATTTGAAATAATCATATTATGTGACATGACATTATTTTGTACAAAAAGAAAAATCTTTTTAAGTCACATATATATGACCTTCATTGACACCCATGTGACCCATATGGATCATCTAAAGTCCTGTTTTGGCCTTACAAAATGAAAAATGTATTTAACACTATTTTTTCTCTTTATTTCTGGTATTCAGGTACCTAATTCGGATAATAAAAAAAAAATCTGACAATTAATTTTTTATGGCCTAAGTTAGGTGTCATTTTTAAAACTTAAAAATGAGGTTTGTAACATGAAATTAGAATATATATATATATTTTTGGGGATAATTGGTCTGTTTTAGTGTGATGCGCTACGTATGTGACAAGATTTATGTCAATGTCAATATGTGACACAATACATCAAGTCTTAACCCCCTGAGAACTACCGGCCGATTGGTCAGAAAGATAGATACATCATTTATTGCGCCAATCAGAGACATTGTTAGAATAATTGTATCCCTGATAAAGATTGAAGTGAAACATTTTACAAGCTGCATTTGAATTGGCTATTCATATGAGTACATCTTGTAATAAACCAATCAGAACCACTGTAAGATAGACAGGTAGACCCCAGGGGGTTAATATGTGAATTATATCCTGTCATGTTTCAATCTGACAACATTCAAAAGTGTCAATATATGACAAAATATTATGTCACATATTGGGTTTTGAAATATGTTTATTTCTAATATATGACAGGATTTTATGTTTTGTCTCAATACATGATATGATATTATGGTATACTGTAAAACCAGAAATATTTGTGTGCATTTAAATTTCGGAGGAGCACTTACTAGCGAAAATTTCATGCTGTGAATATTTCCAATCTACCATGTAGCAGTGCATTGCAAAGTTACACAATGTAACTCCAAAGTTTACATTTGTGAAATGTTCGTGCCATGAATTAGGCCAGTATTGCTGATTTATGAAATTTTAAACTCGCGAACATTTCTGGTTTTACAGTATGTCTCGATAAGTGACACAATATTATGTGAAGGTGAAGTCTCAATAAGTGACACAATATTATGTGAAGTCTCAATAAGTGACACAATATTATGTGAAGTCTCAATAAGTGACACAATATTATGTGAAGTCTCAATAAGTGACACAATATTATGTGAAGTCTCAATAAGTGACACAGTATATCCGGTCTCAATATATGTCACAATATTACATCAATTCAATATTATGTGACACAATATCATGCAATGTCTCATTATATGATGACAAGATATTATGTTTGTTTGTTTGTTTGTTTGTTTGTTTACACGGTCGGTCCGTACAGACACACGCTTGGGTCCTGAAGGGACCAGACTCTAGCAAATTGCTCGGGCCAGGCTTAAAAAGCCTATATAAGCATGCTGGTTGAATTATTATCAAAGCTTGGACACAATAATATGTCAAATTGTCAATACATGACTTGATTTATGATATGTCTCGATGAGGAGCAATGTTAAATCCCAATATGTGACAAGATATTACGATATTATCCTATATTATGTCAAGTCTCAATACTTGACACAATATTATATGAAGTCTCACTATCTAATAAAATATTATGTCAAGTCCCAATATGTGATAAGATGTAACGCTGAGTCCCAGTATGTGACAGGCTATTATGTTAAAGGGGCACTTAGAGATTGCCGAGAAAAATTAAATTGGAACCAAATGAATCGCTTCAATATAGATAAGGTATGTAGGAATCCTGAAGTGTAGTAATTTATGGGAAAAGGGTTGAATGATGGCGCTAGATAGAAATTCGGTTGAAACAATATATGTGACGCGATCAAGAGGAATGAGTCGGATGTCGACCTTGGTCGAAAATGAGTTTTTAATACAGTTTTAAAGAAGACACCTAGAGCTTTCAGATACTGAAAACCCCATGTCGATACGACGTTTTGTTCTAAAGTTATGTCAAATTGTATACATGAATTTCCATCAAAACTTATGTAAGCCGCCATTTTGAATTGGCCATATCTCCATTTGGGATTCCCCGACATCCGACTCATTCCTCTTGATCGCGTCACATATGTGGTGAGTGGTGCTGATAATTTTGTTGTGATCTACATCAAAACGACCAAATCATGACATTTTACACGATAGGCGGCGAATTAAGGTAAACGGTTATTACGTTGGTGCAAAAACTTGAGGGCGCACTCCCATACATATCTCTCAGTGCCCCTTTAACTCCGAGTATGTGATAAGATGTGATAAGTTATTACGTTAAAAGTCTAAATATTTGACAAGAAAGACAAGTCTCAATAATCGACATGATTATATGACTTTAAATTAAATTTTGCATTGTCCGTAAGCGCTTCCAACAGTCATGTGAATATGCATGTAAATATGCACTTGCCTATGTGTGTATTATATCAAACGTATAATATAATGGTGCTGTTATTTACAGATATTTTAAGACAGTATATCATAGCTATCTACGAATGTATGTGTATGTTTGTAGAATGCGTTAGATTTAGAAACTGGATCTATACAGAGTTATGTAGCATAGGATTTTAGTGTAGGGTATTTAAGGGGAGAGGTACTTAAATATTGTTCTGGGTAGATATATACAGTAAAGTGTCCTTTTGATTTAAGATTAGACTGGTAAAATTGGAGCAGTATGTGTATGGTTTTGACAATAAATTTAAGGTTAAAACGTTAACAGATATAACTTAAAATTGGTACTCAATTGAGTACCGTTGTTGGCAAATTTTACACTAAATAAATAAATAAATAAATGACTAGCAATGAATTAACAAATAAATAAGAGAAAATAAACAAATAAATAAGAGAAATAAATAAATAAGAGAAAATAAATAAATAAATAAATAAATAAATAAATAAATAAATAAATAAATAAATAAATAAATAAATAAATAAATGGGAAGTATATCCCTGTGTATCTATCTCTCTTGATATTAAAGTCAGAATATAATTCTTAATACGAATAGCCACCTTGACAGGAAGAGTGAAATTCAGACGCTCTACGGCTCCAACAATCCTCAACAAAATAATGAATGAGATTCATTTCTGTATACAGCGTCAGTGAAGGCTGTTCAATCATATAAAAGGCCAAGGAAAATAAACTCTTCTACTGCCTGCCCAACCCATATAATTATTTGAAATTTTTTTTACTTGATTTTTTTTAAATATGTTTGACAAAATTATTGAAAAAATATTTGAAAATATTTTTTGCCAAAAAAATGTATTTATAGCTGCTGTCAGAGATTTGAGTCTTTATAAGTGCTATAACATCAAGCACCATGGAAAATGAATACATGGCAGCAATTTTTAGAAAGGTCATATAATTTTGGTTGTAAATGTTACTGGTGAAAGATTCTTGAAACATGTTTTATTTCTTGATACTGTATATTACTAATGTAACGTAATTGTGTGGTTGTAATGTATAGCATGTGCAATATGCATTGTTGGATGTGTAAACTGAAATTTGATCATATACAAATTTAACTATAAAAACTGAAATGCAAAGTATATCATCAAATAATTCTGTATTAATTCTAAAAAATAGTGAAACAAAATGTGGATTCTATAAATTAAGCAAAAGCAAACTTTCATACACATTTACTATTTAACCATTTTAATAAATATACCATTTTACCTCAATATATATTAAAACCTTCAAATAGTAATTTTACCTATTAGGCCACAGGGGAAAAATCCCTGTTCTACAAGCTAGAGCGACCCATTATTTTTTATTTTAAAAAAAAGGGAACGTTTTCAATTGGTTAAAAATTGTTGAGAATTTGTAAAAAGAACAGTTTTTTTCTTCTTCCTGTGGCCTTACTAATATAAACAGTGTAAATACTGCAAAACATGCTCATCTCTACATCATTATCCAAAGATATGACTACGAGTAGGGTTCAAGAGCAGGCAATTATTGAAGGATTTTTAAAAATTTATGCTGGCCTGAATTAGTAAAGTGACTTCTTTGATTATAAGCAATTGTTACGTCTATAAGTGAACTCAACTTTGAACTTGTCCACCTACGTACCACCGACACTGCCCAGTATAATCATTACCTATGTGTTTATATATACCTGTGTGTTTTATGTGTGTTGAGATTTCTATTCTCTCTACTCACGCGATCGAACGTATGTCACCAGGGCGGGAAAGCAATGTTTATGATTTCCCAGAAAGCAAGCAAAATTTCCAAGAAAGAAAGCTAGATTTCCCTCCATTTCTTATGTCTTTCTTTATTTGGAAAAGCAAAAAGTTCCCTCCAAATACCCAAATTTCCCGGGAATGAGATTACCCAATATTTCCAAGCTGTATGTCACCATCTAAACCAATCACCAGTTGCATCAGAAATGGACATATTTTCTGCAAACACCAATTGTGGATAGAACCAGTGAATCAATGATTATTCAAATCGTATTATGTGATTTCACAGTCAGATTTCCTTCAATAAGATAAAGCTTTGAATGTGTGTGTTTAAACTTAATATCTCAAACTCATATTGGAAGCAATTGCATTCATATGTCCTTTTTTGACATTATGACAACATAATTTACATAAGGCGTTGAAAAAACCCTGTTCTACTGATTCAGTTGGTCGTTTGATCACTTGGGCATTTTTGAGGGGTTTGTTGTGGATTTTCCAACAACAAAAAATCATGAAAATGTTGGTAAATTTTCCAAAATTGGCAACAATTTTTGTTGTTGAAATTGTAAAAAAAGGGGCCATGAAATCATTTTTTCCACCCAAAATGTTCACATTTTTAAAAAATAAATGTAATTTGAAGAAAAAAATCTCACATTTTGATTTCGCCAAAAAAAAGGGTGACAAAATTAAATATTTTCAAATATGACCACATTGAAAAAAACCACATGTAATTTGAAAAACAAATCTCAAATTTGAAAAATATGTGTCAGTCGGGCCCGTAGAACAGGGTTAATAATTGTCTCCAAGCTCCCATAGTCTGCACCAATCATTCAATTAGTTGTAAATTCAAAATAATGTCATTTAACAAATTCTGTCAAGAAAAAGAAAAAGAGTTACAATAGAAAGAAGCCATTGAACTCTTTTCTGTCTCTCCTAGTGGGAAAATTAATTGAGAACCCCCCCCCCCCTCCCCATCCACCCCTGCTAGATATTCAGTTAAGTTCATCTCTCTTTGGCAAAAAAGGGTCCACAGTAAGTGAATGTCTTACTGAAAGCTTGTCACCACCTATTCTGCTACTCGAGTACTACACTAAAGTTGATTGTTTGTTTGTTTGAAAAAAGTTCATTATGATAACGATTTGTGTCCAAAACACCAAACCAGATACCATGGATGTGTATAGGAATTGTCTTAAAATGTTCGGGTATTATAAAAATTATATTAAGGAATGCCTTGCTTTGTGTTATTTATGTAAAAGTTTAAGGAACAGCCCCTTTGCCCGTTAAAGAAAGGAGCGGGCCTTTTTGTCTTCTTAAAATGATCGGGTATTATAAAAATTATATTATGGAATGCCTTGCTTTGTGTTATTTATGTAAAACAAATATAAACTCTATATTTAACTTTGACATGTGCATTGTTGTAACAACTTTTAAAAAACTATTGTAATTTTTAAATTTGACACCATGAAATGAGTGATGTGTATAAATATTTGTTGAATATTCTAAAACTGTACAGAATGGCTTTAAGAACGGTAGTTCAACATTTTTCATCGTGTGATTTTTTTTTTGTGAGGGTGTTGTGCTCTGTTCAGCTTGGAATATTATATGTCAATAAAAATGCTAATGTACAATTGATTAATATAATACGATATTTTGGTTGCGTTATTCTTTGAATTGTTTATACAGGACGTCCCAAAAGTTTCGAAATCTTTTCAAAACTTTCTATTTCTGGATAAATAATTTGCAGTATAAAAATAAAAACATATTTGGATAGAGAAGACTTGTAGAATTATTTTGGTACCAAACTTAAAATAACAGCTAAACTTATAATAACAGCTATCTGTGTTGCCAAAATACAGACAAAAGTTTCCCGAACTGTAAAACTGCACTTTCATATAAAAGCGTAGTATATTATGAGCTGAATAAAGTCAAGGATGCGACAAAGTGGTAGGGGAAAAAACGGTTCTCTACAATGATTCTCTTTCATTTCAGATTGATATAATCCTTATATTATGAATACTATTAATGTTGTACACAAAAGTAAAAACCTTTTTAGGAAAAAAATCCACATAAATGGAATGTGAGGAACACACGGCATATATTTACAGTGACTTACACAGTGCGCCCAGCAAATTGAACAATTTTATGGAATTGTGACTTTATGTAGCCACACTTTTCAGCGTGTGATTAAAGGTATACTATGTGATCTTTTCCAGAGAGCGCCCTCTATTCATTATTTTTTTTAGAAAGTAGATTTTCTTGCAGATTTACATTTCTGATCATAAATCATACATACATTCCAAGTTACAGAGCGATATGATTCCTAATTACCTCAAAATCATGGTTTTAGAGTGAATTTAGAGTGAAAATAATAAACTGTCGGATTATCCGACAGTTTATTTTCACTCTAAAGTCATGATTTTGAAGTAATTAAGAATCGTATCGCCCTGTAACTTGGAATGTATGTACGATTTATGATCAGAAATGTAAATCTGAACTGAGACGAGGAGCAGTACAACCTAACCCACATTTTTGATGATGCCAACTCCAGTGTTGTGAGTCGTCAAGATCGTCACTACAAAAACCATTAGTGACAAAGGATACAGATGTATTCAAAACACTATACACATCAGTAGGCCTACCTTACACTGGATCAGTAAAATGAACATTCCATATCTGATTTTAATCAACGATCCCTATGAACCTATTTGGTTATAATTATCCAAGATGTTTTAGATGGAGAGAAAACTGACCTTCAAATCACACCTCTGATCATAAATCATACATACATTCCAAGTTACAGAGCGATATGATTCCTAATTACCTCAAAATCATGGTTTTAGAGTGAATTTAGAGTGAAAATAATAAACTGTCGGATTATCCGACAGTTTATTTTCACTCTAAAGTCATGATTTTGAAGTAATTAAGAATCGTATCGCCCTGTAACTTGGAATGTATGTACGATTTATGATCAGAAATGTAAATCTGCAAGAAAATCTTCTTTCAATTTTTTTTTTGATGTTGAGGGCGTTCCCTGGAAAGATCACATAATATACCTTTAATTATATTGAGGGTCCTCAGAAAGGTGTCACGTTTAGTACCGAAATGATTGTACAAGTTTTCTCTTTTCTAATATAAGTGTTCAGTTTGGTACTGCGACTTATTTTCAGAGAGATACAAATCTTCAAAGTGACACCTCTACTTTCTGTCTGTCATCTTGTTGGAGTTCAACTAGGAATAAATCGTCAGGGTAAAAACTTATACAAGATCAGATATGGAATGTTCATTTTACTGATCCAGTGTTAACACATCAGCAATAATGGACCATGAGTGTTGATTTTAACCATTTCATGGGATGAGAAAAGGCAGACGTCATTGGCATGGATCAAGACAGATACAAAAGATGGATCAGAGAGGCTATCGATATCAGAAAGAGAGGGACCTCCACGATGAACTGAGACGAGGAGCAGTACAACCTAACCCACATTTTTGATGATGCCAACTCCAGTGTTGTGAGTCGTCAAGATCGTCACTACAAAAACCATTAGTGACAAAGGATACAGATGTATTCAAAACACTATACACATCAGTAGGCCTACCTTACACTGGATCAGTAAAATGAACATTCCATATCTGATTTTAATCAACGATCCCTATGAACCTATTTGGTTATAATTATCCAAGATGTTTTAGATGGAGAGAAAACTGACCTTCAAATCACACCTCTGATCATCTACTGGGTCAGTGCAGTAACCTTGTCTGTTGAGAAGGACACTCGCCAGTGAACCTTATGTGAGAGGGAGCCCTCTGGGTTGTTCTGCTGAAGATAGCAACCTACTCTTATATACTTGCTATCTACTGAAGATAGCATAGATAGCAACTTATTCTGATAGACTTGCTATATACTGAAGATAGCAATATACTCTGATAGACTTGCTATCTACTGAAGATAGCCACTTACTCTGATATACTTGCTATCTACTGAAGATAGCAACTTACTCTTATATACTTGCTATCTACTGAAGATAGCAACTTACTCTTATATACTTGCTATCTACTGAAGATAGCATAGATAGCAACTTATTCTGATAGACTTGGTGTCTACTGAAGATAGCAACTTACTTTGATAAACTTGCTATCTACTGAAGATAGCAACATACTCTGATAGACTTGCTATCTACAGAAGATTGCAATTTACTCTGATATACTTGCTATCTACTGAGAAAGCATAGATAGCAACTTATTCTGATAGACTTTCTATCTACTGAAGATAGCAATTAACTCTGATAAACTTGCTATCTACTGAAGATAGCAATTTACTCTGATAAACTTGCTATCTACTGAAGTCAATAAACATGTCATCTGTAAATTATCTCGCAATTATCTAGTCAATAAACACCTCATCTGTCTACTGACTTTCTATCTACTGAAGATAGCAATTAACTCTGATAAACTTGCTATCTACTGAAGATAGCAATTTACTCTGATAAACTTGCTATATACTGAAGATAGCAATTTACTCTGATAAACTTGCTATATACTGGAGATAGCAACTCACTCTGATAGAATTACTCTAATATACTTGGTGTCTACTGAAGATAGCAACTTACTCTGATAAACTTGCTATCTACTGAAGATAGCAACATACTCTGATAGACTTGCTATCTACAGAAGATAGCAATTTACTCTGATATACTTGCTATCTACTGAGAAAGCATAGATAGCAACTTATTCTGATAGACTTTCTATCTACTGAAGATAGCAATTAACTCTGATAAACTTGCTATCTACTGAAGATAGCAATTTACTCTGATAAACTTGCTATCTACTGAAGTCAATAAACATGTCATCTGTAAATTATCTCGCAATTATCTAGTCAATAAACACGTCATCTGTAAATTATCTCACAATTATGTAGTCAATAATCACATCATCTGTAAATTATCTCGTCATCTCGTCAATTATCACGTCATCTGTAAATCTACTGAAGATAGCAATTTACTCTGATAAACTTGCTATGTACTGAAGATAGCAATTTACTCTGATAAACTTGCTATCTACTGAAGATAGCAATTTACTCTGATAAACTTGCTATCTACTGAAGTCAATAAACATGTCATCTGTAAATTATCTCGCAATTATCTAGTCAATAAACACGTCATCTGTAAATTATCTCACAATTATGTAGTCAATAATCACATCATCTGTAAATTATCTCGTCATCTCGTCAATTATCACGTCATCAGTAAATCTACTGAAGATAGCAATTTACTCTGATAAACTTGCTATCTACTGAAGATAGCAACTTACTCTTATATACTTGCTATCTACTGAAGATAGCATAGATAGCAACATACTCTGATAGACTTGCTATCTACAGAAGATAGCAATTTACTCTGATATACTTGCTATCTACTGAGAAAGCATAGATAGCAACTTATTCTGATAGACTTTCTATCTACTGAAGATAGCAATTAACTCTGATAAACTTGCTATCTACTGAAGATAGCAATTTACTCTGATAAACTTGCTATCTACTGAAGATAGCAATATACTCTGATATACTTGCTATCTACTGAAGATAGCCACTTACTCTGATATACTTGCTATCTACTGAAGATAGCAACTCACTCTGATAGAATTACTCTAATAGACTTGGTGTCTACTGAAGATAGCAACTTACTCTGATAAACTTGCTATCTACTGAAGATAGCAACATACTCTGATAGACTTGCTATCTACAGAAGATAGCCACTTACTCTGATATACTTGCTATCCACTGAAGATAGCAACTCACTCTGATAGACTTACTATCTACTGAAGATAGCAACATACTCTGATATACTTGGTGTCTACTGAAGATAGCAATTTACTCTTATATATTTGCTATCTACTGAAGATAGCATAGATAGCAACTTATTCTGATAGACTTGCTATATACTGAAGATAGCAACATACGCTGATAGACTTGCTCTCTACTGAAGATAGCCACTTACTCTGATATACTTGCTATCTACTAAAGATAGCAACTCACTCTGATAGAATTACTCTAATAGACTTGGTGTCTACTGAAGATAGCAACTTACTCTGATAAACTTGCTATCTACTGAAGATAGCAACATACTCTGATAGACTTGCTATCTACAGAAGATAGCAATTTACTCTGATATACTTGCTATCTACTGAAGATAGCAACTTACTCTTATATACTTGCTATCTACTGAAGATAGCATAGATAGCAACTTATTCTGATAGACTTGGTGTCTACTGAAGATAGCAACTTACTTTGATAAACTTGCTATCTACTGAAGATAGCAACATACTCTGATAGACTTGCTATCTACAGAAGATAGCAATTTACTCTGATATACTTGCTATCTACTGAGAAAGCATAGATAGCAACTTATTCTGATAGACTTTCTATCTACTGAAGATAGCAATTAACTCTGATAAACTTGCTATCTACTGAAGATAGCAATTTACTCTGATAAACTTGCTATCTACTGAAGATAGCAATTTACTCTGATAAACTTACTATCTACTGAAGATAGCAACTTACTCTTATATACTTGCTATCTACTGAAGATAGCAACTTACTCTGATATACTTGGTGTCTACTGAAGATAGTAACTTACTCTGATATACTTGCTATCTACTGAGAAAGCAATTTACTCTCATAAACTTGCTATGAGGCGCACAATGTGTGCGTGAGTGAAAGGTAGGGCGCACTACGGGGCGCGCATCGACAGGTGCGTTATGATTCTAAATTCAGCTTAAAACGGTTCATCATAAACCGGTGTGTTTCCACAGCGCAGTGGTGCCGATCTTGAGCGGAAATAATCACCTCTGGAGAAGGTTATAATAAACCGTTTATGGGTGATAATCGGTTTATCAATAATCCGATTATTGTGTGTTTCCACAGGAGAACTTACAGGAATTGCAATTTCTTACACCGCAATAACCGGAAAGTTCAGTTCTGTGGAAATACGCCAAATGTTAGAATCTCCTAGTACCAGGGGCGGATCCAGGGGGGGGGAGGGGGGGGGGGGGGGTGCTGCGGTGGCTGCAGCACCCCAGGGTATGAAGAAGGAAAAAGAAAAAGGAAAGGAGGAAAAGGAAAGGAGACAAAAAAGGAAAGACAAGAGAAGAAAAGGAAACGGAAAAGAAAGGCAATATTGGGGCTATAGAACAAGAAAAGGGCCTGATCAATTGCATTTTTTGTGGATCGTCTTTTCACAGCACCCCGGGGTGCGACCATCCTGTATGCGCCCCTGCCTAGAACCACCCAGTAAGTTCTTTTAAAGTTTTATTACACAAGAAAAATGATCAAGACAAAGAGAACCAAAAAATACATTCATGATATGTTTTTTTATTAAAACTTGGCTTAACATAATACCAAAATACTGAGAATATACATGTACATGCATTTCAGATATTGTGATGTTTCGATCCCATGTAAGAATCCGCAAAAGATTGCACAGTCTGGTTTTATTATACACAAGGATAAGTTGGAGGGCGATGTCAGAGCATGTATTCTAAGGTGATATCAGCGCATATATTCTAGTCATAGGTGCAGGGCTGGAAATTTAGACCAGCCAGTCAGACAGGCGAGTTTGAAAATGTTTACCCGTCAGTTCGGCGCGTGCTTTTGTATCTTCAACTGCCCAGCGCAAAAGTTACCCCCTATGGGCAGGTTGGCGGGTGCTATTTCCAGGCCTGCATAGGTGCTGCATTTTTGCTCCAGGGTTGACAAACCATCTATGATCACATGAGTTCTTTACGCAAACACATCCCAGTTATATGCATGATATTACAATGTATGACGTGTATACTAGTATATGTGATGTGATCTGTGAAAACCCGTCGGATGTCGCAAAATGTGAACTACAGGGTGAGTCAAAAAGAAGTTTACCCGGATTGGTGATGTTTTCAAAAACAAACAAATGACACTCGAGAGTTCAGTAAAGCATATATTTAACAAGCATTCTCTCCTGCTTATTAGGAAAAAAGAATGACACAAATTGAGCATTGCTAAGAGGAGTTATGCCTATTTTAATAAAGGTACTCATATTGCAAGCTGTCCGCGGAATACTTGACAAAACAAATGTAAAGTAAGCATTTTATGGGTAATTTTTTTTTTTTAAATGTTTGTTTTTTTAGATTTTTTTAAAGAAAATAAGTTTCCAAGACTTTGTGTCATCATCTATCATGAAATTTCACCTTCAAAAACTCACTTAAGTCACTTTTATTATTAACCTTATAATGTTATTATATTGAATTATGTATCTTTTTTGGCGTGTTTTCATGATTTCTTGTTTTGTAGCTTTTGATGGCATCACAATCATCATTCACTCATAACTTTTTTGTAGTGATCGTAGAAAAATGATCGAAACAGTTCTGTAATCAGCACAGTTTTAGCTTTTTTATGATATAAATATCTCCAATATGAAAAATGCCACCATGTGGCGGGTTTTACAGATCGCATCACATATGCTCTGACATCACTCCCAACTTAGGTGACACAAAGTATACAAAATGTGATACATCCCACTAAAAAAAAGGTAAATCTTGTAGACTTTTCAATTAAAAAAATGTTTTCATCATTTTGACCTAAGACAAAGGACATAAGATGCAACAAGTCTTGTTGTAATTGTAATTTCTAATAAATTAAATGTTTTTGGAAAGGAAATGAGTCGAAAAATCAATTTTTGGTATCAAATTTCACCAAACATGCTGATTTTTTGGCTCAAAATTTGCTGCATTTGTAGCAAATTCAGTTTTTTGGTAAAAAATTCTGAAATTGCACCAAATTCATCTTAATAAAATTCTCCAGGAGGTTTTTTGTTTGTTTTTAAACATCCAATTTATTTATTTTTGGCACATTTTTGGTCAATAATTAAAAAAATAAATCAGATATTCAAAACAAAAGTAAAAAACCTCCTAGAGAATTTTATGAAGATTATAATAAATCTAGAACGAGAAAATTTGACATAATTTTATTTTTAGTTATCTTGACAAAACCTAAAATGGGTCAAAAACATGTTTTTTATAATTTTCTCCAAAATGGTCAATTTCATGTTTTGTGGTTTGATTCATTGAACCTTTTTCTTCAAGAAAATGTATACGTTTATATAGATTAAATGAATAATGAAGGAGTTACAGCACAACCATGTACATTTCAAATACATGATTATGCATTATTAGGCAGTATTACATGTCTTATTTATGCATGCTTTGAATACATTAAAGTGACACAAACACCTGTTCAGTAGGGCCTATTGGATCCATAATTTGCAAATCTAGGGGGAAAAACGTTTTTTAAATTTTCATGAATTTCAGAAGATTTTCAACAATTTCAATCCAAATTTTCAAAACAAGAATTTTGGAAGGATAAAATTCAAAACAAGAATTTTGGAAAGTATTAATTGAATAGTTTTATCAAACATTAGTCTTATCCATAATTTGTGATTTTCATTTTTCTTAATAATCCAAACGAATTAAAAAAACATGACTGAATGACCATGCTTGAAAAGTCTACCTCCAAAGGCTCCACCCCTAGAACAGAATTTTTGTTGTTTTCTTAATATATCTTAATATAAAAATAGTCTGAATATACATGTACACCATGCTATCTATACTAAATACAGTATCTTTATCACTTTTGTGATTAAAGACAAAACAAATCAAAGGAAAATAATGCAAAACAAAAATAAAAGTAATTTACATAGTATTAACATGAACATGTTTAGAGCAGTTTGTCCGAGTCTATATATTATTTAATATCAAATTGTGTGTATTTTTGTTTACATTTTCCCGTTTCTATTCAATTCTATGGTGAAATATTTATTAAAATCTGCAAGAAAAATATGATTAAACAAAATGCTCACTGGAATCAGAGACAAACATCTGATTTTCCCTGAACTCTGTATAAATCGGTTCCACCACTTTCATTTGTTAAAGGTAGATGACCCGATCACATTTTCGTAACACAGAATTATTTCAAACATACGGAGATTTTCATATCATATGAAAGCTCGTATTTTTCTCATCATCATACTGAAATTTGACGGCCTAAATCGGTATAATTACGGAGAAATCGATGAAATAACGTCGAATTACCGCGAATGGTGGTAACCACCGATATAGTTTGTGTACTACTCATCAATGGGTACAGTTCACAGCATCTTGTGCGTCTAAAATAAGAACCATTAGAGCTATGCAACTCAAACTTTGGAACACGACTTTTTTAAGGATGACCTTTCATGTAGAATAGAAAACTTCAAGTTGAAAATCGGAACATCTACCTTTAAATTGTTGCTGTTCTGTCAAAACCTCGTATGCCATTCTGGCCCTTCAACATGTATTAAATAAAACTGCCCAATAGTTATGCATAGGAAGTGTTATTGTATACATGTTCAATTTTGTTTTAAATAGATTTTTTTTTGCCCTTGAACAAGATTAGAGCAGACTGTCCAAAGGTTATACATACTGAAGGGCTAGATGGAGATACAAGGTTTTGACAGAACAGCAATGAAATGCTTTATGGCAAGTATATCCAAAATACAAAAGTCACCCTAAAACTATAACCTCTTAACAATTTTACGTTGTTGCAACTTAATAATAAGGTTACAAGTTCGTTTCAAGAATGTTATAAAAATGAAATTTTGTGGATGTACCCCAACGCTGTAAACACTTCCATCACAACGATATAGTTAGTATGTTCCTACAATGTCAGGCATGGGAATGAAAAACCTGAACAGCCTGAAAAAGTATGGGAAATCGGCCTATAAAGGCCAGAATGAAAATAAAAGAAAGTGTGGAAATTTGGAAAACAAAATAGCCTGAAAATTCTCATGCAATGTTGTTAACACCTTAAAAGGGGCTGAAAACGTCCATGCAACATTATGTTTGAATGTTGTATGAAAGTCAAAAATTACTGTTTTCTTAACATGAGGCCTTAATGTTGCATCAACGTTTTTCATGACCACCATGATCCAATCCAGTACAATTTACCGTTAAATGTTTTAACCAAACGTGCACAGAGGTGCACCAAAACACACAGCTTATTTTGATATGGGGAACTTCTAAAATCGTATGGCTGTTTTAGCCTGTGTGTTTTGAACTTTGACAATGATATTTTTTAATAAAATTGGCAAGACACACCATGTGCGGTTGTACTGAATCAGTGAATCTACCTGAAGGTTATGCTAACGTTACGTGTTTGCTAGGTAGTGATATGCTTGCCATATTATATCATCATATCATAAAATATACATTTACTTATTTTCTTTCACAAGACAGTGATCCCACTGTCCCTATTATACTGGTTCATCTAACATTAATGGCTATACCTTTGTGAACAAAAAAACACACCAAAAAACAAACAAAAAACTCTCACTTTTACTCACCATAAGAACAAGTAAACACTATGATAACAAAACCTAACATTTTGAAATATTTGAATATATTTATGAAACAACCTCATATGGGTTTATAAAATAACTTGATAAGGGTTGAACAATGAACATACCCCCATTACCAGGCAATGGCTTCCGTTGACCAAAAATCAGCTTGCGATATGAAACAACGTCAACTTTTAACTGCCAATGTACGTCGCTGGATAACCAATGAACAGGAGTATGAACAAACCGTATACAAACATTGCATATTTTTATAAATATATTAACTGTATATTTAAGTACCCCGTTTTTTTACTGAAAATCAAGGCATATTCCACTATTTTCCTGAGGCACTTACTCTTAATATCCCATATTTGTGCGATTACTTTAGTGGTTACTTTCCTACATCAACCAAGATGATGTGTGAAAATAAACAACCATGCAAACATATCGTCGCTGTTCTGACATAACGACACATCACTTTACTTAATTCTGTTGTGATGTGTCGTTATGTCAGAACAGCGACGATATGAAATATTTCATCGCAAAATATCTTAATTCATCTTTTGCAATTTTAAGATAATTGACAAGTGCAGTTGTTCAAAAATAATGAAAAACATGCTAATCATGATCATATTTTACATTACAATCTAAAACGTTTCTTTTGGAACCAAAAGATTTCTTGACGGGTATACAATCCGAGGTTAAAAATTCAAAATGCTTTGATATCTCACAATCTGAACGAAGGCATTAATTGTGGCATTATACAGCTATCATTTCATGACTTTCTGTTTATCACACACAACATAATTTGAACTAATATTTATTACAGGTGCATTTTATGGAGGTACACATCAAATGTGTCCTCATCGTAACAGCGACAAATCTGATAACATTATGCATTTGTACTCTATTACATATTAAATTCATGGGGCCACTTTACGTACAGCGTGATCACACGCAAATACAACATAATTGGTGCTGTATACTGGTATAGGACACAGGCATCATGCATACGATTCATAGTGCGCCATGATGCGTCATGTGGCCTTATGTGCGCCCGCGCTATTCTGTATTAATTCGCCGCTGTATTTGGGATGTGCAAGCATCATGCATACGATTCAGTGCGCCATGATGCGTCATGCGGCCTTATGCGCGCCCAAGCTATTCTGTATTTATTCGCTGCTGTAATTAAGTAGGTTCACCAATTTAGAGCTGAGTGAACTAAGTGAGCTAAACATTTACTATAATCAAAACAAAGAATTCTCGATCAAATCGTATACGATTCCTCAGTGTCCCAGCGTCTGGGGCATACTGTGCGTGAGCGCGTCAATCGCGACGGCAAGGGCGCAGTAAAACCGGACGGTGTGACGTTCTTGTAAACAAAAGGTAATTGACCAATCGCGGCCCTAATCAACAAGACCCCACGCTGCGTGATTGGACAATTATGTAAGTAGGCCTACGCCAGCCCGAACGCGTTGTGGCATGGTTGTCAAGGGCTCATCACACTGCGTTCAGAATTCGGATGACGCTGGCGTGACTGAAATAAATGTTTTGATCGAGAATTCTTTGTTTTGATTATAGTAAGATATATTTTTCAGAATTTTTTACATACAGTTCTGGCTGAATGATCATGCCAATAAAACACTCATACTATTGCACTGTGCAAGTAAATTGTCGATTCACAGACATTATGCACACACATTTGTGTCTTCCACCGGACATGCATGCGATGCATCATAAGGGTGTGGGGACTAATGTTATGCGACAGTTGACCAATATTTTATGAAAGTCATTATGTTTCAATATTAGTGATCTGAATTTATGTATACGGTGCGCAAAGTGTAACACCTGTATTGATACTGATTGTGAACCATACTTATAAAGTATTAGCTTATGAAATAATGTGCAGTGACAACAGAGTGTATAACAACAATTTGCTCCAACTTTATGATGTGTATGAGTTGAATGTGTTGGCACATGCATGCCCATCCAGTCACAAATGAATCGGGGATCTCTCACTTGAATGTTTTACATCATTCATTGGAATACACTCTTACATCTGTCACTGCACAGGAGTCATGTACCGCTTTATCTATATACATGTACCAAGACATTATAAAGGAGGATGCATACATTTTGAGGACAATTGTTTGTTTACACGGTCGGTCTGTACGACACATGCTTGGGTCCTGTAGGGACCAGATCCGAGCAAATTTGCTTGGGTCAGGCTTAAAAAGCCTATAATAAGCATGCTGGATAAATGAAATGAAAGTATGAAAAGATGGATGAAAGAATGAAGTACAGAGAGTCACTTCCAACAAATAAGTTAACAATTTTGCTATCCGCCTTCATACTTGAGAAAAGAATAGTTTTGATCCAATCTCATTTGCCACAGGCGTAATTGAGAATTATATTCTCCCATGTGACTGTCTATGGTCAAAGCCACTCAATTATAAAAGGCCCACTGGAATGCCATTGCACATGCTTGTTTGGGTAGGGACTGCCTTGTCATCAGCTCTAATAATAATTGGTCCTTTTTATACCAATTTCTTTGGATAATTGCTTGCCATTTTTTTGTGTGGAAGCTGCAAGTTTGGTCTTGTTACTACTGATATGTTACGTGATTTTTGTAATATATGAATCAACTATATCTTCTTTAATTGTTCTGGATAATGTGACATATATCGATATAGCCACACTTTCACACATTCTAAGATTACGATTGGATAAACTCAAATTCTATCTCAGACACAAATGATTAATTTCTTTAGAACAATATAATAGTATTGACATTGATGTTACTATTCATCCATAAATAAGGGTTTTCAAACTGTCATACAAACTCCAGTGAACCTAATATGACATTGATCAAATTTGCACATCCATTTCATTACATGTACCACAAAAAGGAAATAACATAATTATTAACATGCCACATAAATGATTGTTTTCAGCCATTCATCTTTATCACATAGGCAAGAATGTTAAACAGAACTTTGAATAAATATATGCTGTATGTGACCAACCACCACAAATATGCTGCAGAGTGTGGCCAAAGAAGTTTGAAACAAATCAAGATAACAGACGAAATCCTACTTATTGGAGCTTAGGCCTAAAAAAAAAGAGTTTGATTGGCATAACCCGACCGAGCCTATTTTCACCGCTGACCCTAAACATTTTTTTTTTTTAATTTAAATTTTTAAATTTTTTATTATTATTATTATTATCATCATTTTTTATTTATTTTTTTGTGTGAGAAAAAGAAAAAAACCCAGTGAAAATGTGTATTTGTGCCATTTGTTTATGTCTGTATGGTATATGTGAGCTGGTATATAAAATTTCATAGAGGTTTTATAGATTAAAAAAAAAAAAATCCAACCTACCTACCCTATTTTTTTTCTAAGTTACGCCAATCAAACTTCTTTTTTTTTAGGCCTTATTGGAGCTCATCTTAAGATTACTATTCGATGAGTAATTGTGTAACAAATCATCCTACAACTTATTTGTTGTATTCAATTTCTTGGAATGTCTTTCGCAGTAAAAAGGGAAGACTGTTCTCTCCACCTATTGCTGGTTGGCACATATTTAGTCAACAGTTAGTTCAGAATATAGGCACAGTTTGTTCCATTACAATTTTGATTTCAAACTATCTTTGGCTACGACCACTTCTGATTGGTCACCACTGTGGTGCAATGGCCATGATGCCTACAATATACCTGAACTGGCATATCACATTTACATCCATGTACATCAGATAGGACTTGTTTTGCACATAAATCAACACAAACCTCACAATTGTCACCTATTTTGGTTCTGCATTAACACTGTCCACGAGGCAATTAGTTTTATCATATAGATGAGGTGACATTTGTTGACATTTAGGACGCCCTCTGTTGGTTTGAGACAAAACACACCGGGCAAGAGTTCCTATAGTTTACATAGGCCAGATCAGGTTTTCTAACTAGATTGTCGTGTCACAGCAAATTGTTATCAAAACTGTCTTTAAACTTGCTTAGGAATGCTATAAGCTATCGCATTTCACACAAAAAACATAGAAAGAAATTTCATGTTGTCTTCATTAACTTTACTGTATATTCTGCCTGGAGGGAAACAACAGAGGGTGTCCCATTTGTAAATACATGACATCATAGGTCACCTCATCTATACAAACCAGATTTTTCAACTTTCCCAACTTTCCAAGTCTATTTCAGGAATTACTGAACCAATACTAGGCATGTGTGTACTTATTTTAATGCATTTCTCAAGGTGAGTTCATATATGGTGATGAAATTTCATAATTCTGAAATTTTTGAAACATTTTGTGACATTTTGGAACTGTCGTCTGCAGACGACTGCCACATAATTTGACTGATTCCTTCAAGTCTACAGTGCCTTGATGAAGGAACAATACTTTAAGTTGGCACGATGGATTGATCTACAATCTACTAGCACAGAAAAAAGGTACCTTTAAAATTGCATCATGAAGTTTAAGCTGCTTTTTAAGAATCTTCACCCATTCTATGCAATTTATAGCATACTCTTCATATATATACAAAACATAAGATTTAAATAGTTTGAACATTGTGACACACACAAGAGTACAAAAACATTTAATGCCTGGGCTGAATATTTCTGCCTTTTGTACAATTGCTTTTCAGATCATCTATGACAATCATTGTCACAGTTTGTGACCAGTGCCTTGCAACTGAGCAACTGCTAAAATTGGTTCCTGACCCTAACCCTAGAAGTCGTACGATGGACTGAAAAACAGGGCAAGGGGTTAAATGGGGGACCAACAAAATTAGGTCCGCGGCCCCGGGGATTAAACCTGGGTTGCCGGGGCGACAGGCGAGCAACACAACCAGCACACTACGAGCACTGGGCTGCCCATACTAAATTTTCGCACACCATATATACCTGGGGTGTATAGCAGCATGGGATAGAAGCTGTGTGTGTGTGCTGGCTGTGTGGTTCTGTGTGGTTCTGTTTGGTGTAGTAGGTTTAGGGTTCAGTGACCAAAACAAAATGTAAGAATCTTCATGGCGGTCGCTGCAGCTTTATTGGGTGATTCTAAATAAGGCAACAACAAAAAAAGGATTTTGTATTGCCCTAAACAAATGTGACCCACATTTTTGAAATGTTAGGGTCGGTCGCTGAGCGCTACACACAACAATTCTTTTTGTTGCCTAAATGATATCAAACTACAGTTGGTATCAGATTCCTTTGCTGGCATCATATGCATGCATGTATGTATTTATGCAAAGTAAGTAGGCGGTCAGAGGACAGTACAAATTGCACATGTAACCAAGAGAACAATTATAACTACAAAGATGTAAAGTGCTCAACAAAAGAAAGTCGTACACTTTGTTTAGGTCATTTAAAGTAACGCTCGATTATTTTTTTACCAAACAGGCTAGATAGACATTTAGATGAATCTTTTAGGCACAGTGTACACCCAGCGCAAGGTAGTGTACACGGCTGCACTGTGTGATCGATTGCCCGTCGGTCAGGCTGGTTAATAACAGCGTCACACATGGGGTGAACCTCGCACACACACACATTTTCCTCCCGTGTAGTAATTGAAAATGTGACTTTTAAAAAGTGACTAATTTTCTTTAAATGGCGCTAATCATGGTTTAACTTTGTTGCCAGGTGTTATATTTGGTATCAAAATGTGCCTAAAAGATTCATCCAAATGTCTATCTAGCCTGTTTGGTAAAAAAACAATCAAAAGTTACTTTAATTGACCTAAACAAAGTGTACGACTTTCTTTTGTTGAGCACTTTATCTTCAGGCTTCACACATTTATCACCAATTCATACCACACTCGCAAGTGAGCTAGATTGGTCACTGAATTGGGGAAGTCAGAGCTTCTATAAACAGTCCTTACACATGAGCTTGATGGTCACTGACTTGAAGCAATCAGAGACTCTATGAATAGACCTGCATGGGGAACTTAAAGGATCACCACTACTACAAGTACCAAGTGCCAAAATTGCTGAGAAATAAAACTCCTACTTTTAAATCTCAATATCAGGCCCTAGTTCCCACTCACCAACTTATATATTGGCAACACAAATGCATACAGCTGCAGCAACAGGGTGCAGTTGCCTCTCAAAGATAAAGTTAAGATATTAATACCAATAAAAGAAGCTTTTTGAAAGCTTCAAATTGACACCTTTGTGGTTAAGATAGAATACTGCTTTCTGATTTTATGAAGAAATAATACTGTAAAATTGTCAGTATTTTCATTGTTTTTCCAATGCCTACTTCCATCAATATCTCAAACTGTAATTTAATAACAACTGCACCCTGCGACAGTACACAAATATACTTGTTTATAGTCTCTGTATCAGTCTTCAAGTCTCCACTCACCGACATTCCTCTGTGCCCTGACTACACATCCACAGTCTCCGAATCAGTCTCTTAGTCCCCACTCACTGACTTTTCTCTGTGCATTGGCCATCACAACCATGCTGGTTCCATTGGATATGAAACTGCGTATAGTGCCTGGACCAAGGCCGCGATAGAGTGCAAAGAAACCCCCTTTGTCACGGACGATCAGCCGCATTCTGGTTAAAACGGGTACATCCCTGCAACAAATTATAAATATATATACAATTACTATGAAATTGATTTAGCCTAATTTATATTACGCACAATTACATATGGTCTCTTCTTATTGTACATTTCTTTTTCATTTTTTGTCTCTCGCCCAGGTCTTGTTTCCACGACATGCTGCCAATGTGGCCATTATTGGAAAATTGCAAAGTTTAAGATCAAAATATTTCACTTTGTGCTATATGTGCAATATGTGGTCTAGAAAAAATATATAGTTGATTCATAAACTTTGTCCTCTGTACCATTTTTTTCAGTAAACAGTAATATAATGTCCGAAGTTTTAGGTTAAACGCGGAAAACGACATTTTGATGAAAAGAAGGGGAAAAAATGCACAAAAAACGTCCAAAACACACAGTTTATAAATAGTCTTGAATAAAACAATATAAATATTAAAAAACGATACGTAATAAAACCTAAAAATACTGCAAGTCACGACTTGCGAATCCCCCTGGCTGGGAGATCAACTAAATGAGGTCAACGGTCATGGGTCATGTTCCCCCGGTGTTCATGTTTCTTTTCTCCAAGTTTGAGGTCAATCGGTCAACTTTAACGATTTGACCTCTGGATGACCTTTGACCTCAGATGACCTCGGATGACCTCTAATTATTTTTTTACATGTTCCCACGGTGTTCATTGCACAAATTAACCCCTTGTTGACGTTTGACCTTGGTTGACCTCTAATGACCGTTGACCTCGGATGACCTCTAATTTATTTTAGACATGTTCCCCCGGTGTTCATGTTTCTTGTCTCCAAGTTTGACGTCGATCGGGCAACTTTTACGATTTGACCTCTGGATGACCTTTGACCTCAGATGACCTCTAATTTATTTTAGACATGTTCACCCGGTGTTCATGTTTCTTGTCTCCAAGTTTAACGTCAATCAGGCAACTTTTACGATTTGACCTCTGGATGACCTTCGACCTCAGATGACCTTGGATGACCTCTAATTTATTTTAGACATGTTCACCCAGTGTTCATGTTTCTTGTCTCCAAGTTTGACGTCGATCGGGCAACTTTTACGATTTGACCTCTGGATGACCTTTGACCTCAGATGACCTCTAATTTATTTTAGACATGTTCACCCGGTGTTCATGTTTCTTGTCTCCAAGTTTGACGTCAATCGGGCAACTTTTACGATTTGACCTCTGGATGACCTTTGACCTCAGATGACCTCTAATTTATTTTAGACATGTTCACCCAGTGTTCATGTTTCTTGTCTCCAAGTTTGACGTCAATCGGGCAACTTTTACGATTTGACCTCTGGATGACCTTTGACCTCAGATGACCTTGGATGACCTCTAATTTATTTTAGACATGTTCACCCGGTGTTCATGTTTCTTTTCTCTAAGTTTGACGTCAATCGGGCAACTTTTACGATTTGACCTCTAGATGACCTTTGACCTCAGATGACCTTTGCAAATTAGACCCCCAAACAAGCAGCTACAGTGTTTGACCATGGCCTACCTATCACTGAAGGTTTGAAGTCAATCCGTCCATCCTTTCAACAGATACAGCATTCGGGCAACTTTTACGATTTGACCTCTAGATGACCTTTGACCTCAGATGACCTTTGCAAATTAGACCCCCAAACAAGCAGCTACAGTGTTTGACCATGGCCTACCTATCACTGAAGGTTTGAAGTCAATCTGTCCATCCTTTCAACAGATACAGCATTTGGAAAAAAAGGCTAACCAAAAGGCACACACGCCCCTACACACCGACGCACATTACATGATGACAAAATCCCCTTCTGGTTTTACAAACCAGGGGGATAAAAATGATGTGTTTTTGTGTAAAGTGTGTTTATTTTGGTTTTATAGATCGTAAAAAAACGTAAATTTTAAGCTTTCTTGGGGAAAATTACATCACAGAAAAATGCACAATTTACAAAGCAGAAAAACGCAGAATTCGACAGTTACAAAGCGGTAAACTTCGGACCTTACAGTAACTTATCGTCCAACTGATGGGTAGGTAGAGATTTGAAATCTTTGGTCAGTGGCACATATGGTTCTATGCTTAACTGCATCTAAATCACATCGTAGGTAGTTCATATCCAGAATAGTGACAATGATCTTTCGTGCTATCGTCCAAATTGATTTTTTTCCCCTAAATTTGTATCCTCATTACAAGAAGGATTAAAATTCTTATCTAAGAAGAAATTATAATCAATATATGACACTCGTTTTAACGAGTGTCATATATTGATTATGAATAGTGCACAATTTTGCGGGGAATTCAAGCGTCATGCATGGACGCATGATACTTAGTGGAATGAGTTGTTTAAAGCTTTGAAGTCAATTATATTGCAGCGAAACTAATAGGCATGCGCACGTTACTCCGGTCAACCGGGACACGCACAAATAACCTGTGTCACCCATACCGGTATATGTTTTTACAATAAGCTTGAAGTTTAAACTAACAAATCCCTATTCAGATCTAGCAAATTATTATTTGAAACCAGCGCAAATCCTGCTCACTTACTGATCCAGGGTTGGGTGGTTTTTTATTTACTTCCTAGAAACGTTGACGTAAATTTTATTTCCTTCGAGGGGATCAATAATTGCTACCCCTGAATTGCTACTGCGCATGCTGGGATTTACTTTCCAGAAACGCTGTTGTAATTTCCTTCGAGGGGATCAATAATTGCTACCCTGAATCGTTATATTTCACATGCAGAGCATCACATGTTTTATGAATGGCTAGGGAAAATCCCTAGAAAAAACAGCTGCTGTTTACATTGTCAATTTGATGATGACACATTCATTATCCACAATGCAATGATGATGATGGATCAACAATACGGGTACACATTACATGCCCATATAGAATGACTCGTGTCATGTAAGAGAAAATTACACGGGATAACTCATGCCTAGAAATCAAAAGCATCTAACAATGCCGCAATCATCCCGATTGGTCCGTTAGGGTTCCTCTGATGCTAACCAATCGGTCAATATCTATGAATCTATAATATTTTTCTCAAACTTACTTTCCATAACTAGCTTGTACTTGTGACCTCATGTATTCCAGGGGCCAGACCAACCACCATGCTAGAGTAATTGTCAGTCAAGGCAAATAAGGATACGATGAAGTTTTGTCATAGCAATATCAATCATGGCATTTATTCAAAGTATACTTTTGAAAATGTTATTACGATTTCAATCATGTTTTTAAGTGTGGGCAAATCGGTAAGTAACTAAAGATAAACAACAATGCATTCCCACTTTCTGTGTTGTTCATTGGTCATTCTCATTTTCTAACCATTTAGCAATGGCTAGATCAGCAATGATCAACCTAAGCAAGATCTGGGCTGACAGAGGAATAACCAGAGCAACAAAGACCAGACTTGGCCAAGCCCTTGTATTTCCAATTGCCATGTATGCGTGTGAGACGTGGCCCTACCAAAGCTGACAAAAACAGAATAGCTGCTTTCGAGATGTGGTGTTGGAGGCGTGTGCTTCGTATCGAATGGACAATGAGAAGGACCAAAATGCCAGTATTATTGAAGAAATAGGGGTGTCTAAAAGACTTCTTCATGCTATCAACACCCATATGCTGAGCTACTTCGGCCATATCTCACGTCGTAAGGGACGCAACCTAGAGAAGATGATCATGCAAGGCATGATTGAAGGGAAGCACAAGAGAGGCAGACCTCGTTCCCGGTGGATTGACCAAATAAAATTGATTACTGGACACCCTCTCCGTGATTGTTACTCCTTTGCTGAAAATCGTTATTTGTGGTGTAGTATCTGTAAGGTCACGAGCTGTCAGTCATGACAGGACCGAACCAACCAATCATGTAGTTTATTCTGAGAGTGTATTGCATACCCAATGGGAAACACTCAGGTATGGACTATGAAATGGATATGGGAGTAAAGCTGGCACTTTTGAACCAAGGGTCTTTAACACTTTCCACGCGGCAGGCGTCTACAGACGACATTCCAAGATGTCACAAAATGTTTCAAACATGTCAAAACTATTGAATCTCATTACCATATTTGTTATCATAATGAGAAATGCATTGAAATAAGTACAAACATGCCTAGTATTGGTTCAGTAATCCTTGAGATAGACTTTGAAATTTGGGAATGGTTTCTGAAAAATCTGTTTTGTATATTGTAAAACTAATAGCTGTGCAGAAAGTGTTAAGTGACAAGGAGCATGCAAAAAATCACCAAAAGACCTCTACATTTTGGCAGATTTTTCAAATCTGTCCGCTAAATCACACAATGACCCCTTTTTTTGTGCTTGTTCTCCTTTACCGTAAGCCCCTTTGGTAAGCCCCCAACAAGGTAACTTGTGATGTTTCTGTGACATTTTCATTCAGCAGAGGGATCCAAACCTTTCATACAGGTGATTACTGTTGGATTTTATCATTGCTCTCCCTATGTCATGGGGGGGGGGGGGGTAATGTAATGGCCAGCTGCCAACAGTTTACTGATTTGACACATTACCCAAGACGCGTCCCATCAACCACCACCACTACAGCGAGACTTTCCGATGAATCTTATCAAAATCTAGATGACCTTTGACCCAATCAAAATTTTGAATGAGAAACAAGTCATTTGTTTAAAAAAAATTCATATCCTTGTTTCTTACTATATTTATCTTACTATCAGTGACTTAAAAACCACCTCTGGCAAAATGGTTCTTTACAAATATGCCATTACGTATATAAAAGGATATGTAGCAGCAGTGCCTGATACCAGGAATGGTCCGATAACGCTTGTATTGAATGCATTGGGAAAGTGTCTCCTCTGGGTGTCTATTAAGATGAAGTAGGTACACATCAAAACCATGGTACGACACCACATCACACCAAAACCCTGTGTCATAAACAGACAGAAAAATACAAAAATAAAACATTTTATGCAATGTGTGAATGTTATCATCTATGTTGGTAGAATACAGAACCCTTTTCCCCATTTCCTTTCAACAAGATAGTGATGTCATTGTGTCATTACT
Source organism: Ophiura sarsii (assembly GCA_035610835.1). Taxonomy (NCBI): domain Eukaryota; kingdom Metazoa; phylum Echinodermata; class Ophiuroidea; order Amphilepidida; family Ophiuridae; genus Ophiura; species Ophiura sarsii. The sequence goes on along the minus strand of CM069441.1, from coordinate 61,599,916 downwards.
TATAAATACAGTATCAAATTACATGTACTTATTAGGAATTCACTGCATTCATTACACTGTATTTTTTATGTTGAACACTTTGAATTTGCTGGGTATCGCAAAAGTCTCAACAGTATTGATGGATAAATGTGCCTAATTGTTAGTTATACTATAGTCAGTTGCAAAAATGTTCGGCACTTTTTCTGTTATGACTGCATACAGTGGCGGATCCAGGAAAATTTTAGGGGGGGGGCCCAAAAAAAGAAATTGTTGCCGGTACCATCCAAGCGGTGCACAGCACCGCCCTCCGAGCTATGCTCGGACAGGGGGGTGTCTGAGGGGGGATGTGCCCCCCTCAGAAGTAGAAAATTTTTCAATTTCCGAACTCATTTGGTGCGATCTGGTGTATACTTTTGACCAACATTTTATCAAAAAGCCACCTCTTAATTTCCAATAAATATTTTGTTTTTTTATCAATGCACGAAAGAAGTTGAGCATAATATACTGATATATTTTTGATTTAAGTATAGATGATTTGAAAGGTCGAACAGGGGGGAGTCTGAGGGGGGAAGTGCCCCCCTCAGAAGTAGAAAATTTTTCAATTTTCGAACTCATTTGGTGCGATCTGGTGTATACTTTTGACCAACATTTTATCAAAAAGCCACCTCTTCATTCCCAATAAATATTTGGTTTTTTTATAAATGCACGAAAGAAGTTGAGCATATTATACTGATATATTTTTGATTTAAGTATAGATGATTTGAAAGGTCGAACAGGGGGGAGTCTGAGGGGGGAAGTGCCCCCCTCAGAAGTAGAAAAATTTTCAATTTCCGAACTCATTTGGTGCGATCTGGTGTATACTTTTGACCAACATTTTATCAAAAAGCCACCTCTTAATTTCCAATAAATATTTTGTTTTTTTATCAATGCACGAAAGAAGTTGAGCATAATATACTGATATATTTTTGATTTAAGTATAGATGATTTGAAAGGTCGAACAGGGGGGAGTCTGAGGGGGGAAGTGCCCCCCTCAGAAGTAGAAAATTTTTCAATTTTCGAACTCATTTGGTGCGATCTGGTGTATACTTTTGACCAACATTTTATCAAAAAGCCACCTCTTCATTCCCAATAAATATTTGGTTTTTTTTATAAATGCACGAAAGAAGTTGAGCATATTATACTGATATATTTTTGATTTAAGTATAGATGATTTGAAAGGTCGAACAGGGGGGAGTCTGAGGGGGGAAGTGCCCCCCTCAGAAGTAGAAATTTTTTCAATTTTCGAACTCATTTGGTGCGATCTGGTGTATACTTTTGACCAACATTTTATCAAAAAGCCACCTCTTCATTTCCAATCAATATATATTTGTTATCAATGCAAGAAAGAAGTAGAGCATACGACGTATATACTGATTTTTTCTGAATTTAAGTATAGATTGTTTAAAAGCTCGAACAGGGGGAGTCTAAGGGGTGATGTGCCCCCCCCCCCCCTCTTCTTCCTCTCTTTCTTTTTTTCTTTTCTTTTTTCCTTTTTCTTTTTTCCTTTTTCTTTTTTTTTTTTCCTTTTTTTTTTTTTTTTTTTTTTGGTAGGGGGGGGGGCCCGGGCCCGTCGGGCCCCCCCCCCTGTATCCGCGCCTGACTGCATACTAAAAGTAAACACAGAAGTATGAATCCCATTGGTGGAATCGAACAGCACGACTTTGAGCCAACCGTCTCGCACATAAAATTGACCCGATTGTATCTATGGCATCAAGAATGTTACCACCCATTCGCTTGTTACTTCATCATGTGCATATACGGCAGTGCTGAACTTCACTCCCAGCGACTATAGCAGCCCTAATCAGTATAAAGCTCATAATGATAGACGCCCCACATTGCAACATACCTTGTAAAGTCCTTTGAACTGCCAATTCTGCTGGGTTTGTCTCCGAACCTAAAATCAATCAAAATTATATTTTCCTGCTGATTATAATGTTATGATAGATGACGTTTGCCATTATTGCTATTTGGAACAATTTGGGCCCATTCTTGAAGTCATGTTTTTTCCTTAGAGATTATAGTTACAGTGAAGTCCCTTTACTTGAATAATCACCACTCTAGTCAGTAATCTTGAGACACGACTGGCCAAGAGATGAATGAAAAGTGAAACTTAAGACCCTTGTACACACTAGTAAAAATCCCTTCAGTCTACTAAATCAGGTTCCCTAGAATGGGTCCAACTTGTGTATTGTGTGGACAACCAATGAAATCAACTGGGTTTTTTTGCGGTAGAAGAGCCCTTAGATATACTTTTAGGTAAGCTTACTTTTAGGTTAGGGTTTAAAAATATTGAATTATACCCCTACTCCCACCCACCCCCTACCCACACCCCATCCTATCCCAACCCGAGATATGCACACCTCTTACCTTGGCTAATTCAAGAGGTGATTCTACTATTGCTCTACAAGTTGATCCGCAGGCACCGGCTATCAACACTCGTCTATAATGGCAACACATAACATTCACAAATTATAAATGTGTCTACAACTGTTTCATCCCCATTATATATTATAACCATGTTTGGTGTGATCAACCAAAATGAGTCGAAAGTCGCAAATAATTATTTTGAGATATAAGGCCCCTTAAATAAGGCAATTAAATGTGAGTTTACTGTTGCCCGTGCGCGTCCAAAAGTCACCCGCGTGATATACAGGGTGTCTCAAAAAAAACCGTGCACGTGTTTACCCAACTTATTGACCATGAACTTCTAGAATTTGGTGTAATAATTGTATACATTATAATAGACTAAACACTTAGCTTTCATATGCCGTTTATTTCATCTAATTTGGTTTTGTCAATCCTGAGATATTATCAATTAACTAAAGCTCCCTAAAATCGACTTTGTGCCACTTTTACAGAAGAATGCTTAAGACATAAGCATTAAAACCCTCATCCTCCTAAGGGAGGGTGGTCGCCGATTGCGCTAAAACGCAAAGAACAGTGACCTAGGGCGTACAGGTGATTGCTTTACATCCCCTGCCCTCATTTTGACGAAAACAAATTGAGGGTGCCACCGTAGGGTAAGCCGTCAAAGTCCAATAGAAGGGGGGGGGTGGTTGCCAGCTTACAATTTTTTAAATCGCCATTTTGAAAAATATTTGAATTGTATGGTCCTGAATATTATAGCATAGGACTATGTTAGAAACACCATTTCCCTCACTTATAAGCAAAAAAACGGGTGAAATCCCGATATTTGGAACTTTTTTAGAGAATAATTCTATTTTGGCCTATATTTCACTGTCCAGCGAATACGGCGGGATTTTGAGGTCGGCCATGTTTGGTGACGGGGGTCATTATGACGTCATGCGTGGGATGTTTGTACTTGTTTTGGTATGTATGGATAGAAGGGACCTCTAGCTATACCATGGTACCCAAATAAGCATACTCTGCATTTTGGATTGGATTGTTTAGGGGGTGGTAACAACCCACCCCACACCACCTCCTCTCCGGAGTAACCCTTTCTATTCATTGCAAACTGTAAAGTGGCACAAAGTCGATTTTAGGTAGCTTTAGTTAATTGGTCATATCTTAAGATTGACAAAACCAAATCAGATGAAATAAACGGCATATGAAAGCTAAGCGTTTACTCTATCAATATGTATACAATTGTGACACCAAATCCTAGAAGTTCATAGTCAATAAGTTGGGTAAACACGTGCACGGTTTTTTTTGAGACACCCTGTATGTAATATTTTAAAAATATTTAATTATTTCATTGTTTAAAGCTTTTTCATAAGCTTTTTAACACTTTTCCGGCGATAAAATTAGCCGATGAGCCGCATTTCAATACTTCCGGGTTGGGAAAACATTTCTGCGAATACGATACCGCCGCGGACAGTGACAGCCGATGCACTAGGCTACTAGCAAAGCGATCATCAACGGCACATGGTCCATCATGCCTGGCATTTAGATATTTCGTAAGTAAAATGTTTCATGTTTCCTTTCTTTCGTAAATATATGTTGAAGTCGAATAAAAAATAAATTCTACTACTAAGTATGTGACATGAGCAAAATATAAGTGCAACATTCGGCAGCTTTTGGCAACTGCCGCCATCTTTAAAAAACAAAAAATAAAACAAGAAGAGTCTTTAAAAATACGAACAGCGCTCAGAAGGGTAAATTTGAAAGGGAATGGAATGTGGGGATGGGATGAGGAGATAGCGTGAGGGGATGAGAATGAGGGGAGGGGAGACAGTTGGGGATGGGAATTGGGATGATTGGGTGAAGGGATGGGATGATGTGAGCGGATAGGGCAGGGGATGGGGTGTGGGGATGAGGATGAGGGGAGGGGATGGAAATTGGGGTGTGGGGATGGGATAGGGTGTGGTGAGGGGATGCGGATGGAAATTGGGGTGTGGGGAGGGGATGCGGATGGGGGAGGGGAGACGGTTGGGGATGGAAATTGGGGTGAAGGGATAGGGATGGAAAATGGGGTGAGGGGATAGGGTGGGGGTGTGGGGATGGGATGAAGGGATAGGGTGTAGGGAGAGGGTAAAGATAGGTGAGGTGATGCGGATGGGGGAGACAGTTGGGGATGGAAATTGGGGTGAAGGAATGGGATGGGGGAGGGGATGAAAATATAGGGTTCAATGTGGGGTCTATTCCAGGGGTGGGTCAGGTGACTCACTTTCATTCGTTCCCAGAAAGAGAAGTATTAAATATACATGTGGGTATTTTCCTGGGATCCGAAGGAAATTGAGGTTCAGTTTCATTTACAATTAAATAGGTGTCTCATTTGGTGGAGTAGAGATTTCGTGTACATAGGTTTCTTTTTGCATTTTTAATATATATGATTGTGATACATGATATAGTGTTTGTTCATGAGAAGTTGTGAATTGTGATGATAGAAATAGAGTTATATGATAAATTATTTTCTCTAACTTGTCTTTGAAAAAACAAGATGTCACTTTTCATACATTTAGAGAGGCTCAAAATTAAACTGTGAAAAGGGAACCACAAGGTAGTTTTTGAAATGATACGTCACATGGTAAAACCAACTATTTCATACAGCAAGCATGTATGATGCATATATATTTCAACATGTATATATCTCATTTAAATATTCAAAATAGGGATGCAAATATGAGTAGACTCCTTTATAAAAGAAACAAAATGCAAAGCCAAGGCAGTAGGTGGTGGTAGGACATAATTAACAGCATTTGAATTGTATTCGTACCTTGGATAATAGTTAACAACGCCGACAATATTAAATCAGGTGACTTCACCCCAAAATATTACAATATTAATATTAAATAGTCACCTCGTCCTGGTTTTCAAAAACGCAACAGTAAACTCACATTTAATTGCAAGGGGCCTGACCGAACAAAGGAAGACATTTCTTTCATTTTCTATTGTTTTGAAAACACTTCAGTTGCTCATATCTTTGGAATTGACTGTGCATTTGTAATGGGGTTTTCTCCACTATGTAGCATTACAACTGACCAACACAAAAAAGTAGAAAACTAAAAATGTGATATGATCGACTTTAGACTCAATTTGCTTGAACAGCATCACATATAAGCATGATATGTGACCGTCCATAACGAACCCAGTGTAAAGTCACCATTTTTCAAAATGAAAATTTTGATTTAGTTAAAATCTACTTCAAATAAGCTTGAAAATGATATATGACATGTAGGTATTGTTTTGTAAATAAACACTTAACTAATCAACAACCCCCTTGAAAATCCTTTGTTTTATATTAATATCTCTGGCCCAGGCGACTATACACTGGGTTTGTCGTGGATGGTCACATATGCTTTGCTTGTATCCCAGACCATACTACATGTAATATAAATGTTAGAACGATATGGCAAGAGTATCAATAAAATTAAAATGTTTTGAAACATGAACTTTTTAAAATGACACTAAAATCCATAAGTAGGAATTTAAAACAACTCTTCTCTTTTAATTGGACCTACTGATGAACGAAAAAGATATCTATCTTCACGTATTTTCTTTTCTTCTGGCTACGTCGTTGTACAACCTCATATAGAAAGTGCGCCACCTTGCATTGTAAAACTTTCCAAATGAAATGGACAAGGTTGTATAGGGGCCATATCAGTATATCAGTCGTATATATATCATATCGCAACAATACCTTAATACTTGTTTGGATTCGTTGATTATTATTATTAAGAATGTCTTTTTAAATTTCATTGTGCAAGAGAAATGCAAAGTGAAAGTTATCGACTGTTCTACGACGTGTGAGTTCATCACACTAGATTAAATATACACAGCATAATAAATGGACTGTAACTAAGTTGTTCTTTGACATTACTGCAAAATTGAAAATAGTACTTGACTACATCATTTAAAGTATTAAATAATATGTTACCATAGAAACAAGATTCCTCACTTTAGTTAGACGTAGCTATGTTATTGATAACGAAAATGAAAGAGAACGAAAAAAAGAAAGGAAAAAGACAAATGTATGGAATCGTTTATATAGAAAATATGATATTGTTTGCTGAAAACAGGCCAACAAAAACAGAGTTGATTAATCTTGGGTTTTTTCTTCCTTTCTACACTGACAACTATCTTGTTTTTACATGTAAAACTACAACCAAAAAATAATGAAAAATGTGATAAAAAGAATTACATAGAAATCAGTATTGCTCCAGATTTCATAAACCTGTACCATAGGTCCAGCTATGCATCAAGTCTTTGCCAGAATAAAGTACATCATATAGTTCTAATGAAGTACTTTATTCTACAGTGTAATTGATGTATGCCTTGGACCTTAAGTACACTTTATCCCAGAAGTTTTTCTTCACAGAATTGAAACAAAGGGTCAGATTGATAGGAAAATTAGTACCCACCAATTGAATGTTTACATCAGATGAAACTTTTTGTTTTGTTTTGCATTTATAACCAAAATCAAGTTGAGTACCCAAGCATAATGGTGTTTTGGGGTGTGTTTTTTTTCTTCTTCTTTTGGCAGGGTAGAACCTTTCTGAAAATAAAACTACACCATGATAGAATAAAGCGTTTACTAATTTATACTTACAGTTGTAGACCTCCAGTTAAAGGGATTTCATTTTTACAAAATGGATTATCTAGATATGTGTACCTGAAATGACAAGCACAAATGTACAAGTTAAGTTTATTATATAATCATCTCAAATTTATACTATTTTCTTACCAGTGATACCCCTATCAGTTTGATTTACTTTGTCTTTTGCTTTTGGAACACATCTATGCTGTTTAAATACTGAGTTTCATTAAAGAGTGGAACCTCATTAACACAAAAGTCCTATAATAACACTAAATAAGAGCAAAATTGGATGGAAGTGTTCCCTGACTACTGTGAAGTTATCACTTATTTCTCCCTATTTACTGAACCGAATCAAATGTGATTTCCGTCAAATTATAGCAAACTAATTCAACTCTATGTTGGTGTTTGAAATAATACATACTGACACTTATTTAAGGAAGTTACGATTTCCTGAAGTCATGTTGTAATTTTTATTGGGACACCCTGTATAACCTAAAAATTTCCTGTTAACACTAAATAAAATGTGGGGCTCATGCAACTTTGTATTAACGAGGTTTCACTGTAAAACATATTCTATACAATATTTTGCCATTTTAGATATTGTCAAATCGTCAGCCTGCTTCGATAATTGCCTAACTCATTTTTTCTAGTTTTGAGAAAACAACAAAAATAAGAAAAGTGAGTTAGGCAGTTATCGAAGCATGCTGACGATATGTTGAATAGCACCATGAATAGTACAGGTGAATTCCAACAGGAGCAGTACCTGTTTGGATAGAATTAGGTTGGGGATATATCTTTAAGTGAAATGTGGCTTGTTATAGGCCTAATACGAGTTAATATGACCTATGTCAGCCCACAATGCTGACATAGGTAGAATTGCAATTGTGCATTTATCAACACTTTTGATTTGTCAATGACTTAGATATTATTACAGCATGTGCATAATGACTGTAATGAAGTCATGATTTATGCAAAAAACTAAATTTCGCTGAAAAGTGAGATAGGCAATTATCGAAGCAGGCTGACGAAATGTAAGTCATGAAAATGTTTAAAAAGAAATAGTGCTGATTAAAAAAATGTTTCAAATTGAAATTGAAAAGTAAGGTATAAGTTGGAAGCAAGCATTTTTCCTTGTAAGCATCATGGACAAAGCCTTCTATAAAAGAATGCCATTGTAGAGTTATACATTTTAAATATCCAGTTGAAGTAACAACAGCATAAAGGTTGTATATACAGCCGCTTAATCCAATAGACCTAAATTTGACGCCCTGTGCACGATTATAATCAGTTCAATAATCTTTTGTTCCGAGCATCACGCTTGCATTCCAAGTGTTGAAAACACAAAGCTGAGTGCAATGACGTAGGGTATTCCATGACATCATGTAATGCTCAGTAAAATGACGCAGGGCGTTCCATGACATCAGGTGTTCTTGCACTATGTGGCAGTTGCAGTTATGCACTAATCACATAGGAAGCAAGGGAATTGTTCAAAATGATCAGAAATTATTGAACAATGAGCCATTTTTTTCAGATCTTAATTACACATCTCTTCAAATTTTACACATCTTTAAAGGTCAATATGAAATATATAGTTTCTAGTAAATACAATAGAGTTTTAATTAATCTATGAATTTCTATTTCTGCCAAGGCAGCGCCTACCGCACCAACTTTTATGATGCCTTTGGAGTGCTTGATTTGAAAGAAACATCTTTAACACTTTCCACGCGGCTATTAGTTTTACCATATTATACAAAACAGAATTTTCAGAAACCCTTCTCAACTTTCAAAGTTACCTTGTGATTACTGAGGCAAAAATAAGGATGTTTGCACTTATTTTAATGAATTTTTCATGGTGATTCCAAATATGGTTTTGAAATTCAATAATTTTGACATTTTTGAAACATTTTGTGACATTTTGGAACTGTCGTCTGCAGAGAACTGCTGCGTGGAAAGTGTTAAGAAATAATACTGGCTATGCTGCATTGAACAAAACAACAAATTATATCATATGTCAAAATATCCTTACAGTAATGTTATTTGACACTTGTAGATACATTTCTGAATAACTAGCCAACAAAACCTAGGTATCTATTTGACTTGGTGATATTTGGCATTAGTACTTCTGCTTTCACTTCCTCTATGCAACGAATAACTTCATTCTTATCTGCACGTTTACAGGGTACTATGCCAAGTGTGATGACCTATGAAACACAAAAAGGGCACCCATTTAAAAAAAGCTGGATTGAATTATTTCAATTAGGCAACAACAAAATCCTGTAGTTTTTTTGGCAGACGAACCTTTGAACTTTGAACTAGATTGGCGTTCAGTTGGTTGTTACATATTTTTGTAAATTTCTCAACATTTTTCTTTAAAAAAAAATCTCAAATTGGAAAATATAGATCGGTTGGGCCCATCAAACAGGATTTGTTTTTTGTCGCCATAGCTATTATTATAGTGGTAGTTACATATTTTTGCAAATTTCTCAACATTTTCTTTAAAAAAACCCTCAAATTGGAAAATACAGATCGGTTGGGCCCATGAAACAGGATTTATTTTTTGTCGCCTTAGCTATATCATACTTACACAGATTCAAAGACACCAAATTGTGTTGACCTATATACACCTGATCCCCATAACACAGGGATGGAACCTCTGTAAACAAAGAAGTAATCACAACAACAGTTATCAAGTTGCAAATCATGACTTTCTCAAATTTTCTAAAGATAGGGACTACTATTATGCCAAAGCTCATAAAACTAATGAGCAAATATATTGGGACAAAGCAAAGAGTCTAAGAAATAAAGTTAACAACATGAAATATCGTCTTAAGAAAAATTATTATAATGATGCAGTTAATAATAATATTCATAATAGTAAAAACTTATGGAAAGTAATCAAGAAAATAATTCCAAACAAGTCTTCACCTGTACCAAGTAACATAGTTTATTCTGATGATGGCTCACCTAGTTCAAAGGATACAGCTAATGCATTCAACAAATATTTTACTTCTATAGGGGAAAAACTTGGTGAGAAGTTTGATAATGATATAAATAATAACTGTCCGTGTAATAATTCATGTTCTGGGATTAACAATGATATTAATAATACATCTAATGATAAATTTAAGTTTTATGATATTACACCTGAATTTGTTTATAATCAAATTAATAATATGAACAATGATAAGTCAGCAGGGTTAGATCAATTTAGTGTTAAGTTTCTCAAATTAGGTGCACCCTATATTTCAAAGTCTCTTGCTTTTATTTGTAATTTGTCACTGAGAAGCTCTGTTTTTCCTGATGACTGGAAAAGGGCAAAGGTAACACCTATTTATAAATCAGGGGATAAATCAGATGTTGGTAACTATAGGCCAATTTCAGTGCTGCCAATAGTGTCAAAAATCATTGAAAGAGCTGTTCATAACCAACTGTATAAGTATGTTAGTACTAAGGGTATTCTTTCAAGTGCTCAATCTGGTTTTCGTGCAAACCACTCAACAACAACAACACTACTAGATGTACAAGATTTTATTCTCAATAATATGGATAATGGTTATGTCACAGGTGCCATTTTTCTTGATTTAAAGAAAGCGTTTGATACTGTCAACCATAAAGTGCTAATTGATAAATTAAAAAAGTATGGTGTTGATGGTATTGAGCTTTCATGGTTTAAATCTTATCTCAGTAATAGATCACAGGCTGTAAATGTTAATTCTAATCTTTCAGAGTTTGAGCATATAAATATTGGTGTTCCACAAGGGTCAATATTAGGACCTCTGTTATTTATTTTATTTGTAAATTGTTTACCAAATGCTGTAAATTGTATAACTAAAATGTATGCTGATGACACCACTTTACTATTTAGATCAAAATGTCCTGATGAGCTTTCAACGTCTTTGACATCAAACCTAGATCTAGTTGCTAATTGGTTGAAGGCAAATAAACTTACATTAAATATCAGTAAGACTAAAGTTATGCTATTTGGTACCAGACACATGTTAGATAGATTTAATGATATTTCACTCACCTATAACGATACTATGATTGAAATGGTTAGAGAATTTAAATATCTCGGTGTCAAATTTGATAGTACCATGTCTTGGTTATCACATATAGATTACTTAGCAAAAAATGTTTCCAGGAGAATTGGTGTTATTCGTCGTGTAAAGCATTTTCTTCCACATCCAACTCTTGTGATGTTATCCAATGCTCTTGTGATTCCTCATTTTGATTATGCCAGCCCAGTATGGTCCAACTGTTCAAATTCTTATCAAGCAAGACTTCAAGTCTTACACAACCGTTTAGCCAGAACAATATTATCTGCTGATATCAGAACACCAATAAATGACATGATGAACTTACTTCATTGGGCAAAACTAAGTGATAGATGGAAAATTCAAATACTTATTATTTTATTCAAATGTTTAAAAGATATAAGTCCAACCTATTTATCATCTAATTTTGAATTTGTACATAACTATCACAAGCATACTACCAGGAATCATTCAAGTAATACTTTAATTATTCCTAAAATCAACTCAAATGCTGGTATGCGCACTTTTCTTTACAGATCTGGTCGTCTGTGGAACAATTTATCACCATCTATTCGTATTGATTTAGAAAATATATCACTCGGTCAATTCAAATCCTATATTTCCACTGTATCATAATCGAATAATTTGTATTATAATTTGTATTATATTTTTAAACACTGTTATTTGTTATTTTGATGTATTTATGTACATGTATGTATCAAAATGAGGGCCTGCTTGGAAAGCAGTGCAAGTCACTGAAGCATATTACCCTCAATAAAGAAAGCATTAATAAAAAATAAAACTCTCAGGGTGCGCATTGTACTTTCACTACCGCAATTCCAAAGTGTCAGTCTAATATACAGGGTGAGTAAAAAACCCCACTGCAATAGTGGATAGAAACCATATGTATAATCAAGACCAAGTTGATATTTGGAACTTTTCAAATGTGGTATGAAGAAAAACATACTTGTTAGTTTACTTATACTTATTAGTTTAACTTTGTGTGAACAAATGAAGTCAATCACATTTACCATCCTGGGTAAACCTTTTAACCGAGGCATCAAAATGTGGAACTTATTAAACCAGGGGTGGGCAACCTACGGCCCGCGAGTGTTTTTTTGCGGCCCGCAAGATGTATCAAGAAAAAGAAAGAAAAATCAATCATTTTACATCATCACAAAAAACAAGCTAGCTGCTTAGCATTTATCGGCACAAATGATGTTCCTCAACGTGCGTAGGTCTATTTCGCCAATTAATTGTCTTCTGTCAGTAGCATAACCAGCAGGGGCGATCACCCCCACCCCCAATAATGATGTCGTGTCGGTTGAGATTGGCACTGTCGGTTGACAAGAGGAATCATGGAATTATGATGGTCAAAAGTACACAGATGAAAATGTTCCCGCGCTATGCGCGCATGTGTTCCCAAAATGCAATATTATTAATAGTAAAAGCTTGTTTAGAGCCAAAATATACATCGATTGTGCCAAAAAAAGTGTAAAGTCAACAATTTTCGCTTGCTACGCGCGCATTGCTTGACTCAGAACAATCTTGTTGGTTGACTTTTATTCTTCCCCCCCCCCCCAATATGAAGAACATAGTGACGCCACTATCATCTGTACTGTATTGAGGTTACGTTTTTGTGAAGATAGATTATTAAGCACACACACCTATCGCAAGCTCTTCGGAATCAAAGGTTTGAAATCAACAGCAGGCCATTGCTACAAAATTTTGTTAGGTGTGGCCCAGTCAATTTTTCACTAATTATATCTAGCCCATTCATTCAAAAAGGTTGCCCACCCCTGGATTAGTCACTATATTCTACCTGTAGAATCCTATTACGCCCTGTGTACGGAATGTCTTGAGTAATGTCTTAATCATTCCTCCTTTCTCGTATCCTACTTGAGCCTGCATCTTGGTCTTCACCGTATCAAACGGGTGCCCAACTGCAACACTAGTAACACCATATAGGACTCCAACTGGAAGAAAAAAATGTTAAAGGAATTGTAGTTTTTACTTTTCGATATAGTATTATATACAAATACTACAGTACTTACATAGTGCAAAGTATTTTCCTAAGATACTAACTACAGGCCTATCTTTGAACTGAACCGAACCCAATGCGTGAAGGGTCGACAGGGGCTTAGCCAGTATCGAGGGAAATACAGTGTTATTAAAGATAAAAGAAAAACTTCACTCACTTCATCGAACAGTACGGTATACAATTTTCTTGTGTGGTTATCCACTTTTGAAGGGTATTCACTACCGTAAACAGGGTGAATAGGGACATGGGGGTGAATAGGGACAAAAATGGGAACAGTTTTTTAAATGTCACCCGGCCAGTTTGTGTACCGTAAAATAGGGTGAATAGGGACATGGGGGCCCCATGTCCCTATTCACCCCGTTTAACAGTACACAAACTGGCTGGGTGACATTTAAAAAACTGTTCCCATTTTTGTCCCTATTCACCCCCATGTCCCTAATTCACCCCGTTTTACAGTACTTTTTCATTCAAAGGTAGGTGTTCCGACTGCTTGCCCGATTTTCAACTTGATGTTTTCTAGTCTACATGAAGGGTCATCCTTAAAATAGTCGTATTCTAATGTTTGAGTTGCATAACTCCAATGGTTCTTTTAGAAGTGCAAGGTGACATGAAATTTGCCCATTGAGTAGAACACAAACTGGCTGGGTGGTTAACCACCTTTGGCAGTAAGTGATTCAATGCATTTTGGCCTATAACTTCTAAATGGAATATATCTTGCGCCAAACAGTTTACAGAAATAATGAGAAAAATATGGGGTTTCTTCTGATATCAAAATATGTTGATGAGCACAAAAAAGCTAAAGTGATCAGAACATCGACCTTTAAACTTAAAGCATTTAAAAGAAACATCTCTCTGGCGTTAACATTTTGTGGGAGTAATGAGAAAACTATGGGCTTTCTACTGACACCAAAATCTCAATTTTGAAGGGCAAAGGAAAAACTGACCTGGTGGTAACCCACCTTTAAATGTTAAAAATGATTACGTATTACACATAAAACCTTACCTCCAAGTCCTATACCGCCCTCTTTAATCCAATGAGCTCTGTCCTCGCTGTGAGTCATGATGTCACCTGTTACCTAAGCAAATCAAAGCATAAATGTACAACAATAATTAATATAATTTACATATGATTGTGATCCATCAAATTAAATTGGACACGATGGTGGCACTCCAAATCTGAATGACCAATACCAATTCATCTGTGATTACGTGCATAACTAATATGCAGATTTGGGCAAACGTGCCCAGCGTTGTCAGTGCGCAAATGGCCAAATTCTATTTGTCATGTCAGGTCAATTATTGAGGGCATTACATGTATATTGATGACTGTGTACAAGGGGTTGTTGAAATTAGGTAGGATTAATTATCGAGGGCACTCCAGCGCTAGTTCAACGCAACCTGTGGTGACTGTCAATCGCCGAGGTCGCATCGAACTACTACATCGCTGAAAGTCGCACGTATTTCATGCTTTTTTTGGTCGTGCAGACTACAAGATGTAAAACACAGCCCGTATGCTGTGTATAATGATAATGCTTATTTCCACGCAAAATAACATTTCGCTATTGGCTGAAATAATATGGTGTTCATTACGACTTTAGCGACCGAAGTTGAATGGAAGTAATCTGGCCACGACCGCTCGTTTTCAGTCAAGCGATATCTTGATCGATGTAGAGGGAAGTTATTGCAGGTCGTGGTGGTCGCTATGAGAGGAAGGTTTTTTGAATTATGACGTAAAACTATAGGATCATCCTGGATCGCGTAGCGACCTTAGTATGTTATCAGCCCGACGAACACAATGTACCCGCCTGGAGTTGAGCCCTGGGAGAAATAGGGTATCAGAACTGTCCATTGAATGTTCATCCACAAAAAAGTTCATCGAGTGAGAGCAGTGCTGATTTTTACCTCCATATTTTCCCCAAACAGAAACTACTTGATCAAAATTCATGAACCTAATTATATTATGCTAATGAAACTTATTCATTAATAATGATTCATAGTTTTCTGTCACCCGTATTATGATTTTTTGACTGTATTTATGTTGTGAAATCAGAAAATAATTCATTATTTGGGAATAAATCAATTAAAACATCTTTTTACCTCACTTTTTTCAATCAATTTGGGAAGATTGCCTGTCTGAACGAGTCGCTAAAAGGTTTGCGTACACGCATCGCTCTATACCGGTCTTATGACACTGGTTGTACAAGATTTAAAAATAACGCACAGTTTATTCAATTTTAGTTAGAAAAGTCTTCAAATATTCATCCAAAATAAATTATTTTGTGACATATTTGTAAAACATACAGATTCTATTGATCGCCTTTAATTTTTTTTAAATGGTTCTAAATTGAGAAGTGATTGTTTTCTTGTATGGTATGTTTGTGTTTTGAGCGCAAAGTATCCTTTGCTTGAAATATCCGGGGGGGGGGGGGGGGGGGGGATACTTGGGGCGAGATACTTAGTTATAGTCTCTGGTGCTCCTAACAAGAGGAATCAGCTGGAAACAGAAGCATGACAGAAGGAACACCGGATATTTTCTTATTTTATCAGCTTAGATTTTAGCTCTAAATAGATTTGTTTATTAAGTGGGTAAAACCAATATAAACCAAGAAATCTTTCCTGGTAAAACTTGTGGCAATACTTGTGATGACAACCGACCAAGTCGTTTAGACTAGTTTAGTCATTATTATGTTTTGAGATGTCCAAGTGTGGTATAATATTGGATCCAAAACATAATAATGATAAAATTGGATGATTTACGCCCAATTTGTATTGGTCTCGCTATGAGTTTTAAAATATTGGGCTCGACTACGTCTCGCCCAATATTTTTAAACACTCATAGCTTGACCAATACATATGGGCTCAATCGATTCAATGCGAGGGAGGCGAATGCCTCCCACCCCCCAATATTGTTTATTTGACAAGAGAAATCATGGAATTATGATGGACAAAAGTACATAGAAATTTTTCGCGAGCTACGTGCGCATGTGTTCCCAAAATGCAATATGTGTTGGTACAAGCTTGTTTAGAACTACAATGTATGTCAATCATAGCAAAAATAAGTGTTAAGTCGAAAATGTTCGTGCGCTATGCACAAAATTCTTTAGTCAGACAATCTTGTCGGTTCACTTTCATTTCTTGTTTACCCAATATGAAAAACCTATAGGTAAATTAATAATTGAACGAACAACGCGAACGCAGTACCAAGATGAACGCGCCCGAAATTATCACGCGAATGGTTGTGCGCGCTTCACGAAATGTACGCGATACGCTGCTTAGTTGTGTTCGTTCAATTATTAATTTACCTATAGCTACACCACTGCACACGCATTGGCTATTTTAAAAAGTGCTGAAGTATTCTAACAACGACTATAATACATGTAATAGTATAGCCTATATAGGTCGCCCCGGTCATCCGGGTACTTTTGTATCGTTTTGGCGTTTGCTGTTGACAACAAACCAGCTGTTTTAACTACCTATCAGTTTTACGCTCTTCTCTCCCAAACCCAAGGGATCGCATCACGCTGTGTACTCTGTGTAAGAGACCTTTATTAACCTCTTTTGTTTGTGGTCAACGGCATTCCGGGTGACGTCACTCCGGGTGACCTATTAGCCTAGACTACCGCCCCCCCCCCCCCCCCACACCTCCCCATTTATCAGGAATGTCGGACAACTCGGCCAAGACAACTCGGCCTTCGAGACAACTCGGCCTTTGAGACAACTCGGCCTACGAGACAACTCGGCCTCCGAGATTCTGCCTCCCACACAACTCGGCCATTAGACAACTCGGCCAATGAAACAACTCGGCCATACCCAAATATACCCAAACAGCCGATACCCAAATATGAGTGATGTGTATTATTGAAAATAGGGTTGCGGCGCTATTTGTCGCTGTAGCAGGAAAAGTCAAGGGATAGGATAGTAAGGCTGTGGTCGGAACGATTTTTTCATGTCGACATGTTGATATTAATTTGATCTCGACGTCGACATAAGCAAGGGCATATCTGTAGATTTGAGGGTAAGCTTAATATCTAAATTTCAAAGGCCTGAAAATTCACAATTAACCCACAATAATATCATTTTGAAGCAGTGGTAGACTTTAAAGTATTAATATTGACAAACTCAGTGAACATATGAAACATCAAAAATTATAAACATTCCAGTGCCTACACTTGCCCCAGATTGCGTCTTTTGGCCTGCAATCCCAAATTGTTGGACTTTGAAAGTTTTATTGGGGTCATCATAAGGGTAATTACTTTTCAGTATGTTCAGCAAGTGGGCTTTTTATGTACAAAGTTATAATAGTGTCAAAATGTAAGTTTGTTTACTTTCAAAATCAGACTGTTGGGTATTTTGGAGGTCTTGAGGGAGAGAAAAAATTATGTCGATATATTGGATCTATTGAATATTATAGCGACATGTCAGAATATGCTTTGTGTCGACATATGGTGTGCCTTATAGGATAGTCCTAAACATAGGACCTGCGAATCTCATCTATCATAATAACACCTGGACATTATCAACTACTAATAATTTTCCTTATTTTGAGAGCAAACAGTATCTCTCAAGTACTGCAGAATATTTTAAAATATGACCATGACAACGAGTCTAAGCACGTCTGAAAATGTGCCACGTATAGTTTACGGAGTGTCCCACGAATAAACATTTAAGGCCCCTTGCAATTAAATGTGAGTTTTCTGTTGCGTTTTTGAAAAGCAGGACGAGGTGACTATTTAATATTAATATTGTAATATTTTGGGGTAAAGTCACCTGATTTAATATTGTCGGCGTTGTTAACTATTATCCAAGATACGAATACAATTCAAATGCTGTTATAATTATGTCCTACCACCACCTACTGCCTTGGCTTTGCATTTTGCTTCTTTTATAAAGGAGTCAACTCATATTTGCATCCCTATTTTGAATATTAATGAGATATCAGTGGCGTAGCTAGGTTATTCATATTGGGGGGGGGGGGGGTGATTTTCGACTGTACACCTATCCCCCCTCTGGCTACGCCACTGTGAGATATTCGATGTTTGTAATTTTTTTCTCGTTACGCTAACTCGGAAGAATTTTAAAGATGGCGATCGTAAACAAACATGAAATATTACCCAGAATGCACTAAAAAAGCTAAAAATAACTCGGCAATGTTTTGATGTGACGTCATGCGCAGAAGCGATTCAAGCGATTGCCCAGTAATTAATTGCCGTGCCTACGAATATGCTTCAAATGCACACATATCAATACAAAGCGACAGTTCCATGTTTCGTGCAGAGTTTTTTACTTCCCAGAAATGTTTTCTCAACCCGGAAGTATTGAAATGCGGCTCATCGGCTAATTTTATCGCCAGAAAAGTGTTAAAAAGCTTATGAAAAAGCTTTAAACAATGAAATAATTAAATATTTTAAAAATATTACATATATCACGCGGGTGACTTTTGGACGCGCGCGGGCAACAGTAAACTCACATTTAATTGCAAGGGGCCTGCCTAACAGGGTTTTCCAAATGTTGGTAAAATATTCAAAATATCAGGGTTTTCCAAATTTTGGTAAAATATAAATATTCAAAAAATTGAAGACAAAATGCTTGAGTTTGATATCCATGATATCAAACACTATTTATCTCAAGTTGTGCAGAAAGCGCCACACATGAACATGACTGTCAACACTCAAATTTCACGAAGCGTTTATTTGGTGGTGCGCCCGCTTTTTTCATTGCCCGAGTTTATTTTATGGCCGAGTTGTGTGTGGAATGCATAATCTCGGAGGCCGATTTGTCTCAAAGGCCGAGTTGTCCCGTAGGCCGAGTTGTCTTTGGCCGAGTTGTTTCGAAGGCCGAGATGTCTCGAAGGCCGAGTTGTCCTGACACCTTTTAACATGCCCCACGATCTTCTGCCACCTCTTTTTATATTCGACAGTATCCTACTTACCTCTGACTTGGGCCTAAAACAATATTATGAAAAAATTGCAAATTAATGAGAAAGGATATGTGTAGTGTGTGTGTCACTGTGTGTCCAATCATTGGCATGATTTGTCATAACAAATTTGATCAATTTCCATCAATTTCTTCCGGCCGGCGGCGGCCTGTCAACAACATGAATATACAGCCCGTAGTCAATTTCCGTCATGACCGTTTGAAAACAGAAACGATAATTGATTGGTCTATTGGACATTGTCATCAAGATTTTATCCAATCAATTTCTTCGTACTAGTGCGCTATTGTTTGCGAACTAGCTCGGGCTACATGTTGTTTCTACGCAAGCGTAGAAATGAAATCAGCGCATGTTTTTAGGAGTGAGTTTTTTGAGCTTGACGGATTTCTGATTTTGAACGAATTAACTTAAAAATATGCATAGTTTTTTGATTTGACTGGTATTGGCAGTGATCGTGTCGTTTTACAGTTTTGAAAAGCCTCAAAAAAAGTAAATATTTGAAGACCATGAGCCGGAAAAGAGGGTCTTAAAGTTAGAGAGGCCAACATAATTAATAAAATAACTTAATATTAATAAGCTTATTTATATTATTTTTATTTATATCATTTTACATTTTTTTGCAGTTTGCATTCAGCTTTTACATTATATTAAAATGTATTGTTACATTTAATATTTATACATTTTCTTTTTGATTTTTCATCTTGTTAAAAGTTTTAAGAGACATTTTTGTATTGAATAGCCTACTAACTTACTAATTACTTACTTAACTTTAGTCCTTTAATTTAATCCAATGGGAAGAACTCTCAGATTGCTCTTAAAGGATGCCACGCTGGGTGCAGAAATTATAGATTCAGGAAGCTTATTCCATTTTTGGATTGACCATGACTATGACTATGACTATGAGTGTTTGAGTAAAAGTGGCCACTAAGTTGAGTTCGTGTACGCCGGACAAACAGTTACTTACTTGGAAT
This sequence comes from Ophiura sarsii, assembly GCA_035610835.1. Lineage (NCBI taxonomy): Eukaryota > Metazoa > Echinodermata > Ophiuroidea > Amphilepidida > Ophiuridae > Ophiura > Ophiura sarsii. The sequence goes on along the minus strand of CM069441.1, from coordinate 61,579,923 downwards.
GACCCCTAAGGTCATTTGTAGGATGAGTGAAGTACTTGTCGGATGGGGTTTTATAATAACCATTATTGAGATAAGTGTCAACCAGCTCAGTCCCAGGATCAGTCCTTCCTCTCCTCTCCTGCAGTGATTCCATGGTGATTTTGTTTGTGCACAGACGTAGACATTTTTTCTGCACCTTTTCTAGTTTGTCTTAAGTTACATGTAGATGCATACTCCAATGCTGGACGGACTAGGGAGTTGTAAAGAGTCGTAAACCTTCGTCTCGTCGAGTCCGGTAAAGCAGCGCCGGATCATCGGTGTCTTTTGGCGGGCCTTCTTTGTAATCTCATTTATATGGATTGTTGGTGTAAGACTTAGTATTGTAAGAGTATTACTGATTGTAATACCCAAGTCTTTCTGACTATCAACTTCCTGCAGGTAAACTCCGTTCAGAGAGTACTGGTACTCAATCGCAGCCCTGATTTGCAATTACACAAGTAGACTCTGATGAGTTGGAGAGAAGGTGTCTGTTCACACGCCACTTGAAAGGCTGGATTCCCTCCTCTAGGACGTTGCCAACAACATTGTCTGGAAGATTGTTCCAAAGTGGAACAGCAGTATGAATGAAGCTTACAACTGTCTATAGCAGCGAGTTCTGGCAGTTCGCAATGAAAGCACATTCATGAGCTGGCATCGTAACACTTGAACGTGTAGCACGACATTGAACGTACGGTGTGGGGAGCAATGCTGCTAAATCTTGTGGACAGTGGTGGTTGCTGTGCATTTTATATAAGACCGTGGCTGCTGCTACCTGTCACCTGTGAAGTAGCCTGGTGATGTTGAGATGCGATAGACCAGTAGCTTCCTGAGCTCCAATGATTTTGAGTGCCTTCCTTTGGAGGTTGTCAAGCTGGCTTAGGATAGTAGGTGAATCGCTTGCCCAGCCTAGTGAAGCATAATCCATTAATCCATTATGCTGCAGACTTGTGATTTGTACACAGTGGATCTGCCTATGGCCATCAATTTATTTGCAACCTTGTGAAGAGCACCAAGCTTCTGGCCAGCTTTGGTTGAGATAGCCGAGATGTGTTTTGACCAAGTCAGCTTGTGTTTTGACCAAGTCAGCTTGTTGCACCGAGCTTCTGGCCAGCTTTTGTTGAGATAGCCGAGATGTGTTTTGACCAAGTCAGCTTGTGTTTTGACCAAGTCAGCTTGTTGGGGGGGGGGGGGGGAATGAAAGTGAACCGACAAGGAAGTCAATTTTAGAAAATTGCCGCAGAGTTAGAAACTTTAGTGCAGGAGGGGGGAGGTAGGTAGTGGTACTGAAAGGGCAAGTCAACTTTTTTTGTTGTTGCCTAAAGCAAAAATATTGTTCACCCCCCTATTAAATATATTTTGTCCCCAACTTTTAGATTCTTTGCATGCTCGGGGGTGAAAAACGACCCAACGCTTGGGCCTGCTACTCCTGCCTGGATGCTATTGAAAAAGGTGAGATTTTGGAAGTAAAAATGTTGGTAGTGCACAATTTGGTAAGTGTAAGCTCAAGATATTTGATATTTTACTTGTGTGTTCATTTTAGGGGTGTAAATTTGAGCTCTTATATAGCGGCCCAAGTCACATGGGGTATAGGTTATCGGAGCCAATAGGGGATATAGTTGGATCTGGGCAAAAAATCTAACATTGCAGGGCAAGTTTGAGGATATTTTTGATGGACATTTTCTCCCCCCCCCCCCTCCTCCTCTCCCAAATAAATTAACACTAACATAACAGTAAACTTGAAGTAAAAATTGTATTCACTTTTAGTTGCTGAAAACCCCCAGTTTTGACAAAAAGGAACACTGAATGCAAACATCAAAAGTTGTATTTCATCATATCTATTTTTATTAGGATGGATTTTACAGAGGCTTACGTTGACAGGTGCTCATCCGTAGGATACGCAGCTAAAACGGGAAATGAAGAGCTACTCGCGGAACTGATACTAAATGGATCCAGTGTTGATATCAAAGATAACCGAGGATGGACTCCACTGCACGAAGCCGCTGCACATGGCCATATCAGATGTGTGCAACAACTGCTTCAACATCTAGATAAAGAAGGTAAGGCAACACAAAAACACCTGTGGGGGAAAGGGGGTGCCGGGGAACTGCTGAGTCAGAAACTTGGAGGGCGCAGGTGCCAATGCCGCAGAGTAAAAAAAACTTGAAAGTGGAGGGGGGGGAGTCAGAAACTTAAACGTGAAGGGTGGTGATGTGGCCCCAATCCACGCGAACAAAAATTGTGATGTGCTGATTTTTTTTAAAAATATTTCATAAATGTCCACACTCACACAATTGCAACAAATTATATTACAATCCATGATAATGGTTAAAAACCCACCTTAGGGAGGACAAGACAACAATTTATTTTAATGAGACAACAAAACAATTTGTTTGTTCGGCCTTAGTGAAATATTTAATGTGTTATTAGGTTTCTCAGGCCAAAGCAGTGAAGAACCAGGTCAGGTTTGTTATTCCGAAGGGTCGTAATTTCGAAATAAGTGTAAGGGTCGTTATTCCGAAAATCAAATAAGAGTCATTAACCCTAACCCTTCTTGTATTTTCAGAATAACAAAGTGTATTCCAGATATATTATAATTGTGTGTATTATTACACATGTGCTTGGGTATGCACCCACCTTGATGGTGAATGCTAGGTTGAATTGAACTTATTGTTATGATGTAAATAAGAGGGATAAAATAGATTGTAAAACCCATCTTCGGTAGAGTCTAGAGCCACAGATTATTCCATAATCTGTGCTAGAGCATTTCTTGGCAGATACAGGATAGGGTCTAGTACATGCAAAGAAAGCATTACATTTTGTATGTAGGTTTGTGTAGATAGAGAGTAAATTAAATTATTTGAATGTTTTAACTTTTGTTTGAATTTGCCAATGCATACTGTTTTTGTATTAAACTCCATCCAACAGATGTGATTTGCCGTTCTTTCGAGGGTGAGACTGGCCTCTGGTTGGCCGCTAAGAAGGGACATCATGGCATTGTGCGAACCCTCATGGAAGTAGGTGCTGACCCCAATATCTGTAATAATGAGGAAGGATCACCCTTACTACAAGGTAATGGTGGAACTGTTTTTATACTTATGAAAGAGTTTCTGTACACAGTGAACACGGGGGCAGTGGTATCGCTAGGCTACATTTGTGGGATCCCAGACTCACCTAAATCCATTTTGGACCCCTTATTTTGAAATTTTCTGCAATTTCAGGGGTCCCTGTAGACCCCCAGTTTTTCAATTCAGCACAACTGCAGGCTATACACATAGTTCTTCACCAGTGAGTTGATTTGCCCCTGGAATGAAGTAAATGCCTTGATGCCCTTTCCATGTTAAAAGCTTTATGTCTTGGGTTGGGTGCCTCTATAAAATCTAAATTTTCTTTGGTCATGATGATCAGGTCCATTTTCCCCCTTGGATCTTAATTTGAGCCCTGATGTGATGGGACTCCAATATTCGATTTGGGACCCTAAAATTTAGTATTTTCTGCAATCTCAAGGATCCCCAGGCAGGGACCCCTCAGCTTTTTGACCTACAATCATAGAAAAAAGGTGTTCGAACACTGACCATTGTTTGCACCGTTTAATTACCCTATAGTACGCATTTTTAGAGTCATGTGAAAATACCAATTTGCATCTGCTAGCCTGAAAGCCCCCCTTCAATATACCCCTCCCCTCCCCCCACCAATCAATGTTGCTAGGCCACGGGCTGATGTTTGGCAAGTTGGGCGACTCAACATTGATCAGGGGGGAAAGGGGGATGACTTTACATTAGGCCTACTAAGTGTTCGAACACTTTTTTCTAACATTGTAGCACTACCCTTGCACATGAGTATCTCACTGCAATAAAAAGCTTGTCCACATCTAGCTCATGCCATGTACATTCGAAAGTTTGAAATTCATATGCATATCAACTTCTTTAGTATTCATTCATTTATTTTTATTCAGTACTCATATTAGGCTATATTAAAAAAAATCATTTGTCTCAAAGCTCCCGCGCGCGTTAGTTAATTGGTGCGCATTAGAAAAACTTTTTTTTCCCCAAAAAAACAAACAAACAAAAATCCCAAAGTTTCACCGATTTTTCAGATCTTCATTGATCACATCATTTTAAATACAAAAGGTCACTTTTACAAGGATTTCAATATTTTATATTTATAAATATAAAAAAAATGCATTCCGCATTAGGTTTTGAAAAACTGAAGAGCTTTGAGACAATTTTTTTTTAATATAGCCTTACATAATCGCACAATATCAAAAATTACATATAACATAGCACACATAAAAGACATAAAAACAAGATGCTTGCTAAATTACGGCAGGATTGGGAAAATGTATAAATACCAGAGAGTACCAAGGATAGCCCAAAAAGCCTCCATATAGGAAGCTTATTTCCATTGGGGTCCTTTATATAAATAGCTAATTTCCATCTTATTATATATATATCAATTTTCATTTATTTGTCTCTAACAATGATCTTATTTGCAGCTGTGTCAGGGGATTACAAAGAATGCGTAGATATTCTTCTGCAAAACGGTGCCGACATCCAATGTCAATTCTGCAACGGCTGGTCGTTGATGCACGAGGTCGCTTGTCACGGTAACACTACAATGGCTTCTCATCTGCTTGATGTGGGCGCGCCGATAGACCTTGCTGACGACTTTGGCATCAAACCTGTGTTCACAGCTGCACAGTACGGCAGGGACGAGTGTCTTAAACTTTTGCTTGAAAGAGGTAATCTGAAACAAATTGTTTGGTTCATTTTGTATCTGTAATTTTTTCTCTGTATGTCTCCATTACTATCTCACCAAATCTGTCCAAGGTTTTAACACCACCAGAAAAAAGTGAGAGTTACGATATGTTTCAAATCTAATCTATTATGAATGTGTATGAGCATTTTCATGTGGTTGACATTTTATAAGCGAAGTCACAAGGGAGGTTATTGAACTTATTGAATATTCCATGTACAAAAAAAATGGGTCTAAAAACAAACTTTTTAAATAAAGCAAACAAAATCTTCATTATTAACCCTAACCCATTCGGGCACTTTTTTCAATTTTTTTTCTGCGCGGAGCAAAGTGACCCCAAAAGTCACCGTGACCCCCTGGTATTTGAACCACGGACCTCCAGCATCAGCGGCTTAGGATTCCCCACTACACCACGGGTGTCAAGGCTTTTTGGCGTAGTATATTCCGCCAAGTATATAGCCTGGGTCCATTTTATCCTTGAAAAACTTGCACGCCAGGTGGAACATAGAGATTGGCTTGTTGGATTCTGTTGGATTTGGCAGGGTTAGGATTATGGAAGCAGAAAGGGTATATACCTGAGATACATCTGTGAAGTTTTGAGAAAAATACATGAATGAAGGTAAACTTTTACTTCCATCGACTAATATATATTGTCATTGCGTTACTTTTGGGGTAAAAAAACCCAGATCAAACAATTAGATTCAACAAAAAAACATTAATTTGAGAGCATTTTTAACTCGATTATGCACGCATGGGCATATCGAGTTTATGCTGTCCTACCTTAAATTACCTCGCGTTTACGGCGAAGTTCGTTGCTGTCGAATGGCATTGGTTTGAGTGTGTTACATTTGTATAAAGGCGCTGGGATTAGCCTATCAAAAGCAGAGACATTTCACACGAATGTTATGAACATTATTTTGAAGATATTTTCGGGACATTTATTCGAAATTCACTTTGATTTGAATGTTAGTAATAAATGACGTCATATTGTTCAATTCGCAATCTGTAGTCGAGCCATGGGGTTGATGAATTCCAATTTTCGCCCAATGAGTAATTTGATTATGAATGAATTTGATCATGAATATGAATGAGCCTGTCAGCCATTGCCGCGCAGGCAAATGGCGTGAACTCATCATCTGCGCATTACTGTTTTCTCAATGGAGAAAGTCGTGAGTACACACTTCCGCTGCTGTATAGGCCTATGGCGACCCCCACAAACCAGGTTTTTAACCTATAGCGAAAAACCAATGAATAAATCGCCGCGACCCGACCGGGGATCAAAAATTACAAAATAACTTGTATCATGATATTAAATCAGCACCGCTTCCATTTGGACAAAACTGGTCTATTTTGATGTGATTTTCCCCTTACAATTTCATGTCTGCTGAACCTTCACAAAATCAACACTCGTGACTAATCGAGTTACTGCAACGTTGTTGCTCTGGTAGAGTGGTAATCCCCACCCCCTTTAGTAGGACGATGGTTGAAGCAAGAATGCACTATCCGCCCAAAGCCCAATGGATAATGCATTGCATGGGTGTTTGTCTCATGGGGAGATGGTTTCTGAACACCATGTTTCTAAAATAGTTTTTGTTGGATTTACGTAAAATTAAGACTTGGTGAAAGAACCAGTTTTCGGACCCGTTTTGTTTTTACACTCTGTATAATAGTAGCATTGATCACATTATGGATTATAGAGGTAGCATTGATCACATTATGGATTATAGAGGTAGCATTGATCACATTATGGATTATAGAGGTAGCATTGATCACATTATGGATTATAGAGGGAGCCAATTGTTTTAAAAGTTGGCAGTATTTATTAGTAATCATCATTACAAGTATGCAGAATTTGGCAGTATTCTTACTGTGTAAGCCTATGGGGAAAAATGAAACATCCATGTTTACTCCATTTAAATCTTGAGTCGTAAATTCGCAGGTACTGGGGTGTATTCACTGATGCCTAAATAACCACACACAAGCAACTAGACATCATGAAAGTAAAGCTAATTGAAGCTAAATTGGTTTCAAATTTGCACAGGTTTAGTCTTTGCTATGGGGAAATGTCTAATGGCCATGACTCAGCAAATTTCGCTTTAACCCCTTTTTGGCAATATAAGGAAAAATACTTTTGGTCATAACTTTGTCAATATTTAACCTACAGTCATGGTTGAACCATTATTTTTTATAGAAAAGTATCATGTTTATTTGTATTGCATTTTCAAAATTTTATGATCCTGCCTAATATAGGTCTGTATTTTCGTAATAAACACGGTTTTAGCTTAAAACCATGTCCTACTAAACTTGTGTCAAAATCAAGTCTTTTAAACGATGTGTTTAATAAAAACCCAATTCTAAACGCCGCAAATCTCATCCCCAGAGTGGTCGTGCGTTCACTGTATACAGGTATTCAATTTATTGTGGCCCAAATGGGTTACAATAGATATCGACCGTATTCCTCAAACGGTTGAGTAATCATTCAAGGTGTACAATTGGTGCACAAGTTTAGTTAAACATGTGTTAAACTACCCATGTTTAAAGTTAGATGCATGTTTAAGTTCAACATATTTTCGAGAATTGCATTTAGTTAAACGATGTGTTTAAAGTCAAAGATAAAGGTGTGTTTATCTTTAAAACCGCGTTTAAATACGTACGACAATACATCCCTTATGATCTAGCATAAAGGGGGCTATCTCTATGTCTAGGAATCATCCAAAGTTATTGCCATTTTCACCTTCTGTACGTAACTTTTAATCCCCCTCCCCCCTCGAGTTATGTAGGCAAAAATGTCATGGCTTGATATACTCTCCTCCCCCCCCCCCCCCCCCCCGAGTTATGTAGGCAAAAATGTCATGGCTTGATATACTCTCATGTGTTGTTTAAAACCATTGTATTGCAGATTAATTACTGTATGTTACAATACGAGACTATACACATAAATTAATCTTTTTTATCATGCAGTGGCGTAGCCAGCATTTTGAAACGAGGGCCCTCCCCCTGTTACGTACACTTTGTATGTATCTTTAAATGGACGACACCTTAAATCTTTCTACAAATACTTTCATTTCAACAGGCGGTGATGCAAACTCACAAGCGTTTGATAAGGCCGCCCCACTTTACCTGGCTGCCCAAGAAGATTACCCACAATGCATTGAGGTATTGTTGGCTAATGGTGCCAACGCTGATCTAGAGACGGAAGATGGGTTAAAACCACTGCACGCGGCTGCACATAAAGGACATGTCAAGTTAGTAACATCTATTATGACCGATTAACACCATGAACCCTATACTGTAAAAGTGGACATTTTCACGCTACATTTATTTTCGCGCTCGAACCAGCTGCTGCGAAAATAATAACACACAAATATATTTCTTTTGCGCATAGGTCTGTGTGGTGATACTACAAATCGCAAATTTAAAAACATGTAAAACAGTTGAAAATCTGCGAAGCGCAAAAAATGAATCGCACAAAAATTACCACTTTTAGAGTAGATAGCATCCCGGGTATCTCAGAAAAAATGTACCCTAGTTTCCCCCCCCCCCCCCCCCCCTCATTTAAAAGCTTTTAATTAAGTTATTGTTAAGACATTTAGAAAGTCTAATTAATTAGCGCTTTAATTAAATAGCGTTCACCATTTCATTAAGTCTGAAATAGGGGGAGATTTAGGGTACATTTTTTAAGAGACACCCTGTATAATATCATAGGGCCTCAGAGAAGAGGGATAGGCTGGGTTGTTTATAACGGCTTAGCGGTTTATGAAAGACAAATTGGGTTCAGAATGGGAGTGGGCTTACGGAGAGAGGTAACTTAAGAAGATGTTGATAAAATTAGGGGAAGTCAAAATTGTGATACCTACCTATACAGAACCACTTTCAGTCAGTGTGGGCCTCCCCCGGAATGTGTTCCAAGCTTCCATGACTTGTCACATGCCACATTAATGAATATCATATACTGGAGTATACAGGGGCGTAACCCTCGAGTATAGGCCTATGTAATCATTTTAATGATAATCAGGTATTTTATGCAAATTTCATTTTGGTATAGGTTTAATTAGCATAATATGTGCAAAAAGTATTCAAAAATGCAATTTTAGCTTTCTACAATTGGATTGTTTATGGAAAAACTGATAATAAATACAGACATTAAGTCTGGTATAAAATTGATTACAATGTTTTGCAAGGTTTAGGATAGAAACGTTCAATAATCATACTGTTGTGGATCATTTTGATATTTTGACATTTTGACACCACAGAAAGTATATGCACCAAATTTGACCCCTATATAATCTTCACAGTAACTTAATAGTGACTGTGGGATGTGGAAGACTTGCCAACCAAGCTCTCTTTGCAGCTTGGGGGAAAGTCCCCGGACCCAGGACAGCAAGTGTCAGGTCAGTTATGACCTTCTACCAGATTCCCCTCAAACAAATTAGGCTGAGATGTTGTAATGACTGAGCCATGAGATTGGGTCTGGTAAATAGTCGTAGCACAGTAATGGCAAGTGACAGGAAACTGTTAACTCAATGGGGCTCACTCTCCACATCCCTATATTTTGTGTTTAAAATCTCAATAGCACTTTGATTACAATATAATCATTATTACTTGATAAAGTCCGGGCACTCCATGTGAATGCACTCTCATAAAAACTTATGAGTTTAGACTGAAATTAAAGTTTGAAGAAATTGTGTTAGTATGTTTGTTTTAGGCCTAACCACTTTGGGATATTTTACATGGTGGCATGTGACTATCAGCCCAAGCTACTCTTAGCATGGATTTAGGCTGGAAAATAAACACTGTACATAAATGTATTTTAACCCTGGCACAATTTAGTTTAGTTGGTCGGTCGCCGTCGGGTGTTTGTTTTTTGTCTTTTTTCTCCTCAAAATTTCAAAAAAATTCGAACAATTTCACAACTTTTAAATAACATTTCAAAAAACTTTTTTTTTAATTTGTTTAATTTGAAATTTGAAAAGGAAATCGAAAAAGAAAAGGGTCGGTTGGGCTAGTTGAACATGTTTTTTTTTACCGTCACCATATGGTGCCGAGTGTAAGCAAATTAAGTCTGTCAATCAAACCAATGAGAGATTGATTATTATTTTATCAGACTACTGTTAAAGTTGACATTTATTTTCACGCTCTTCTCGCTAAGATCAGCATGTGCAAAAATAAAAATGTTCGAATCTATTCCTTTTGTATGTAGGTCGATGTAAGGAAGCTCAAATTCGTGAAAATAAAACAAGCAAACTTGTTCAAAATGTGCAAAGCGCAAAAATGTACACTTTTACAGTATACCATTTCTCTACTTTATTTACAGGTGTGCTAGACTTCTATATGATCATACCACTATTCCACTGCAAAGCGGCCCTTACACACCCCTGCACTTTGCTTGTGCTCAAGGTCATATTGATATCATCAAGTATCTACTATCAGTAGGATGTGATGTCAACACTGGTCTTAAGATGCAAAGAGCTTATACCAAAGACGAGAAGAATATCATAGAACACATACAACCAGAAGCGCCTCTGATAGATGCACTGGAAAACCGTCATCTGAACGTTGTCAAATGTCTCCTGGCAAACAACGCCAAGATGGAATGCATGGAGATGATATGTCCTCTCAAGACGGCCTTCCCGAATAGAACACTTTTGCGAGCGCTGTTGCAACATGGTTGCGATGTGAACTGCGGGCATGTGTCGAAAGATGCGGAGCTTCTGTGCGAAACGCGAGATTTGGATGCGATCAAGCTTTTACTGCACTGCGGTATGGAGTTAGATTTAAGTTGTCAGTATGATAGCGATGGGTGCTGTATGGCAATCCTGGCAGCCCCTCATACAAACTTTATGGTGACATTGGTGAAGCTGGCATCGGAGTATACTGATAGTTTACATATTTGTACACATTTACTGGTGAAGCTTTTTAACACGGACCAATGGGACGAAATTAAGAATCTAATTGGTAAGCTATATATTTATAAAACATGTTTGTGTATCACAAAAAAATATTATTCCGAGGGTTGATAACCAGAAAGATGGAACTCAATAGACGTTATTCATAATTGGCGATTTCATGTCAAAGAGGGAGACATACTCGATGTCACGCCGATAAACATACAATCTCATACTTTTACTGCAATATAATGAACTGTGAACTTCTACATTTCCTAGATAGTGTCGGTTACCAGCAAACATTTCATTTCAAACTAGTGGAATAGATAGTTTATACATTCAAGTTTATGTCATGAATGTGATAAGGTCAAATATTGAACAGCTCAGAAGTATGAAGAATTTTTATGATAAGTGCAAAGTTCACCACAAAAACTACATCACTCCCGTCTCAGCTACATAACTAGCCTCGTTTTCAGAGCACTAATTGCTCTGAGCATGCTCAGTTGGATAGCACGGCCCTCTTTTGATATAAGTGGGCCAATTATGAATAACGTCTATAAAGGACATTCTGGAAAAACTGGGTTTGTTTGGTCAAATATCTCAAAATGAACAAAGAGCAAGTTACAATATTTATGGTTGTCAACCCTCAATTTGTTCATGTTGTCTGCGCAAGCATATTAAATTTAGAGGAAGAGTTTCATAACAGAATGCAATGAACCCTTTTTTGACCTAATTGAACTGAAAACACAAGTGAGATGAACAGAATAGCAGGATGAACCCAGGTTTTTCTCTTCCAAGTATTTATTTCTAAGAAAACAGTGTTGAAATTGTTCTGCGTACCCCAACAGACACATCTATATTATGTAAACTGATATTTATATATTGTATTTTTATCTGTTTCTTTCTTTCACAGAAAATCCCCATTCACTGCAGCACCTCAGTCGGGTGACCATCCGGAGACTTCTTGGTCCTCGGCATCTACTCCACTCGGACACTGTCACACAGCTTCCAATAACTCATGTTATGAAAGACTATCTCTTATACAAGAGTTGAACCACGAGCTATGCTGGTATAGCCAGCGTTATCAATCTCTACTACATGTAGCTCTTGCCTGGGCGGAGTTCATATTCATAATATGTGGCATTATCTAGTTTGTGACTGAAAGATGTGTGACCATAAGTCTGGAGATGATGTCATTGGTTAAAGAGTAATTGGTAGAGATTGCCAAGCGGTTAAGCGCGCTGTACCGTCGGTCGGGAGTTTTCCATCAAAGCACAGAATCGTGGGTTCAAGTCTCCTTGAAACCAGGATTCATTGCTTGACCAAAAAAAGTTCCTATCTAGGTCGGAAATTCTACAATCACATCTTAATTCAGTAAGGTTAGTTTATCGAATTCTCTTTCCGTGGTTTAAGCTGATAATCAGATTTAATTGTGGTATTTCTCCTCTACACCATTCACTGTGTACAACGTGCAGGTCTATACAGTGAATGTCAGTGCGCCGTGGTTCAGAGAGTCACGTAAAGCCGTTGGTCCCGTGTATGATCAGACGCGTCACTCTGAACGGGATCTAAGAATATATGGTGTAGATTTTGATAACATGCAAAAGACTTCAGCTAGACACCAACAATCAGCACATAAGCGTTATACTTCAATAATCTTTTGTAATAGATGATAAAATGAGGTTCTTATAAAACTGATCCAAAAGATATACTCACTGTGTACGTTTTGGGAAACACTGTTGCCTTTCATACCACATTTTATCATCTATTGCTACCAATCCTGATGAATCTATTTAACAATCTTTTGTAATACTTTGCTGTGTCAAAAGTGTGCATGAAAATGTCAGACACTTTGCATTTTCATCTTTCCCCTTCCCCTCTCCTCCCCATCCCATCAATCAATGTTGGTTCCACACGCTAGGCTGTCAGAGACAGAATTCTGATCGCCATTGATGTGCGAGGAGGAGAATGTGGGAACATTTCATCTGATATTGCCAAAGATTTTTACTCCATTCTTGATTACAAAAATCAATATTGCCATTTCGATGTAGAGCAAAATGATAGTTTACAAAGAAATGTCAACAACACAGTTTACAGTTTATGCAATAAACCAATTCCATATTTTGGTTGAATATATTCCCAAAGTTCAACTTTGAAAAGAAACTAATACAAAAGATTATAGAGAAAAATATGAACTTTTTCATATTCTATAGACCATTTCAAATTGAGATCAGAAATCTTCGGAAAAACAGGTCACGTGGAGTTTTTCTCCGGCATATGGACATGACTTGTGAGCTGCCAAGTCATGTAACAGAGCGTCAAATCACTCGGCTAATCGGAAACATTCGGAACCGATCATATATTTTCGGATTTGAAATGGTCTATGATGTTCATCGTCAAGGTATAATACAGGGTGTATACAAAATTAGGACCGTTTCTTTCGACCTTGAATCTGTGGAAAATCACTCAACCATAACAAACTTGATTTCATCTTAACACTTTCCATGCGGCAGGCGTCTGCAAATTTCACAAAATGTTTCAAAAATTGAATTTCATTACCACATTTGAAATCACCATATGAAATGCATTGAAAAAAGTACAAACATGCCTGATATTTGTTCAGTAATCCTTGAGATAGATTTTAAAAATTGGGAAAGGTTTCTTAAAATCTGTGTTGTATATTATGGTAAAACTACCAGTTAGGAACAATCCATCAAAGAATAAGAACTATATGATATTTTGCATACAGCCATCATATTTTCATCTTCTCAATTGGATTTTTTACAGTTAAGAAGCCAAAAGTAGCATTCTAAGGAATAACATAAAAATTTATGTTCATTTCATCAGTTGCAATGCCGAAATTGGTAGGTTTTGCTTCAAATAAGGCCAAGTAAAAAAAAACCTAGTTTCTTGTCCGAACTTTTTGAAAAACAGAGGATGCAGGCACTTTTTTTCTTTCTTTTTTTCTTCTTCAAAATTGCCGATCCAAGATGGCTGAGGATTTAATGCATTTGGATAAACTTATCACAGAATTTATAATAGCGACACAGGTAGTATTTACTCCACCTGTGCATAGACTGCAAAAGAGAATATTTTCATGATTGAGGAAAAGTGCAGATTGTGAAAATGACTTGGATTTAAAATAAAAACAAAAATAAAAAAACCTTTTCTTGATGCGGCAGCCAAAACGGATGCATACGCGCGAGGACGAGAAACTACTATTTTTTTTATTTGGCCTAACCATGAAAAAAGAAACCCTGTTCTACGGGCCCAATAGAACAGGTTTGTTTTTGATGACTTGGGGTTATTTTTACCTATCAAGAAAGTAATTAAAAGAGGAATATTTGTATTGACGTTTTATGATTCCTTTAGTTGTAGTCCTTGTAAAGAGGGAAAAATCAAGTTCGGTATTTTATGCAAAATCACAGAGGAAAATATTAATGGCCTTAGGCTATATTAAAAACATCATTTGTCTCAAACAGTGGCGTAACCAGCAAGGGGGGGGGGCAGGGGTTCAAATAGTGGCGTAACCAGGGGCGCCCCCCCCCCCCCACTTACTTGGCACCCTTGCCCCTCCGCTTACATCAATCAATGTGGGTGTGGAATGGATGCGTGTGTACAACCGGGTTTATTATAAGTGAGCGACTCTAGTCTATGAAGTGGTGCATGATTTAGCCTAAATGCCAAACAGAAGCAATATTCATTGAAAATAAGTAAAGCTGTAAATGAAATTTACAAAAAAAGTACACACCAAATCGCGCGAATTCAGTCTTAAAATTTCAAAACATTTCAGCTTCTGAGGGGGCACATCCCCCTCAAACACCCCCCTGTCCACGCAAGCGCGGAGGCTGCCGCTGGTGCGGCACTTGGATTGTCTTAAAAGCCCCCCCCCCCATTTCAAATCACTGCCCCTTGTTGCCCCCCCCCAAATGAAAAAGTATAGTTACGCCACTGGAAGCTCCCGCGCGTTAGTTATTATTGATGCGCGTTAGAAGAAGAAGAAAAATTGGGAAAAAAATCCCAACATTTCACTGATTTTTCAGATTTTCATTGATCACATCATTTTAAATACAAAAGTTCACTTTTACAAGGATTTCAATATTTTATATTTATAAAAAAATATATATATATAAAAAAATCACATTCTGCATTAGGTTTTGAAAAACTGAAGAGCTTTGAGACAAAAGATTTTTTTAATATAGCCGTACACACATTGTCATCTTTTTCTCAGATTTGCTTGGGAAAATGACTTGGTGGTTAAGATAATATCAGGTTTGTTATGCTTGACTGATTATACAGAGATTCAAGGTCTTAAGAAACAGTGTCCTTTTTTTGATACCCTATATATACGAGTATAACATATTTTAATTCAGAAATATATCAAAATATACAAGAATGGATACTTCAAGGGCACTTGACTTTATTGTAAGCCACAACTCCGGACATAATGTCCCTAAACATTAGTTTTTCAGACTTCCCTCTCTATATTGTACTTAAGGTAGCACACCCCTTTGACTGGGGTGCAAAAATGAAAAATTAGATTTTAGCTTTAAACAACAGAGAAAGTGTTTAGCTTTTACATGCTTTTTATTCCAACAATATATCATGTATAGTTTTTGAGATATTTTATTGGCAATTTGTTCTCGTATGAAAATTGAGGATCCAAGATGGCTGCCATTACCATAGCTTCATTAACTTGTTTCAGTACGCAGAATTTAAATACCGAAAACTTTAAAAAGGCTGATATCTCAAAAACACAATTTTGACAATATGGCCTAGCCTCCGCAAACATATCTCAAAAACTACAGGGGCTAGAACCATCAAACTTTGCCAAATTGTTGCTAATGTACTGGCCTGTGAAATGAACTAGAATCTTGCCATAACCATGTTCAGTTTTTTTGTTTTGTTAAGTAATAATTACAAGTTACACAAATTAATTTAATATTTCATACTTCACCTAGGGACCGTTCATAAATACTTTGGTGGGGGGGGGGGCTGGATAATTTCATTTTTGGTATATCAAAACTTTTTTGACCCCCCCCCCCTTCTCGCCATGCCACAAACCTTTTTGACCCCCCCCCCCTGTATTACTGCCTGCACCTGAAACTTTCTTGGCCCCCCCCCCCCCCCCCCCCCCCCCCCCCCACCGTTCATTGTGATCAAGTTCAGAGAACATATATATGTTATCTTTTATGGAATTTTTTACAGAATATGACCGTGTATCATATTCTATTTTGATGGACGCATCACATCTAGGAGGGCAGGTTGTAGAATCTAGAGTGAATCAGAACTCCCACTGTGGGTATCTTTGGTTAAGTGCCATAGTCTTTAATCCCCTGAATAACTTCACATATTTATGCACGGATCTCTCTCTGTTCATGAAACCAATTAGGATGCTCCCTCCAATTATATATCCTGACTTTGAATACACTGTGCGCGCAATTGTTGTCTGCTATTGATATAAATTTGGCCTTCATTAATTTTTAGCTGGGGGCTAGTACACGAACATAGGTCCGTGGACATATTCGCGCGTAGCGCACCAAAAAATTAGCTATTTTTACGTTGATTTATGAACGTTCCGTAAATAATGTGCATACAGGTAAAGCAGGGGTTTGGGGGCGAAGCCCCCAGAAATTTTTGAAAACTAATGAGTGTTTAAACTTTTTTGACACCCCCCCACCCTCTGTTGGGGTTCTTAAAAACTTTTTTGACCCCCCTTTGCAGAGTTTCAAAACTTTTTGGGCCCCCCCTATAATTATCCAGCCCCCCCACCAAAGTATTTATGAACGCTCCCCTAGTATAAAGTGTTCAAATGGTCCGACTCTAGTTCATATGTGTGGCGGTATGGGAAAACCCGTCGGAAGGCGCTAATGTTAATATTGAGATATCTGGGTCAAGCCAAATTATTTCTTACAAATGAGTTCCAAGTCAACTTTCCAACTTTGGTCCCAAGATAGGGATTAGACCTTTAACTTTAGTCCCCGGGAGTTTTGTATGCAAAATTCCAGATGTAATGTTTATTTTTAGCACTTTTCTGAACCTTGATTATCAAATTTATGCCAAGATTATGCCAAGAAATAGGAGGTGAATGAACTAAAATGTATGTCTTTTGAACCTGCTCACTCCTCCTTGAACTTAACATGCACCCCATTGACTTTGATATCGTTAGAAAGCTCTCATGCCCTGTATGAAGATGTACATGCGCATTGATATTTAGGTCACATAATTTACTGCGCATCACATTTCAACAGCAACAGGTCACTCAGCCCGGAGGAGGAAACAGCCATTTATTGCCAGTTATTTCCTAAAATGTCAACATTTTGGAATGCAAACGATTACTTCAAATAACAAGGAGTATTCATTGATTGAAATCAAGTGATATTTTTTACAATTTCCTATGTTAAAAGATTAATTGTGCCATAGTTGGCTGTACTTCACTGTATTGTACTTGTCATCAAAATCGAAGATGGCGGCGCCCAGTGAAAATGTTAAAAAAGTGAAGTTGCCCGAAATCTTATGGCCTTGGAGGGATAGATATGACCATGTTAACCACTTTTGAATTTCAACAATGCAATGTAAAGATTTTGAAAGTGAAGAATTTAAAATTGGTAATAACATTTCAAACAAATTAGATTAATATCAAAAGTCCTTTTAACATGACATGTCAAGCTATTCTGCGTGATATTAACACATAGTTATTAAAGAAATTCAAAGGTTTTGTGTATGGAACTTTAACCTTTAAATTTTCAGTTTCATGTTTTATTGTTCCGCATAAACTTGCCGTCTTTAAAAAACTATAACTGTAGTTCTAGATGGATTTTTTAAACAGTTCTGAAATCAGTAGAATATGTAGCTTGGTGCAAAATAATAAAATAAAGTTGATAGAAAATGACCATGTGAAGGGTTTTCCTATGCCACCACACATATGCTTTTTATTCCAACAATTGTATAATGTATAGTTTTTGAGATATTTTGTTGGCAATTTGTTCTCTTACGAAAATTGACGATCCAAGATGGCTGCCATTGCCATAGCAACGGGTCAAGTGACCACTGAAATGTACCCAGTTTTTATATCACTTGTATATTAAGGTATAATGTTATGCTAAGCTTGGATGGCCAATTGTTGCAGAAACACATACAAATGTGTTTTTAGTATGACTTATAGCACGAGGCAGCTACGCTGCCGAGTGCTATAAGGAATTAATAGCACTCATCGACAGTGACCATTTTAGTGATGATTTATATGGCAGAGCTCTACCCTACACACCAGATACACACCACTTTCACAGTAGGACACCTCTCACTCACCAGACTTAGACAATCATCTACTATTAAACACACACACACCAAGTTGGGTAATAATTACAGCGCTGTAATTAATCAGGTTATTTACAGCATTCTGAAGCTGTACAATAAGTGAAATTTGTGGAATTCTGGATTGGCTGTGTATGTGCTATTAGTATGATATGTGCTCAAGGGGTTGTGCTATCTTAATTTGTTTTAAGAGGGGTCATTAACGATAAGATTGCTGTTGCCCTGTTGGAAAAAGTGTGTGCAAGATTATGGGTTATATTGAAGTAAATAAAATGATTGAAAATCATATTTTTATTTTGTTCTTTGTTTAGATGCCTCTTTGTCAATATCTACATTTGGGTCTTCTTTAATATCCTACTCTTAAATAATGAAAGATATAAGCATTTTGCTCTTCCCATCAGGACCCTGCCCTAGCGTATGTCTTCATGGACTCTCGGTGTAAATCAAGAAAACAAACAAACACAATTAAAAACTTGTTTTATCTGTTTTAATTTATGCAGTATTAACATGATAATTAATATTTCATATGGTTATACAAAATCTTGTTTTGGTTAGTTTAACCTTGGTCCCATCAGGACCGGGTATATGAATTAAAACATGGATTAGACGACAAAAACCTGTTCTAGACCATATGAACCTCTCCGGTTGGATCGGTCTTTTTTCCCCCTTTCAAAATGACACAAAAAATCACAAAAATCCATAATTTTGTTAACCGTTTTTACAACAAACAAAAAAATATTGGTCAGTATTCATTTGCACATGAAAGATGCCCCCCCCCCCCCCCAATTCCAAACAAAAATGGGGTCGGTTGGGCCTGGAACAGGGTTTTTACCCTGTAGCCTTAAAGGTGGGTTTTTTCAACCACAACATGCTGGCCTGAAATTGGCAATTTCAGAGGTGTATACCTAATACGGGTGACTTAAGGACGTTTTTTTTGGAATTTTGTGAGTGCTGTAATTATTGAAGTATGACTCAAATGTATATAAAAGTATACATTTTTGGAAAGGAAATGATCAGAGAATCCAAATTAGGCATCAATTCACAGTCCTCAAATTTTCACTAAAAGTGGCAACAAATTTTTTCTTCTTCTCTGATCCATTTTCGTTCCAAAAATGTATACTTTTAATAGTTTATATGCATTTGATTAATAGTTCAACAATTAAAGCACTCACAAAATTCAAAAAATCAAATCAAAAACTTCCCTGAGTCCCCCCTTAATATGGGTAGAGGTAGGTGTACACCTTAATAATATGTATGTGCGAAATTAGCGGGTATCTTGAATGGGGGCTGTTACTTCCTGCGTGTACATTTTTTGAAGCCAGCACGAAAAACAACAAGAGTCTTACCTGAACCGTGTAATAGTAAATTTGACGTGCTTGTACGTGTGGATCAGCGGGCTTAGTTCAGGCAAACGGTGGGGCTTTTTCACTAAAGCTAAATCGACAGCTTTTTTTCCTGAGATTTGCAAGAAGATGAGAGTCTTATCTTTCAATCTGTGGTAATGCATTAGGCCTAATATTAGCCTGGCTCAAGCGTTTTGCTCGAGTCTGGTCCATCAGGACTAAGTTGGGTGTCCACATGGACCGAGCGGTTTAAAGAAAGAAACAAGCAAAACACTTCAACAAGCAAATACCACAACAATCACCCCAACAAATATAAATCCCAACAAACCCCCCCCCCCCCCCCCCCCAAATCAAATAAAAAATTGTATCACATGCAATAAAATCATTTCGCCTGGGCACTCAGATTTTGTTTCTTGTTGGTTTTGAATATCGTATACATTGCCCCTTTCAATTCTGGAGAGAACTGCTTGGGCAATTATTTAGGGATAAGACCTTTTTTTAAACCTGACCCGTATAGCTCACTCGGTAGAGCATCAGACTTGCACGCACGCGACCCTGTTCGATCCCCAGCACACCCAGACCAATTTCCCCCTCAAATATGACCAATTTTTCTCCCCTGATTTAATCCACAAAACCATGCACTGGAGGTTAGGGTTAATATGGGTAGGGGCGTGCACTTTAATATACGTGTATACCTCAATATTGGGGTATAGCTATTAATATGTGCGCTCACCTTAATATGGGTATGGGTGTACACCCTTAATACGGGTAGAGGTGTATACACCACTTCAAAATCGGTGTATGGCTATTAATATGGGTAGGGGTGTACACCTTAATATGGGTTTATAGGTGTATACCTATAATATGGGTATATAATTTAACATGAGTTGGTTGAGTGTTGTAAACCTTAATATTATGAGTGTTGTAAACCTTAATATTATGAGTGCATAAACAAATCTGTTGAGCCATATAATCATCAGGATTGATTCAGCCATACCGGTGCTATCCACACCAGACATGCATTATATGCAGACTGATCTGTCTATATCTTAACATGGGTATATGGGTAACACCTCAAAATGGGTGTACACCTTAATATTGGTGTTTACCTTCAAACAAGTATGGGTGTATACCTTAATATAGGTGTATACCTTAATATGGGGTGTATACCTTCAAACATATGTGTGTGTATACCTTGATACGGGTGTATACCTTAATATGGTTAGACATTAAAATGGGTTAGACATTAAAATAGGTGTATACCTTAATATGGGTGTTTTACCTTGATATGAGTTAGAATAGCGTGTGATGGGTACATGTGAAGGGTATTACACAATTGTGACCATCCACGATGAACCCAGTGTAAAGTCGCCAGTTCATATTTTGAGATATGGGCCAATAAACCAGACAGAAGTCAAGAAAAACATAAGACTTTTCAAACCCAATTGTCAAAAAAAAAAAATCAAAATATGGTCTAAATTTGTTATATATTTTTTTATTGATTTTTGTTTGGTTTATAGGCTTATTTCTCCAAATATGTACTGGCGACTTTACACTGGGTTTGTCGTGGATGGTCACAATTATTCCTACAGTCGCTGTCATAATGCTATGGACAAAATTCAAACATTTCATGCGAGCATGTTTTGTTGTTTTTCGCGGAGCTGCATCCAGATACATGAAATAAGAGACCAACTATGCATGCATGTGAGTGACGATTTCACGATTGACCAATCGGGACGAGCGGTCATTTTTGAAAACGTACGGAAAGCACCTCTGGGTTTGCACACATGTACCTTCACACAGTTGGAATTATTTCCATATAGCATTATGACGCTGACTATAATGAATAGTATCTATATATTAGGCCAAAAAAAGTAACTATTTTGTCTCAGCACCTTTTGGCTTTTAAATAGCAAAGTGCTATGCGATTTATTTATTTTTTACCAAAATAAGCTATGGTCTATGCACTCTATTTTTTTAATAAAAATAATAATATAGTCAATAGTTATGCTTTTTTCTGTGTAATAAAAGTAATCAGATATGATCAATGCATATTGTATGCTTTGTGTGTTCTCTTTATCTCTGAACTTCACAAAGTTAGTTGAATGTGTGTTCTCAGTCACAAGGTTGCCGAGTATCACCGAAACTGACTTTTGGTGTTTTTTTAATCGGACAAATCAAATTGAAAAAAAAAAAATTTAAAAAAAAGGGGGGAAAATTGGAAATAAATATATATTGAAAAAATTTGCTGCGCGAAATCCCATTTTAAAAGCAATGCGCGCGGGCCGCTGAGACAAAGTATTAAATTTGTTTGGCCTTATTTCAAACAATTTTTTAATGAATGGCATAATTCTAAAATACCCTCCACACCCTATATTATAATACACTTTATTGCGTAAAAAAGTACAGTGTGACGGGTACAATGTGAGGGTATTACACGATTATTCCTCATGAATAATATCATATATTATTCTTCAGAAGCACATGATTGATAATTGCTGGGAAAGCAAAAGACACTAAAAAATATCTAGCATAAAATATACATTTATTTCAGAAATGGCATGCTCATCTGTCAGTGTAATCTTCAGGTTGTTGCTGTGCAAGCAAGCACCCATGTATGGTCTCATTCAGGCCCTTATTAGGCTACACACATATGTTTATGTGATCAACCAAAATTAGTCTGAAGTAAAAAATATCACATTGTAAGTTTTTCAATTGATTGGGTTGGTTATTTGCAATGCTACATTTTGAAGAAAATCCCATTACAACGAAACACTTAAAGGTATATGCATCTTTTCCAGGAGACACAAATCTGCAAGAAAATCTGCTTCAATTTTTTCTTCTTTGAGGATTGAGGGCGTTCCCTGGAAAAGATTGCATAATATACCTTTAATTCCAATGTAATGAGCAAATAAGTGTTTTGAACATGATAGATACCAAAAGAATTTATATTCTTGTTTGGTTAGGCCAAATTAAATTAATTGTTTGTCTCAAAGCTCCTCTCCTATTGTAAAACTAATGCGGAATGCAGGGTTTTTTTAATTTATTTTTTTTAAATATAAAATATTGAAATCCTTGTAAAAGTGAACTTTTGTATTTAAGATGATGTGATCAATGGAAATCTGAAAAATCTGTGAAATGTTGGGATTTTTTTTTTTGAAAAAAAAAGAAGAAAAAAAAGGTTTTTACAGATTTTTGTTTTTCTAATGTGCATCAATAAACTAACGCGCGCGGGAGCTTTGAGACAAACAATTAATTTAAATTGGCCTTATATCTGAAAATCAATATTCCCTACTTCTGATTCGTTTTGATTTAATCACGTCACATATTATCAATTCATTGACCATTCTGGGATACAGGAGTGCGATGGAAAAATAAAAATATAATAATAGCTGGATTTATTTTCATTTAGATCACCGCGCTAAGCCATTATTATATCGCTGCCATTATGAAATCGTCACAATCATTTCGCTTCATCTTTGTAGTAACTGGCTATGCACTCAACCAGATCAGCGCTTAGATTGTAATATCACCCTTTATAACAGCTACCCAATCTCGTTTGGGTCAACAAGGCAATTGAGACTAATTAGTATCTTGCCCAAGGATACAAACAGGTTGGCCACGGCGGGGCTAGAACTCGCAACGTCATGATTATGAGTCCTGCACTGTTCCACTGGACCACACTTACGCTCTAAAACCTACATGTGAGTGCAATAGTACTATAAGAAGATTGAGGTATGCACCACAATTAAATGAAATTACTAGAACTACAACAAATTACATATAAGCTGCAGTAAAATAAGTAATTTGGCTTGGATTGATTGCACAGGTAGACATGTCAAACAATAGTCACTAAAATATCGGGTGAACAGTCAAATATTTACAACATAATAATTTTGAACATTAGATCAGCTTATTGACTATAGTCTATTACACTTCCAAGACAGTGACATCACTGCGTCATTCACTGATTATAGTGCATAGATGCACTGCGTCATTCACTGATTACAGTGCATAGATGCACTGCGTCATTCACTGATTACAGTGCATAGATGCACTGCGTCATTCACTGATTACAGTGCATAGATGCACTGCGTCATTCACTGATTACAGTGCATAGATGCACTGCGTCATTCACTGATTACAGTACATAGATGCACTGCGTCATTCACTGATTACAGTGAATAGATATAGATGCACTGCGTCATTCACTGATTACATTGCATAGATGCACTGCTTCATTCACTGATTACAGTGCATAGGTGCACTGCGTCATTCACTGATTACAGTGCAAAGATGCACTGCGTCATTCACTGATTACAGTGCATAGATGCACTGCGTCATTCACTGATTACAGTGCATAGATGCACTGCGTCATTCACTGATTACAGTACATAGATGCACTGCGTCATTCACTGATTACAGTGAATAGATAGATGCACTGCGTCATTCACTGATTACATTGCATAGATGCACTGCCTCATTCACTGATTACAGTGCATAGGTGCACTGCGTCATTCACTGATTACAGTGCAAAGATGCACTGCGTCATTCACTGATTAGTGCATAGATGCACTGCGTCATTCACTGATTACAGTGCAAAGATGCACTGCGTCATTCACTGATTACATTGCATAGATGCACTGCTTCATTCACTGATTACAGTGCATAGGTGCACTGCGTCATTCACTGATTACAGTGCAAATATGCACTGCGTCATTCACTGATTACAGTGCAAAGATGCACTGCGTCATTCACTGATTACAGTGCATAGATGCGCTGCGTCATTCACTGATTACAGTGCATAGATGCACTGCGTCATTCACTGATTACAGTGCAAAGATGCACTGCGTCATTCACTGATTACAGTGCATAGATGCACTGCGTCATTCACTGATTACATTGCATAGATGCACTGCTTCATTCACTGATTACAGTGCATAGATGCACTGCATCATTCACTGATTACAGTGCATAGATGCACTGCGTCATTAACTGATTACAGTACATAGATGCACTGCGTCATTCACTGATTACAGTGCATAGATGCACTGCGTCATTCACTGATTACATTGCATAGATGCACTGCGTCATTCACTGATTACAGTGCATAGATGCACTGCGTCATTCACTGATTACATTGCATAGATGCACTGCTTCATTCACTGATTACAGTGCATAGATGCACTGCATCATTCACTGATTACAGTGCATAGATGCACTGCGTCATTAACTGATTACAGTACATAGATGCACTGCGTCATTCACTGATTACAGTGCATAGATGCACTGCGTCATTCACTGATTACATTGCATAGATGCACTGCTTCATTCACTGATTACAGTGCATAGGTGCACTGCGTCATTCACTGATTACAGTGCAAAGATGCACTGCGTCATTCACTGATTACAGTGCATAGATGCACTGCGTCATTCACTGATTACAGTGCAAAGATGCACTGCGTCATTCACTGATTACAGTGCATAGATGCACTGCGTCATTCACTGATTACAGTGCATAGATGCACTGCGTCATTAACTGATTACAGTGCATAGATGCACTGCGTCATTCACTGATTACAGTGCATAGATGCACTGCATCATTCACTGATTACAGTGAATAGATAGATGCACTGCGTCATTCACTGATTACAGTGCATAGATGCACATGCGCACCCTCCCTGATTGAACTACAGTTTTTTTGTCCAGGATTGTCGCTCGATTCCATACTTCAGGGCGAGTCTGCAAGATGGCTGTTAAGATTGTTAGTTAAATAGTACCTTAATCTCCAGCAATATGATACAGATCTGGTTACCAATACTCGATTGCATTATTAAGTACACAACAATTACAACATACATGAACAGTGGCAGTAAGAAAATATATTTGGCGGATTGCACACATAAAAAAATCAAAAACATAATGAAAACATACATGTGCATATTAAGTATAATTATAAATAATAATAATGGGCAGTTCTTATCTAGCGCTTTACACCACGCTCTCAGAGTCCCCAAGCGCTTTTAGCCAATTATTATGGCTGCCATCATGAAATCATCAGAATCGTCTAGCTTCATTTAGGCGGCTACAGGCCAACGCGCACACCCTATCAGCACTTAGATTGTGACATTTCCCAACAGCTACCCAAATATCGCTTGGGTTGACGAGGCAAACGAGATTGATAAGTATCTTGCCCAGGAATACTTGTGACCCTGTTTCTTCTAATGATATCTACATTTGAAAGATTTACTACACTGATCGATACAGGGTCTTAGCCAGGTTTTGAATATTTGGTGTCCAAAGTGGGACCAAAATTAAGTGGAGTGAACAGCGCGAGCGGAGTGTCCACATTCATGTGCAAATTGATCGGATCCGAAGCTGTGAGCTCCGAATTATTATAAATAAAAATCGGTCCAAATTTAAAATATTGCGCAAAAAACTGTTTTTTGACATAAATAGTATTTATACCCACCTTTTGGGGTTCAATTTGTGAACAAATATTCAAAGATGTAACAAAATATATATAAAATATTAAAAAGAAAAAGATTTTTTTAGGGTGTCCATTGGACATCTATGACGCCTGGACTAATGCCTTGGATTGGTACAGAATGCCTCTCCCATGTCCATTCCTTTTGTCCCCAAGTCACATATACTGTAAAAGTAGATATTTTCGCGAGGTTTTTATTTTCGCGAATTTCGCGAATCAATCCTCATCCGCGAAAATATAAACTCGTGAAAATTATTGACTTCCATTGACTTTTGTTCACAAATGTTGAAAATCGCAAAAATAAAGAAATGCCTGTTATGACCATTTTTGTGAAAATATCTTATCGCGAAAATATTGACTTTGACAGTATACAGGGTCTCCCTAAAACGGAATGTATACATTCCTCAAATAAAGTAACTTACCAGGTAATAAATATGCTCTTTAACTCCCAAACTATAGCTCCTACGTAAAAATAATTAAATTATAATACTGTAAAAGCTGAAATATTCGCGGTGGTTTTATTTTCGCGCTTTTCGCGCAAAATCTTTTTCCGCGAAAATTACAACACGCGAAAATATTGTTTTCAACATTCATGCAATGCATCCTGAAAGTTGCCCGCGAAAAAAACAATTCGCGAAATGTCTATGATACCAAAATGCGCGAAAATATCTTTACGCGAAAATATTGGCTTTTACAGTATTGTAAAGAAATGTCTTAAAGATTGACTGAATATTAACACAGCTTTGTAACCAAAACCAAACAAAGTCTGTTTCTCATTCAGCATTTTGTTCTTCTACACGCAGCCTTGGTGTAGCAATAGGCAGATTAGGCCAAATTAAATTAATTGTTTGTCTCAAAGCTCCCGCGCGCGTTAGTTTATTGGTGCGCATTAGCATTTTTTATTTTTTTTTCAAAAAAAATAAATAAAAAATCCAAAATTTCACCGATTTTTCAGATTTTCATTGATCACATCATCTTAAATACAAAAGTTCACTTTTACAAGGATTTCAATATTTTATATTTAAAAAAAAAAAAAAAAAATTGAAAAAAACCCCCGCATTCCGCATTAGTTTTACAACAGGAGAGGAGCTTTGAGACAAACAATTAATTTAATTTGGCCTTATTGATTAACTGATAGCGACAACTCACCGGTCGATAGTAAGAGGATTGGGGATGCTTCAATTGATCCATGCAGCCCATACACATACTTGTCACACTATCCTGCGTGTTCAAAACCCAATTGCAAAAATGTAAACGGCATTTCATCCTTTTCGGTGTAGCTTGCTCAATTGTTAACCGATCTTTATGAACAAGAAATTATTCCACCATTTTGTAATTTTATTTTTTTTAAGTTGGCACCATATTTTTAGAGGTATGAGCATACATTATTTATTACCTGGTAAGCAACCTTTTTTAGGGCTGTATATATTTATATGTTATGGTCCCATCAAATTGGATATAAAAATGTACACCCCTATAAACCTTTTTGGTATAACCTGTGTGACCTTCGACACAAGTTTTCTTTTGTTGCTCTCTGCATCAGTGGTTACCATCATTAACTACTAGCTACTGATGAGAAAAGCAATCAACTAAAACTATGTGTTATTCCTTTGTCACACAGGTCCTCGCCTATCCCTGAACCACCGTACAGACTAAATCAAACAATAGTACCTTTGATGGGTATTATATATTCATATGGACACCCTCTCTATCTATATGGTTGTAAGAATCTACCGGGCTGTAGCCTCCAAATCCTATCCTGGATTCATCATTACTATACAACCACCATCAAATATTTCACATAGGCCCATAAAATACTCTCGCTGCAGCTTAACCCCCTGAGCACTACCTGCCTACAGTGTTTGAGATTGAATAATTACAAACTATACTCATTTGAATTGAATGGCCAATTAAAATACAGCTTCTATAAATTTCAAATCACTCTTTATCAGGGATACAATTACTGTAAAACACTATAATTTCGTGGATACTTTATTTTACGAATTTAAAATTACTGCTATTTTAGTGGCTATTTAATTTTGTGAATCTGGACATTTTACTGTTACTTTCAATGCAAAATTGTCAGTTTCGCTGCTATTTAATTACTCGAATCTACATCCTTTGCGAAATTCGCGAAATTAAATCCCTTGCAAAATTAAGTGGTTTTACAGTATTCTAAAAATGTTTCTCATTGGTACAACAAATGATGTATCCATCTTTTAGACCAATCCGCTGGTAGTTCTTAGGGGTCAATGTTCTTTCCTATATGACAACCTCATCATCCATCATCGTGTAGAAATACTTAAAATTCCTAATAAAATAAAACTATTCAATACATCAAAGTAACCATGCTACTACCCTGTCACTCCAACAAACCAACATTTGAATGCAAAAGGTTTGGTACATTCTAAAACATTTAGAATTTTACAAGTACTTTGTACACTTAAAACAGAGGTTTTTTTACATAACATAATTGGTACTACTGGTATATAGTAGACAATAGACATACAAAATTGTTTCAAATCTCTAGACAATACTTATTATACATTCTGTCAAAAAGTGGATGGAACTTTTGTCTAAACTTCTTATTGTATAGCACAATTAAAAACGTTAATACCACTAATATTTCTACAGAGAATCCCCTAGCAAATCAAATTTGTGGACTACGCAATAAGTGGTATCCAGCATTTGGAGAGGAAACTTTCATTGATATTCATCAATGAAACTTTCATTGATATTCATCAATGATGCAAATACAGTTTATGCTCCGGTCATCTAACTCTGTATGGTGACTTCAGAATGTATTCTAACGATTGACACAGCATTTAAGAGTATAGGGGGCTGGCATTTTCTTCAGAAGGGGGTGGGTCCCAAATATACTGGGGGGGGGGTCATAGTTTTTTTGACATGAAAACAGGGGGGGTCATAAAATTATTTCATTGAAAAAGGGGGGGGGGGGGTCACAAAAATGGACTGTATTGGTAGGGGGGGTCATAAAAATATGCAGCTCTTGGATAGGGGGGGTCATGAAAAAATTGTCTGGGTCTATCCACATTTTTGGGACCCCCCCCCCCCCCTTCCGAAGAAAATGCCAGCCCCCTAAGTGCCAGGAGTTGTTTTTGATTGTGTGGATTCTTACTCTAACGCATTGCGGTTATGCGTAAGATGCGATCACAGGAAAACACTCTGACATCACTGCACAGCGTTTGACGAATAAGGTATAGCTGAATTATGGCAACTAAAACATTATATGACTATAATAGCAATAATATGTTATTATGAAATGGTGGGTTAACCCTAACTCCCTGGGCGTGTTTTTGGCAATGAAACTATTATCAGGGGAGTAAAACATGTCAAATTTGGGGAAGAAAATCAGTCCCGCATGCGCCGGGGGTCAAACGGGCTGAGGGCGGGACAGGCAGACACTCTAGTTACTGCGCTAACACAGCTTAAAAAACGTCAGGTTTTTCTCAAGTTGATAGCCCGGCGGAGCATCGCATGATAGATATAGACCTGGCAATCACTCGGTACACAAAGTGGGCAGCATAGGGATTGTAGGATGGTTAGGGTTAATATACCAAGTTTAGTGTTTAGTCATGTCCAGTAAATTTGTGACCATAGAGAGTGAAGGATATTTTTTTTAATAATAATTATAATAATATAAATATGTTAATATATAGTTGAATCAGTTCCAAATTGGGGAGAAATATTCGATTTTTATCTCTCCGCGCGCAAAAGTAATCCAAGCGTACTCGCGCAATTATGGCCACACACGCACATGGTTTTGGCCGCACTCACACGTCTTGCATATGATGCACAGTGCGCTTGTTGCCTTCAGCGTGCGCTTGTTGCCTTCAGCGTGCCCACATCCTTCTGTATTCATACGCTGCTGTAAGAAGCCTTCGCCAATTTAGAACTGATCAATAGAGTGATAGGTTTAGTCATATATATATATCCAGTACATTTGTGACCATAGAGAGTGAAGGTACATATTTCTGTGGATTTGCTTTCTAAGAAGGACAGGTTCATTAAAAAAATTGTGGTGGTGTCCCGTATGAAAGTGGGCAGACTATCAACTATTAATGTAATCAAAATTAACAGTTTTCAAATTTTGGAAAAATAACTGCACCAATGAATACCTAATCAAAATAAACAGTTTTCAAATCTTGGAAAAATAACTATAATACTATATCAATGAATCCCTCATGATTTTGAAAAAAGTACAGTTGGACCTATATCTGAGATACAATTCTTGTGTTAAAAAGCACAGAGGTAATTACATAGGTTAAAATTGAAATGATGCTCTGATTTTCATGATTATGATCTCAAATCCATTATGCTTCAGATATCAGAGAAGGATATTTTATATATCTATGATGCTTTGTGAAAACTGGAACATTATTTCAAATTTGACCTATCAGGGTTTTTTTCTAAATTCTCTCTTTTTTTTAAATCCATCAAATATTGCACCTGTTAATACTGATGTATGAAACGGTAGTTGGAGGAAACGGTATTGGATCGAAACAGTACTGGGATGAAACGCCATGGGATGAAATTACCTGTTTCCTTCGTAAGCAATAATAGTTTTGCTCAAACATTCGAATTTCATATAGTATACCCTGCCATGGAGACTGATGCATGTATACACACACATAGTGAACAATCAAAACAGTGAAGTATTCTAACAGGTTGTCAAACATTTTTTTTTGCAATATCTTGTTTTTGCCACATTTTTCTGTACAGGATCATACCATTGGCCATCCACCATACTCCTCAATGATTACTAAAAGGCAAAAGGTAAAAGTGCCGTGCCGAGCTAGCTCACACGCACAGTGCCCATCTCTCTTTCCTTGGCGTTCGGGCCAGACTCCTTGTAATGCTGTGGGGGTTCGTCACCCCTCCTGCACAACAAGTCTGTTTTACCTTCCCAACATCAATTACTGCCGGTAATTTATAACCCGGGTGAAAAGAGCCAAGTACCTTGCCCAAGGACACAACACACTTGCCGCAGTGGGACTCGAACCCATAACCTTTGTATTATGGAGCGAGAACTTATCCGCTGGCTAGACCATGTGTGCCCATAAATCATCGATAATGATGGAGGAATATGATCCTGCCCCAAATCCGTGCCTCACAAATTAAAAATGCTGCCCCACCTCGTATACAGCTACATCACCTATTCTTCGCTGCATCAACCTTATCATGCACCCAGCGGTAGGATTTGAAAGCCAAATTTTCAACGCCACCATAATAGATACCCGAGATTATGAAGAAAGCACACACGATTACAAAATGTCCCCTGACGATCGTCGAGCACATCAGGCCAGCGATGCAAAAGACGAGAAAAGTTGCCCAGAACGCCAGCACATACACCACTGTCCATGTACTGGTCCATTCTAGTACCTTCTCCTTAAATGTCTCTGCATCGAGTCCATTAGTCTCTGTAACAAACATCTTATCTTTGGTGTAAAACTGCTTGAGTTGCTCTTCTTTGTCCACCCACCTTTCCTCACACCACTTTGTCAGTCCTTCTTTATCGGTGGGTATTTCAGATATAGGATAGCGTTTGGTGTGGAAGTGTACCTCCGGTGGAAGGTCACCTTTCAATGTGTCAAATTCACCGGCTGTAGGCAGGTTGTAGGGGTAGGCTACACTCACGTCGTATATGGCATCTATCATGTTACCTGGACGGGTAATTAAAAAAGAGAATTATTTGAAATGGAAGCAAATCAGGTAGAAAGCAAATCTCTTATACAAGTGTTTCAAGAGAAAATGACACCCTGAATATAGAAATTGAATGAAAGCTATATGATTGTTAAGTGAAATATTTTGGTTACGTTGTGGTAAAAATCGTATATGATTTAATGTTGATATGAAAATAGGACTTTCATGGTTGACATCATCTTTATAGTGCTTAGATGATTGTGTAGAAAATATGTGTATGTTAATTAAAATCAACAAATTGGAGTCATAAATCTGATGTGTCTGTTTGTGCGCCAAACATAATTTTGCAACAGCATTTGGGCGTATTGGCCATTTTCAGGTAACTCAGAAACATAAGGGAACCTTGTTGATCATGGCTTGGGGCTATTTTGGCTCCACATAAACCAGTGGATGCGATTCTTTCTGCTGTAATCTCAGCAGAAGTGCACTCCTTGTTGCCCCATCTCATTACCCACTGTGGGGTGTGCAAGGCTGAGTGTTCACATAAATCATCGATATAACTTACGTTTGCGTAGTTCGTCCACTAGGAAAGTGAATCCCGTCACCCTTGGATGCAACACATAGTCATATGTTGGTAGGCCATTCTTTTTGGCATATCTATCGCTCTTAGGTTTGGTATTGGGACACAGGTCAGTACCTGTTGGAATTAAAGAAAATAATGAAATGAGTGATACAATGGGCATAATTCTGTTACTGTTTTCATTCTTATTAAATAGAAAGCATGAATGTGATACATTTTTAAGTACCATATCCAATGTGCTTTTTTCTTTGGGGTTAAAATACAAAATGGTCTTCAATTACAAGTGAGCATTGCTTACAGTTAAACACATAAGGCCAAGTAACACAAATAACGTGTTTCTCGTCCGGACTTAAAAATCAGTGAGGGCGGCCCTTACTATTTGTTATTTTTGGATTTTTTTTTGTTATTTTTCATAAGCCAAATTACAAGCTTTTTGCAAGAATTGTTTCATTATTCGTATCACTAATCTATGCCAACGAGAGTTTCTCGCGTCTTTTTCATTGAAATATAGTTGAAAATGATGGACACACTTACACACATCAAAGACAGGTATGATTTTTGAAGAAAAAAATTTCAAACTTTTTTTGGAATTTTGAAGGAATTTTGGAAAATAATAAATAACAAATATATTAAAGCAGCGTCAAAAATCGGTGCGGGCAGGGACGTGAAACACATAATTTTGTTACTTAGCCTAACTAGATCATAACATTTTTACTTTTGTAGATTAACAACAAAATATAGGGATGTGGAGAGTGAGCCCCATTGAGTTAACAGTTTCCTGTCACTTGCCATTACTGTGCTACGATTATTACCAGATCCAATCTCATGGCTCAGTCATTACAACATCTCAGCCTAATTTGTTTGAGGGGAATCTGGTAGAAGGTCATAACTGACCTGACACTTGCTGTCCTGTGTCCGGGGACTTTCCCCCAAGCTACAAAGAGAGCTTGGTTGGCAAGTCTTCCACATCCCACAGACACTGTAACTTATCGTGGAGTTTATATAGGGGTCAAATTTGGTGCATATACTTTCTATGGTGTCAAATAACAAAATGGGTCTGTAAAAGTATGATTATTGATTGTTTTTATCCAAAACCTTGCAAAACATTATAATCAATTTTATACCAGACTTAATGTCCATATTAACGCATGTTTTACCATAAACAATCCAATTGTAGAAAGCTTAAATTGCATTTTTATATACTTTTTGCACATATTATGCTAATTAAACCTATACCAAAATGAAATTTGCATAACATACCTGATTTTCATTAATATGATTACATATAGGCCTATACCCTAGGGTTACACCCCCTGTATACTCCAGTATATGATATTCATTAATGTGGCATGTGACAAGTCATGGAAGCTTGGAACATATTCCGGGGGAGGCCCAAACCGACTGAAAGTGGTTCTGTATAGGTAGGATCACAATTTCGACTTCCCCTAATGTAATCGACATCTACTACAGCAGATTCATAAACTCGGGCATATTGGTTTTGATTTTGGACCTCGTCCATTGGGCGTTAGAGGAACCCATTTTGACCAATTATGATGAAACAGCGGTACTTTTATAGATGTTATTATTTGCGCTCCATAATCAAATGCTATTCATGATGGTGTGGCCTTAGTGAATAGGGCTGATTATGTAGCTTTACAAATCACGACAACCAAATACTTAATCCAACAGCTTGAAATATGTTATCCCTTTGGAAGCGGTCACCACACATAATAAAAATCGACCATCATCGACCTTATACAGTTTTCGAAGTACTATTGAGATTTTAAAAACAAAATATATGGATGTGGAGAGTGAGCCCAATTTTATTTTTAGATTTGAAAACAAATGTAGGGATGTGGAGAGTGAGCCCCATTGAGTTAACAGTTTCCTGTCACTGCCATTACTGTGCTACGACTATTACCAGATCCAATCTCATGGCTCAGTCATTACAACATCTCAGCCTGATTTGTTTGAGGGGAATCTGGTAGAAGGTCATAACTGACCTGACACTTGCTGTCCTGGGTCCGGGGACTTTCCCCCAAGCTACAAAGAGAGCTTGGTTGGCAAGTCTTCCACATCCCACAGTCACTATTACTTATATTGGAGTTTATATAAGGGTCAAATTTGGTGCATATACTTTCTATGGTGTCAAAATATCAAAAATGTCCATGATGACCTAAACCTCCTTTTTTCTCTCCAGGATAAAACCAATTCCTTGCTTTTATTTGTAAAACCAATCCCTTGCTTTTATTTGGCCTTAATATATAGTGTTATCAATTATAATTAATCTAAACCAACAGTTCAATATAACATGTGTACACAATCAAATTTGCCTTGAAATACTATTGATTTCCTCAGTCCAATAATTAGTGCATTGTTCTTTGGTACATAGCCCATAATTGATCATTCTACCATAACTAACGCTATTGTACATTTACCAGTGGTTGACCTATAAAAACAACACTAAATTGAATTGAAGTATAACATTGAATGGCATCAATCACACATATTATGGTCTAATGCAAGCAAGAGCGGGTGTTATTTGACCTTGAAATTATGACAATCAAATAAGAAAAATAAACATGTTGTCATGTTCCAACAAAGGAATATTGGTACCAGCATATTTTATCCTAGTAAAATATGTGTTATTTTCCACCATTGGTCAATTAAAGTCCCTGGTGTGTACTGTGTAGTATAACTCTTAGTCTCTTTATAATATAACCACGGGTGCAGGGGACTCGGACTTGGTCGGGGTGTGCGGCTGGAGATTCAAAACCCCTACCCATTTCTAAGGGTGATTTTGGAAAAAAAACGGTACCCATTTTTAAGAGTTTTGCTTTTTACTTCATTATAGACCCAATTTTTGCAAATTATCTGGAAAATAGACCTAATTTTCGTAATTTTTCTTGAAAATAGACCCATTTGTAAAAAGTGACCCCATTATTAGGGATTTTCCAGAGCAAAATCATACCCATGTTTAGTGATTTTTTTGCAAAAACAGCTACCCATTAGAGGGGCACATCCCCGTATACCGTATTAGGTTAGGTATATAACACATACAAATGTTCATGTAATTTGATTGGTGGATACTTAATCATGTGACATAAACTATTTGGACTATTTCCATACTTACTTCACAGGAGGGAAAAAAGTTCCCATAAATAAGTACTATTTTCCTGTGACCCATAAATAAGTACTATTTCTCTGTGACCCATAAATAAGTACTATTTCCCTGTGATGAGGAGTTGCGAGGGATATAGTACCTTTTTATGGGAACTTTTTCCCCTGCTCGCGATTGCGGTAACCGTCGTCTGCATTGTTTATTTTTATATTGCTGCTGTTCGGACTAGTTTTCCCAGAGTTTATCATCAAAATGGAGAATTTGGGTTTCGGCTTATTGGTGAAGATGCATTTGAGCAATTATTCGACATTGTAGATAGATAGTGCTTAAATACGAAAAAGCAAATCAAATATGCTGTCAATCGGCGGTAAGCTTAGCGACTGACCTTGATTGATACATTGAGTAGGCCTATTATCTTTTGCTTATCAACGTATTTTAAATGTCAGAAATATTTAACATGTTATATAAAACAAATATTTACTGCTCTATATTTGGGAAATGGTGCAAAATAGGTCCTCTTGGTTACTGGAGACCTTGGGCCTACTATTTTCCCTCGACCTTCGGTCTTGGAAAAATAGTAGGCCCACGGTCTCCAGTCCCCTCGGGGAGCTATTTTGCACCATTTCCCTCATAAACAGTAACTATTTGTATACTAATTACTATTGTGTAATTAATAATTGAAATGAAAGCAGCGTGTGCTGTATAATTTGTACACTACACACTCCCGCAGCGTGTAAGCTTGAAAATACGCACAAGTCCCTTAGCCAGCGCTAACGCCACATCAATCACGTATCTTGTAGCTATGTATACGCTAGTGGGAACTTGTTTGTTCAATGATTAATCATCATACTATAATTGGTAAATGAAGGTTCACTCAATACCTAACTAGAGGAAACACTAGGAAAATCATGGCTGAGAGCACTCAAAGCTCAACCTCCCTCCCATGCAAGTTTGGTCAGGGGTATTTGGGTATGATTCCACATTAGGATAATTTTTCCTTTTTTATAAAGGCCAGAATTTTTAAAACAAAAGAGCAGATAAGATAAGGACAGGGAAAATGCTCAAAAGCGCAAAAGCACCAAAAAAGCACCTTTTGCCCAAATAGCACTTTTGCTCAAAAAAGCACTTTTTCATCACACATCATTTTTTTCAAAATTGTCTAAATATTTAACAAATAATGTCCATCTACCTAAAAATCAACAAGTTACATAACTGTGGAAGTGTTTATTCTACACTTAGTTTAGTTTGAATGTAGTTTTGAATGAAAAATGATGGTTTTGACAACGAAAAAGAAATACGTCAACATGGAAACATGAAATATAATCGCTTTTGGATTTATTTTTAACGCATATGGCATAATTTTGGTGAATAAAAGCACCTTTTACTATAAAAAAAAAGCACCTTTTGCTCCAAAAAGCACTTTTTCCAAAATCAAGCAGCACTTTTAGTGCTTTTAAAAAGCGCAAAATCCCTGTCCCTAAGATAAGAGTTCATACTTTTTTAGATAATTAGGTCATATTTGGATATTATTTAACATTAGTTTAGAATGTTTATTAATGAAGCCATTTTTAAAGGACAGAAGACAATGGAAATATCAAAAATAGTTCTAGTGAAACCACTTTCAATTAATTAAGTAGAAAAGGAAGAAACTCTTCAACGGGCCTGATCCACATTTTGTTGTTGAAAAGTTTTGGAAAAAAATATGACGGTCATTCAATAAGTTCTACCTCCTCACTCCTAACATCGCTAATATGAATGTCAACCTCATGATATTTGTCATAATCATACCTCTGAATCATAGCTCAATTTTATAGTAAGGGATAATTGATACCTGTTCCACTTTTGTTATGATGCGATCAAAGTCAGAGAGAGATTTTTGGACAACGGACACGGAAAGTTTCCCTAAAGATAAATACATGTTTTTTTTGTTTTCTCTCCCTATTGTATGATTAGATATAACAGCCCGATTTAAATACTGAAAATAGAAAACAATGGATGATTTCTGAATATAATACTGTATTATCATGTATAAATCAGATTGTACGCAATATTAACCTTGTAGGCTTGCAAAAAGTATAATATCAACTTGAATGTATTGCTACGCATTTAGCATACTGGAATACTGCTATTCAAAAGATATTTGTATTTTAGAACGGTTTTAATTGACCGATAGGTACGTTTTGTCCTTAGAATTGGCCAAATGAGTAGCACTTATGAGACATTTGGCTGTTTTTTATCCATAGAACTAAATAAATATTTGGTTTTCACTGCATCTCCAGAAAAGTACAACCAGTACTCAGATCAATCTACTATGAATTTGTAGCTGAGAATCAAAGCTACAATTGTAGAATATTTCATACGACTAGCTTATATATAATAGCAAAGTTATGAGGTAGGAGGTAGAACTTATTGATTGACCCTCGTAAATCATCTTTAATTTTGTTGTTGAAAATGTTATACACAATAATATAGTTCTCACCCTCTGGGAATATGAGTATTTGTCCTGTGTATCTTAGATCACTTAGGTAGTCTATCATATCTATGAGGTACGGTTGGTCTTTTTCCCACTGACGCCGTAGAAAGATGTAGCTTGCAACCTGCATGGCCCAACCTGAATAGTGGTTGAAAAAGAAGTAAGAGATTATCTTCATGTGCCTTTTTCCCCACTTTTTCATCCCAATGAAAGAAAACCTTGACAAGGAACGTCAAGGCTAGGGAATAACCCGCTAAGGCCACAAACAAACAAACAACGTTTTGAAAACCCACAGTGCATCTTCACTAATAGTAATATCTGCCTTTCATAATAGGTGTCTCTCATGATTTAATGCATTTTACTCACCAAAACCAGGTACATTTTTGAGGGCATACTTGAGGATGATCTTTTCTGTTTTGACTGAGCTTTGGCGTAGTAACGGTGTCCAAAAATAAAGCCAATCTATCCTGGTTCTGTGGTTCATTATAATCACGCTCTTGTCTGTGTGCCGCAATTTCTCACCGGTGATGTAAAACTGTGTGTCAAACATCATTTCTGTACATAATATAAGGAGTACGGTAAATTTAAAAACAAGATTTTCATTGGGCACTGTTGTTACTGTAAAGCTTAATATGTCCGCGGCATTAACATTTTGCGAAACACAGACTTCGGCCTTTTTCGCGAATGTGTTGTGTAGTCATTACAAGCCTTTAAAAAGTATAATGTTTGTTTGCATTAAAATGTTTGCGAGTCAGCTGCACTCATGAAATTCATGAAATGTTGATGCACACGAACATTTCATGCTTTGCAGTATTGACATTGGAAATAACAGCCAGAGAATATAAGCTTTTGAAATGCACTGTCTGTGTCACAGATATTATGAGATGTGTGAAGTAATGGTAGTACTTCAGTATTTTGCATAAATAAAGTGTGCAGATTTTTGATACTGAGACCTAAATATTTCAATGATTGAAGTTTGCTAGTATTTTTCACAGTTTGGCCTTTAAAGGTA
This sequence comes from Ophiura sarsii, assembly GCA_035610835.1. NCBI lineage: Eukaryota > Metazoa > Echinodermata > Ophiuroidea > Amphilepidida > Ophiuridae > Ophiura > Ophiura sarsii. The sequence goes on along the minus strand of CM069441.1, from coordinate 61,541,274 downwards.
GTGTTCTAATTGCTAGCTGATTTTCAACTTGATGTTTTCTATTCTACATGAAGGGTCATCCTTAAAATAGTCAAATTCCAAAGTTTGAGTTGCATAACTCCAAAGGTTCTTATTTTAGAAGCACAAGGTGACATGAAATTTGCCCGGGGTGCTCAGTGGTCATTACAAGAGGGTATCATGCGTGTCCAAGAAATCACGTAATTAGGGTAGTTTTTCAAGCTGGGGCACGGTACGTACGTAACGTGAATAGGGTATAAAAATAAGCCAAATTTAGAAAAAGGGTATACTTTTTACATCATTGGCTTTCGTATCTAGGGTCCTTATTTGCTCCATGAGGATTATAAATAGTCATGATACATTTGCGAGATATATTTCTCAAATTGTATCAGCGCAAGTGATCTGATAAATCAGCTCGGCATTTGTTTCATAATACCAGGGGTGTACTTTCGGCGCGAATCCGCGAATCGATTCGCGTAAAATCACTACCGCGCGAATCCAGGTGGATTCTCGCCAAAAAAACAAACAACTTTTTTTTTTTTTAAACTTTTTTTTTTAACACTTTTTTAAACACTTTTTAAGTCTAAAACAGGACCTTAGATGACTGGTATTTGACCCTTAGTCAACAAACATGCCAAATTTGGAAGTTATGCAAGCTTATAGCCTTATTCTTGATATTATTTTTATTAATTTTAAGAAGTGTTTGATTCAATTTGTGTACTATTATTTTCTAAGTATATAATAGTACAATAAATGTTTAAAATGCGGAATTTAAATTCAGTAAAAAGGATTCTCGCAAAAATATTCTGCGAGAATCCATTTGCGAGAATCCATGGATTCTCGCAAAATTCCTCTGCGAGAATCCATTTGGATTCTCGCAGGATGTCGCGAAAGTACACCCCTGAATACTTTTAGCTTATTAGAAATGTGTCATACGCGGTAAGAGGTTTAAACTATACAAATTACTTGCTTAGGGTATCAAAATATTTTGAGTACTTGTTTAGGGTATCAAAATATTTTGAGTACTTGTTTAGGGTATTGGAAATTTTGAGTACTTGTTTAGGGTATTGGAAATACTATGGAAATACTGATACTACTTGCTTAGGGTATGTAAAATACTGTGCCATACTAGTTTAGGGGGTGCTTTTTCACATTAACACGATTACGTATTTAGGGTACTTTTTGAAAGTCCTTGGACGCGCATGATACCCCCTTGTAATGACCACTGAGCACCCCGGGGAAATTTGCTCATTGAGTAGTACACAAACTGGCCGGGTAGTTAACCACCTTTGGCAGTAATTCACTACATTTTGGCCTACTGTTTTTACTCCATTAACCTCCCCCGAGGCCCTGCATTTTTCAAGAGGGGAGCATGTATTGAGGATATAACTTTTCAAGCGCTAGTACAGATAAAACACCATGATGTCAACTTGTTTACATCATAAGGATTCAGTAGGTTAAGATTCTCTAAGTTGCTCAAATATTATTTTCCTATACCACGCCGCGTTGAGCGTCACTTGCTACATCGCCGCTGTGTTGTTGATCTTTTTAAACAACACAATCCAGTTTTTTGTACAATTTATTCCATTTATATCTTTTTAATCAGTTAGACCCTTTATAATCTACAGATTGGTTGTTCATGGATTCACCATATATATTTGTTCTTAACAAATAAACAAGTACTCACCCATCAACACCTTCAAGAAGTAATGAAAAAGATGAAAGAAAAGAAAGGAAAAATATTATACATTACACTATAAATTACCTGTATGTGGACTATTAAGAAATGCTATTACCAAATCTTAGTGATTGCAATGGGCTTGGGTCAGAATTACGGTCAGGGTGGTGTGAATGCAAAATCTGAATTTCAATTACCCGACTCTTAACCCTAACGCTCCTTCACACTACAAAACCAGACGCTGCTGCAATCTGGTACCGCGTAATCGCCCGGCCTAAGTTTTTTTGGGTTGTGGTTTGACCAGTTAATGACACTGATCTTATGCCCAAAAAAAAGTTGGATTGCCCTTTTCCCGATCGACCGTTAAAATCAAAGTTTTTTGAGCGTGATCCCCGTATAGCTCAGTCGGTAGAGCCTCAGACTTGCACGCACGCAGTCCGGGTTCGTTTCTTGGCGCATGTGGAGACATATTTCCCAAAAAAACCCATTTGACCTGTTATTTGTTAGATACAAATTATGCTCAAATTGTGAATTTTGATTTGCATTGTGTCATGTATGAATTAGGTCAATACATGCGTATGTTTTGTTTCTCAAAAAATTAGACAAATCAATGCACCTGTTGATAGGGGTTGTGCCATAAGATTTATCGCGAATCGAAATAAAGCCATTGATTATCCTTTTCTGTTGCATTGTAGGATTGCAAAAGTGCAAAATCTGCCCCCGTTCTGGATCCCACAATGCATCAGAAAAGGATAATCAATGGATTTTTTTCCGATTGGCGATAAGGCTTATTATTCACACATCAACATCAGCGCACGTGAATTGATTTGTCTAATTTCTCTCGAAACAACACATCCTCATTTATTGACCTATAAATATTTGACATACACCACATAGGAAGGAATCAGGAAGATATTGAAAATACAAAGAACTCAATGGGGGAACAAATTACAGAAATCAGGAAGATTCATTAATTTGATCATTTTAATAGGACAATAATCTATTTTTAGGAAATCTTCTGTGAAATCTTGAAGGGTTTACAGCTCTGCAACGGGTGTCAGCAATTTACGTACATCGGGCGTACATCAATCTTGTTTCCTGAGAACTTCCCCAAATTCATCATCATTTTCCCACAATACACCTAGAGGCTTATACAGTGGTAAAAAAAAGTAACTATACAGGTAATAAATGGGCTTGTAACTCTAAAAATATATATCCTACCTAAAAATATTAAATTATAAAGTTGTTGAGTAATTTATCTTCTTTAATATGAGATATTGCATGCTAGGATCGGTTGAATATTGAAGAAGTAACAATCGAAAATGTACAGTAAGGTTAAGTCAAAGTTTCAGTTTCACATTTTAGTTTTCAACACGGGGGAGAGTATGACAGGTAGCATGTGTGTGGCGTATTGATCCATCGGAACAATACAGCCGACTATCCAACCTGCACATGCATCCCCATGCGATTGCACTACCGGCAAGGGCGTCCCCAGAGGGGGGGGTGTGGGGGGGTGTCACACCCCCCATTCATCAAATCTGTCGGCAAAATTATGGTGCTGTGGGCAAATCAAAGGAAGGAGGAAGAAAAGGGAGAAAGAAAAAAAGGAAAGAGAAAGGGAAAGAAAGAAGGGGAGAAAGAAAGAAGGGGAGAAAGAAAGAAAGAGAAAGGGAAAGAAAAGAGGGAAAAAAGAAAGAAAGAAAAAAAGAAAGAAAGTGAAAGGAAAGAGGAAAGAAAGAAAGGAAAAAGGGAAGAAAGAAAGAAAGCCCTATAACAATTATCGTATGCGCAAATGATAATGTTGTGTCGGCATATATGTTATTTTAACACAAATAAAATCAAAAATGAACAAAGGCAATGTAGGCATATGCATTTGTAGGCACTGTGAACGAGCCCATTTTTATGAGATTTGTGTCGGCGCACATGAACAGCCTAGGCCCAAGTCTTTGTTTTGCTCATTGTCAAGACACACAAAAAAATTGTGTCGGAATAGTATAGGCCTAGGCTAGGCATAACGGGCAATGTGTGGGACCTTTAATTATACTAACTAGGCCTATTTCATTGTCGTTGTCAATGCAAACCCAAGTCAATAATGTCGCCAATGGCCAATCATGTTGGCGCATAGGTTACGAAATATTAACTAATTCGCCTATAATTATGTACATGTAAAAAGTTGATGTAGGCCAATTGCTCATTGTACTGATTGTAGACGCTGCAAGCTCACTATCAGTCTATCGCAAAAGTAAGTCCAACTCCAACATTAGGTGTCAATGCAAAGTAAGAACTTATAAGTAGACTCTGTCCTAACTTCGACTTGAACAATGCAAATTATCATTATAATTAAGACAATAAGCACAACTGTCGTTATTTGCGTGAGACCAGGATTTACAGTGTGTGCACCAGGGCACAATCGATATCTCACGTAATGGTATAGGTCTATGTCGTTGTCGGACATACAGGCTGTAGGCCTATCATGCCTATACTGAACATTTGACCATGTTTTGTTAGCATGATTCAACAAAAACAAGATGGCTTCAGGAAAGTGTTCCATGACCATTTTAGTTTAAAAACTCAAAATCTTTGTGCGCTTCGCGCGCATTCTTTCTACAGGTTCCAACATTATAATGGATCTCGAACCAAACCAAATATGATGGGGGATGTTAAAAACGTCATACTGGACCCTTTTAGTTTTAGAAATGGCAAATGTTGCGCGCTTCGCGCATATTAGTTTCAATGTTTCATTATTCAAGCTGAACAAGATGGCTTCAGGAAAGTTTTCCATGACCATTTTAGCTTAAAAACTGAAAATATTTTTGCGCTTTGCGCGCATTCTTTCTACGGGTATCAACATTATAAATGTCTCGAACCAAACCGAATATTATATGGGTGACGTTAAAATCGTTATACTGGACCCTTTAAGTGTTAGAAATGCAAAATTTTGCGCGCTTCGCGCGTATTAGTTTCAATGTTTCATTATTTATGCTTAATTTATAGTATCTGAAGGCGCCCAACCAGTTTTCAATGACCATTTTAATTTTAGTTCAAAACCTGAAAAACTTTGCGCGCTCTGCGCGCATATTTTCTACAGGTTTTAACATTATAATGGCCCTCAAACCATACGATTTGGATCAGGACTTGATATGTGTAACTATGCAATATCAAACCGTCAAAAACGTCATACTTGACTATTTAATTAAGTGTTAGAAATGCCAATTTTTGCGCGCTTCAAGAAAGCTTCAGGACAGTTTTCCATGACCATTAGGTCAAAAACTGAAATTGTTTGCGCTCTCAGGCCGCATCAGTGGCGTAACCAGCGGGGGGGGGGGGGGGGGGGGGGGGGCCTGAGCCCCCCACTTGGAACCCTTGCCCCCCCAAATGAATCATGGAATAATGATGGTACAAAGTAACAGATGAAAATTTTTCGCGCGCTATGCGCGCATGTCTTCATAAAATGCAATATTCTATGGTACTAGCTTGTTTAGAGCCGAAATGTAGCTCAATCGTACAAAAGGTAGGCGTAAATTCGAAATTTTTCGCGCGCTATGCGCGCATTTATTGACATTGGAATGAAGCCCATTTCAAGTCACTGCCCCTTATTGCCCCCCCCCCAAATGAAAAAGTCTAGTTACGCCACTGGCGCGCATATTTTCTGCAGCTTTTTGCGTGCTTTGTATTGGTTTCAACGTTTTAATATTTAAGATAAACAAGATGGCTTGAGGATGTGTGCCCCCTATCAAAACAGTCCTGGGTACGCCCTTGACTCCCCCAAAACGATTCAATCAGCGCTGTGCGCTGCTTTATTTAACATTTAAATTTCATTATCAAATTTGTGTCCCCCATGTCTGAAAACTGATTGACGGTTCTGACCATACAGTCCATACTAAAATATGCGGGTATGAATTCCGGCGAGCGAAGCGAGCCGAAATTTTTTTTTTGTCGGCACAAATGGCTCTGTCGGCAATTGATGACCTTTACACCCCCCCAATGAAAAGGGTCTGGGGACGCCCTTGACTACCGGTAATTGATAATGTACCGCGTGTATAAAAGAAAAATGTGAACATGAAATTGTGACTTTACCTTACATTTTCGATTGTCACTTCTTCAATATTTAACCGGTCCCAGCATGCAATATCTCATAAAAGAAGATAAATTTCTCAACAACTTTATAATTTAATACTTTTAGGTAGGATATATATTTTTAGAGTTAAAAGCCCATTTATTACCTGTATAGATACTCTTTTTGACCACTGTATATCAATTATGCATCAGTGCAGTTGATACTTACAACAGGTAGCGCTACCCATATACCAATCATATGATCGGTGACGATCCGGTAGAAGCGTGGATTGATTATCATTAGTGGCAGCACCGGGCCCATCATGAAGATAGACCCAAAGAAAGCAGTGATGAAAAGGGCAACGAGGAACAGGGTGCCCCCAAATTTATTCTTGAATATTGCTGGCATGGCTGGGTTACGGCTCTGTTAAGAATACAAGATACAAATGACTCCAAGTTACAAAGCAATTCAATTTTTCCACAACATAGGTTGTTTAGTACACAATTGGCAAGTTTTGTTGCATCAAATTGACTTGAGCTCAGTCAAAATTCAAGATTGGGCAACACGAACACAATGAGCATGCGCATGTGATATAATAACAGTGATATCATTATCAATACTTTGATATGCAAATGATAACAAATTAGGTATTGAATATGTCATAGGTAAATTATCTATCCAAACACAGCATAAAAGTTGCTGAATACACCCACCATGTAGGTGAGGCAGTTGCAAGTTGTTGGGAAAAATGTATCCTAAAATTACAAACAAATAAAGAACAAATCCTGCAGGGGGGCTGAGGGTGGTATGTTTAGGTCCAGTTCCAGATCACAAAATCAGGATTTCTTTTTAAAAAGGCCTAAAAAAGAAGAAGGTTGGATTGCCCTTTCACCTCAATTTTTTGGGTTGGTAGGTCCATTCATTCATTCATTCATATTTATTCAGTACTCTTATTAAAACACACATATAAAGACAAATAGGTAAAAAATATATAACATTATAATTCATAATATTATATGCACAGTACAATCAGCACAAATTATATCAAAGTATATGTGTGGCACCGAATAATTGCAATAATACGAGGTATGGAAAGTAACTGGGATAGAGTAGGCTACTGGTAAGGATAGCCCAAAAAGCCTTCTAAAAAGCTTAATTCCATTGGGGTCCTTGAAAATTACTAGTAGTATAGTCATCTTCGGAGCCTTAATTTCAACCGTTTTAAGATGAGCACTCCTGAGGTAATTATCTTGGAAGAGAACTATCATCACTATTGTAGGAAAATCACCATGATCTCAATTTGAAATTTGAAATTACAAAACTATACAATGTTCTAACATATTTTACATTTAAAAGCACCCAATACGACAAATTATGTACAATTAGGGTCCTGGGTATGCAGTTTTCATCACGTATACTGGACAGGAATTAATGTACTGTGCAACTGGAACTCTATTTGATATGAACTGCGCATCGACCCCGGCATCGATGAGATGCATTTGGCCAGCAACTTGGACACTCTATATAGGGTCGTTAAAAAAACTTTAAAATCTCCGGAGTTCGTGAGCGAAGAATAAACTCGATGGTACCAACAGAACCTGTAAGTGCAGTTCTTTAAAGGACACAGGAAAAGGGATGATAATCCTGCTACAAGTCTGCGTGGGACATTCCATTACAATAAACAGGGCCAGAAAAACACACCACAAATGACATCATTTGTGGTATATTGATTATCAGTGAGTATCATGAATAGATTCAAACCAGTCACCTGGAAGTTTCTTTTCATAGTACTCACTGAGCTATCAATAGTTCCACAATTGATGTCATAATCAACTAGCACATATTGAATGCTTTCTGGTCCCTCCTCGTAGACTTGACTCAAATCACACCACTTGTATTTGCATTTCATGTGCCCTTTAAGTAAGGATAACTGAAATTTATACTACCAGTAAATATATTTTGTTGTTTTGAAACAAATACGTATACGACATTGGATGTCTATGCTCGTCTTTGTAGCTACAAGTAACAAAGTATCCACGCCACGGTAAATAATACATACATTCGCAAGCCTCATAATTTGCACCTATTTGGTATTGAATTGCAAATGACCAGAAGAAGTAAGTGGAAAGTAAAAACTCTGTCATTGTGTCAATTGTCAATTGATTGTGCCGAGGGAATTGATAAATTATGATGATGATATGATAGATCGAAAATTATTTGATTTGAATGCTATCTCAAGAAATTTCTTCTCGACTCGATTTATGATTTAATATTTTCACCAGGTATTAATTAACTGTTTTTAGCTCTAAAAATATGTAGAAGTAGGGATAGTCCATCGTCCTTCGTGTAAATCGTGTACTGTACACAATGGTTCGGTGCCAAATTCGGCAATTTTGCAACAAATCATAATAAGCTTACAATTGATACACCTTATCGCCGGTTAATACCAAAATACCCGACGGTCTACCTTGAGTTTATTCAACTAATCCTTA